>QUSF01000069.1:1156145-1288536 GCA_003676055.1 Chloebia gouldiae | reverse complement strand
CCCCTGCTCCGCCGCCTGCCCGCGGGGGCCGCGCCGCCCGTCGGGGTCGCGTCGGGGCGGCGGCGGCGGATCCTTCTTTTCCTCCTCCTGCTCCCGCCGCTCCTCCGGAGGTGGCAGCTCCTCATCGAGGAGGTCGCGGTACCTGCGGCGGAGGACGATGTCCTTGGAGGCGCCGGGGGCGGCGGCGGGGTGGACGGTGGCCAGGGAGTTGACGAGGCTCTTGAAGTACTCGCGGCGCTCCCGCCGCTGCTGCTCCGTCAGCGCCGGGTCGCGGAGGAACCGCTGGAAGTGGCGGAGCAGCGCCGTGTTGGGGGCTCGCCCCCCGGCCGCCCAGAGGAAGTCCAGCACAGCCTCCTGGCTCAGCTCCCGCGCCATGCTCCGGCCCGGCCGGCTTTCGGTGCTCGGTGCTGTGCCTCGGTGCTCGGCGCTGCGCCCAGGTGCGGCGGGGAAACCCGCCTCCTGCCCCGCCGGGCCTCTCCGCCTCCTCCTCCTCCGCCGCGGCCGGGCCGCCACCCCACGGTCGCCTTTGCCCGAGGTGGCGGCCCGTGGAGGTGCGAGCCTGGGTGACAGCGCTGAGGAGAGGTGACACCGAAGGAGAGAAGCAGGGCGGGAGGAGCTGAGAAGTGCGAGGGTCCTTTGCTGGCGGGCAGTGAGACCGAAGAGCTGCTTATCAGTCACTGGTGTCAGTGAACGGACAGGAGATGTTGGCTGGAAAGGGTAGGTCTCCATCCTCAAGGATATTCAGTGTGCCATGAAACACCTAAACACCAGAGATGCCTCCCAACCTGAGCTGCCCTGTGGTGCAGTGTTAGGAAAACTGGCAGTACAGATTTACAAATGTGTTGTGGTTTGGGGTAGTTGTTATTACAAGTGTGTGTACCCATATATGACAACCATACACAAACACCACGGGTGTCTGCAGTCAAATCGTATCTAACCACATCTCATCTCCATATTTACTGCGTGACTGAGAGAGGTTGGACACACTTTGTACTGTTGTGAAGATCTCACTTTTTTTGGGACTGCCCATGCTGTTACTACAAGTGTATACATACAGCTGAGAGGAACTGGTAAGATCAGTGTCCCCCTGGGTAGTGTGCTATGTGCACACCAAAAAAATGACAGCCCCTGCCCCAAGCAGTTTGACGACTGAATAGTGAGTAAAACTGCGGGAGAGAAGGTGTGCTGGATTTTCTGTCTTGCAGTTAGAGAATGGAGAGACTGACCTCAATGTGGGCTCCCTGGCTTTAAAGAAGTCTGGATCAGGCCCTAAGTCACACTTCAGAAGCCATCTCTGCTGCAGGCTCCTGGTTATCCATAAATATATTTAGCTGCCTGTCATGTAAGCAGCTGGAATATCCTGCAGCCCACTGCAAACGCAGAAGTGTGTGCAGCCCTCAGAAACCCTGAACAGAGATTACAATAGAAGCTGTGTACAAGCTACATCCCATCAGCGGTGTTCATCTGGATAGGGCGCAGGTGCTGGGGAGAGAGTAAGGCTCACTTTAGTATTTTGTCACTTTCCACATTCCTTTGGTGCTGTTCTCCACGCCATACATTTCTCTCTCCTCTTCTAATGAACCCTGGATTGCCGTCACAACAGCATTTGTTAGCAGCATGCTCTCAGCAGAAGCAACTGAGAGGAAATGAATGGAGCAGAATGGTTGTAACTGTGAGCACAAATAAGAAAGGAGAGTAGACTGCAAAGATAAAAAATCCAAATAAACAACAGTGGGCAAACTGTAGGTACACAGTTTGTGGAACTGGGAGTGGGGCTGCTGCCAAGCCTCATCCCCAGTGGGCTACAGCTGTGACAAGCAGGTGAGCAGCATTGAAGGTAATGAGACAGGGAGTGCCCTGACCAGTCACCAAATGGAGCAGAGGGCACACAGGTGCAGTGCATGAACCATGAGGGTATAAAAGATTGGGCTAAAAAAAAGAAAAAAAAAAACCAAACAACAACAACAAAAAAAAAACCCAAACAAACAAACAAAACCCAAGGCAGACTGATGCTTGAAGCCTTTGGAAGTGGTATGGTGTTACTCTGTATGGATGGAAGCCTTCTGAAATTGTATGATGCCACTCTGTGTAGTGTGGCTTTGTAAAACAATGCCTAACATCTTTGGAAATATGGAAACAGTTCCAGTAGGGTCTCTGGAATGAGGGGCTGGCAATTCTCATCACCTGGGTGTTGATTTGTTAGCAACAGGTATGAAATTTTGAGGAACAAGGTGCTGACCACTAGCAATTGTAGAGAGCTGCACTAGTTGAGGTCTGGAAAGATGGCAAACCATTTCTTTATGCTGGTATTTTTCTGTTCCTGCTCTTGCAGCACAGATAGCCATACCTAGGAAGGTATGTGTGCATGAGTATCGTGGAGGAAACCCGGCCACAGCTCTCCTAGCCCTGGGCCAAGGAAGGACACAGTGAGTCACGTCAAAGTTTTGTGAGCACAGGAGATTTTCATGTTGGTTGAGTTATGCTGATGTAGGAGTATCATGCATCTCTAATCCAGACGAGGGGAAGCTCTGTCTGCCTCACCCACAGGTGCCACGAGGGCAGCTCTTTAGCTAGGATCACCGGGTTTCCACTAGAGGCTGCACTGGTCCGGGTGCATTTCCCAGCACAGTCTGGCTCAGCACCTCCTCACCTGGAGCTGTGTGTGTAGGAGGAATTTGCTACAAGAGCAGTCATGAGTCTAACACTGAAGCCTCCCTCAGATATTGGCATTAATGCCTAACATGTTAGAATGATGAAAACACTGCATCAGCTATGCTTGCCAAATGTTCCTAGTAGACACCCTTGCATGTCTTTTGGTGTAGCAGCTTTGCTGGTGAGGGCTGCACCTGTGCCCAGCTGAGGGCACTGCCCAGGTATAGAGCCTCAGCTGCAGCTGGGGAGCAGGGTCAGGTAGTGCACTTCCACTGGTTCTGGCTCAGGCTGGGGGTGCAGGAGCTGCTGTGGTGACTTTTTGCCAAGATCAGCTACTGAGTTCTTCAAAACATAGTAAAAAAAGCTACAGGAAGGAGATACGTGGATTCTGTAGCCCTCTTCAAACAGCCATGTGTTACTATGTAGCCATACAGAAATGGCTTTTGGAGGGAAAAGGTACCAGCTTGATATCAAAGGGACTACAAATGTTAAGTGTACTGCAGAGCTCTATTTGTTTACCACTACTTTGGGTCATTTACTTGTGCTGTTTTTATTTTTCTGGATTTTTCCTTTTGATTCTGTGGATGTTCTTATATGTGTCCATAATTCAGTGTATCCTTCATGTGTGCAGCAAATAGGGTCTCTTGCCTTCTGTAGCCCTTTGGGGTTTTATGTCTCACAAAGCAGTGCAGGGTCCTTTCTTCATCACTGCCTTGGTCAAAGATTGGCGAAGTTTGGCTTAGCCCTAAGAGTCCCCTCCTTTTTTAGATAAAGGGATATTATGTTCCACCTAGGATGTTAAATGCATGTCAGCTGGAGTGGCAACTAACCAGCTTCGCTTCACTTCAGCCCTGGAAGTCATTTAGTGGAGCAGCGGTGTAGGCAGACAGTTTGTGGGAATTGGGAGTGGGGCTGTGGCCGAGCTGTGGCTACAGCTGTGCCAAGCAGGTGAATGGCATTGAAGGTAACGAGACAGGGAGTGCCCAGGTGTGCACTGAACAATCACCAAAGGGAACAGAGGGCACACAGGTGCAGTGCATGAACCATGGTGGATGTAAAAAGTTGAGTTTAAAGAACAAAAAGGGCAGATGCTTGCAGCCTTTTGAAGCGGTATGGTGTTACTCTGTATGGGCTGAAGCTCTCTGCAATTGTATGGTGACACTCTGTGTATTGTGGCTGTCTCGACTGTGACATGTGCTGTGACATGGGAGAGCAACTGGCCACTCTGGCTGCTGTTCGGCATACCGAGTTTCTTGAAAAACTGTGTGTGTGTGACAGAAGAGAAGTGCTCGGAGGAACAAGAGGAATGAGGTGGCAGGTTTTGTCCTCTGTGTTATACAAGGGAGTTAAGGGCTCCTGTGTGCCTCCTTGATAGAAATACCTCTTTGCCGAATCCCCGCGCTCCTTCTTCACCTAACTGCTGCTAGGAGGACCTCGCTGAGCGCTGGCTTGGCCGTCTCTTTGGAGCAGATGTGTCTGTGCGTTCAGATGTGGGGCTGCCAGGGCGGGCGAGAGAGACCTTTCGAGGTTAAGGGGACGGGTACCGCGGCCCGGCGTGGGGGGCGCGGGCAGGAGGGCGATTAGTGGGGGGCTACCGCTGGGCACTGACTGCAGCCCCCCGGGGCTCCCGCCGACTTTCGGGGTTCCCCGAGCGGCGGGGCGGCGCCGGTCGCCCGCCCGCGCTGCCCGGCGGCCCCGGGGGAGGGCCGGGGGGGGTCCCGCCTCGCCGCCCGGCCCCTTTGCATTGCGCATGGGCCCTCCCCGCCGGGTGGCCATGTTGCAGTGCTAGCAGGCAGCGCAGAGGCGGCAGCGCAGCGCAGACACCGCACCGCGATGGCCGTGGCCGTGGGCAGACCGGCGGTGCGCGGGGCCGGGGGGCGGCGGGGGCAGCGCGGGGCCGGATCGCGCAGCGCCGGGGGCTGCGGGGGCGCGATGCCGGGAGGGGCACGGTGGGCTCGCCGCGCCGCTTCTGCCCTTTTCCGGGGCCGGGAGAGCCCGCGCAAAACTTTGTTTGGCCCCGCTGTGGGGCCGCGGCTCGTGATTGCGGCGGCGGGCAGCCGCTCCCGGAGCCCCGCGGGCACGGGGAAACGGCGGGGGTGGTCCCGGGCTGTGCCCGCCGCCCCTGAGGCGTTGGTGCCTCGCCGTGCGTGTTTCTGCCCCGCCGCTGCCCGTGGATGGGACACGCTGAGAGCGGGAAGGGCTGTGCCCCGTGCGGGTGGGCAGCCGGCGGGCGGGACGGGCCCGCGGTTCCCCGGGAGGCTGCGGCGGGCGCGGCACGGCAGTCCCGGCGTGGAAGTGTTCCTGGGGCAGGCGTGTCCGGCGTTTTCCAGCGTGACCGTTTTTCTGGGGATGTCGTGGCAGAGAGCGTTTTCGTTCGTATTGAGAAAGATAAAATATTTCCCCCTGATAGGGAGAAAGTGTAAAAAAACCCCAAACCCACAAAAGCTAAAAGATACCAAAAAAGAAAAGGAAGTCTCTCTTGCATCCAGCTTGCAGGAACATGAATGAAACTCCACCGTGACCGGACTGAATGCGCTTTTGTGCATCGTCGGCCAGGGGAGGGAGAGACTTGACCGACTTCCCGGTAGCTTTTTCAGTGTTTAGGAGTAACACAGAAGTTGCCCAAAAGTGGGGAGCTAGATTGTGACACCGTCTCAAAATGAGAAAATGGTCTGCGTTCAAGACGTAACCAGGATGAGACCAGTTTCTTTGAGCGTATATTATGTGCTTATGGATCTGCGGGGCTGTATGGTTCCTCTGATGTGGCAAAGCAAATGTATGGAGATGGGGTTAATGGTGTTACTGGAGGTGGGGAATTTATGCTACTAAGCAAAATAAGAGCTGGTGTTTCTTAACAGAATGCCTATATATTATGCCAGCCGTTTGTAAGGCTTCTTCTGAAAGGTTTCCTTGATCTTAAGGTCTAAAGCATGCTTGGAAATTGAAGTTTGTCTTTCAGTGTAAGAATATGCATTGAAAGTGTGGCTTCAGACAGTTTTTTAGGGCAAGCTGAAGGGTATTGCAAAGCAGAGCCTTTTGGCTTTGTGTGGAGTAATAACTTTGCAGCTTGAATAGGCTCAGGAACGTGGCTTATTGCAAGACTTGATTGCTGTTTGTTCTTGTGGATGTGTTTGGCGCTTTTTTTTTTTTTTTGTTATTATGTTAAACTGGTGCTGCTGCTGAGCAGCCGGGTTATTTTGGTTAGCCCAAATCCATGGCCATCCCAGAACAACATCCACAGAAGGTTTTGCACCAGTTAAACTAAGTTCTTCTCTGTGGACCGCTGAGTCCAGTCCAGTGGGACTGACTACAGGATGAAGCATCCGTCAGCATGAGAGTAGCATGTGCGTGTGGGAGAGGGAAGGAGGAGGGCACACAGCTTCCTCTCAAGCAGCTGCTGGGCAGATCCTCTGGAATCCGTGCTTTTTGGACAAGGGTGTTGTTTTATCTTGGTGATAAGCGAAGAAAGGATGCTCGCCTGGCATTCGGGAGGTGTAGGGCATGTTCTGTCTTATGTGCCGCCTTATCTAATCCTCCCTGCTCCCACTTTGCATGCTGCCGTTGTGCTCGGCTGTGAGGGTGGCAGGCAGTTGCAAGGAATTGTTAATTATATGTTAGAGCAAGGCAAGACTGGTGAAGGTTTGCCTTTGCAACTTTCTTACAAAATATGATTGAGTGGAGCTGTGAGTGGCATGTGTCTTGTTGGAGGGAGAATTGAAGGGGGGAAAGAAAAAGGAAAGGAATGAAACTAAAAGCGAGTCAGTTGGAGTTAAAATGATAACATTCCTGAGTCACAAGCTTTTACGTCCTGGCAGGATATGACATTATGTTAATTGTAAAAGTATGCATAGAAAAATAACTTGAGTAAACTGCTCTGAAGTGCCTGTGTTTAATTGTAGCAGAGTAGGGCGTGTTTTGGTAGGATAGGAGGCTTTCTTTTTAAGGCCCTGATCCCACAGATGTGAAGGCACATGTGTAATGTTGCTGCCTGTAATTTCATTTGACTTAATGGAGACTGATTTTGGCATGCAAATGTAGAGGCCTGCATAAGCAAAGTTTTGGCAGAATGGGTGCTGGGAGCTGCCGTGGGAGCTCTCAGCTGATGAAATCCATGCCTCTGCTTAAACATGCACCAGGCTGAGAGGATGCTCTGGTCATCTGGGCTCAGTGTGAGATAAGCAACTTCCAGTCTGGAAGCTGTTGAGATGTGCTGGATAGGGGGCTCTTTTCTTCCTCTTGGATCAATTCCCAGTATCTTGACCAGTGGTGGATGGTTTGTTCATAGATCTGAGTATGGAAGAGAGCCCTGGCCTACCTACCCTTCTCTTTGTGTTTATCCTAAATGTGTACAGAACCAGAGCTTGGCTGTGTTGCAGGAGTGGGACTCATGTTCATTTAGGAGTATACTTTGGTGTACCCACCTTGCCAAGTCTAACAAAAACTGAGGGAAAATGAAGCTGGAATGCAGATTTTGCATAGAAACTATAGAAAACATTATCCGAGAGATTAAAACAGCACAATGTATTCTTACTCTTCAATCTGTTTTAAAAATACTTGATAATGAGAGACTGCTGGTTTCCATGGAGGGGAGGAAGGAGAGGGAGATGGGAAGGTAGAGGGGGGCTGAAGCATCTGTGCTTTGTCTTGGAGCAGCAGATTTGCTGACACCCACTGGGCTCTGCAAGAGCTAGGGGCAGCACCTTTGGAGAGCCACATCCATGTGTGCTGCTGGGTGCCACAGGGCCACCGTGACCACTGGCTTGGGACAAGAGATGGGTGCTCGGGAGGGGGTACCCCATGCTTCTGCGTTGTGGGGCTTCAGGCTCCTCTCACTGAAGGTGGTGATGCTGTGGGTGTGGGTGGCACTGCTTGGGCTGCTGAGGTGGCCAGGGCACGGGGTTTGGCTTCCTTGCCTCCTGCTGCCAAATGGGCTTTTGGGCCTGGCCTGGCTCGGCTGTCTGCACCAAGGAAGCAGCCCCGGGTGGTGCACACAGGACTGTATTTTAGTTTGTGACCTTTTTGTTTCCTTTATTCACCTTGCTGCCTTGTTTGCAGTAGGAAATTCTTTCAGACAATTCTTGCTGCTCCTGTTGATGCTAACAATGGTGGGAACCCGCCTCCTCCTTGCTTTTGTTTCAGCACAGCCTCGGTCACAGGGCAGGTTGTGTGTGAGCCCACAACATACTCGGGACCTCCGGCTTTTGCAGTGTGAATGAACTGAGCTGGAGTGAGATACTTGGCAAGTCCATGCTTTTTATGTAGGTGAGATGATGGGGAAGCAATTTTAGTGCCTGAGTAAGGCCCCTAAAATAATGATGGAGGTTGACTAAGCATGAATCTGAGGAATAAAATATTTACGCATAGCTGAGGCATGTTTTATATGTTGCTTCCCACCTCTGCAGCCCCTGAGAGAGAAAGTTTTCTTGGCTGGCTGTCTGCTCTGAATCCATCTGAGGGTTCTTGCTCCTGTTGTGGCTGTTCTGTGGCTCTTTGAGGTGACTCTGGGAGGCTGGGCATGAGGCTGCTCAGTGCCTGCTTGGCAAGAGAGATGCTGAGGGCACAGGGTCTTCTCTTGGCTTGGCAAATGCTGCAGCTTCCTCCAGCTTTGCCCTTGACGTGCTTTGGCTCTAGGCTTTCTCAGGGAAAGATACCGAAGCAGCTTCAGTGTAGAACAGTTGGATGTGACCAGGTGATGTAAGAATAAACAAAAAAAGCCTCCCAATAGTACTGGATGCTTTTTTTAGGTACGCTGTGTAGCTGCCTTCACTTCCAGCTCTGTGAGCAGCTCTCCAGCCCGCTGGAGGAAGCGATGCGTAATAATAGTTCAGACAAACACCATGGCACGGGGAGAGTTCAGTGCTGCTGCTGCTGGAGGCTCTGGAGTGGATCCATGGAACCCACTTTGGGTTCTCACTCTCTTAGCTCACAGCAGCCTTAACAGAAATTTACTCCAAATGTTCTTGCTCCACGGAGTGCAAGTCTTTGTTTGTGCCCACTTTGCAATGGGAGTAAGAGATGCTCCTTCTTGGCTGCTCCCTCCAATCTGGATGCCTTTCCTCATCCTCTGCACCATGGTGCCTGGTTTAGACACATGTGGGCTAGGACTTTGTTGCCAGAACTGTTCTTGTCCACAGCTTGGACAGGTGTGATGAACAGGGGTGTAGGCAAGGTCCACTTGGCCATGCATGAGGTGCTGAAGGAAGAGCCACAAGCAGGAAGAACAGCTCCCTGTAGTTTTCCTTTAGCAGGACCCAGCCTTTCTGGAAGCTTTCTCCCTCTCTGGAGTGCTCTGCTCATCCCATCTAAGTGGTGCTCTGCTGGTACAAGCTGTAGTCCAAAGGCCATTACTGCTTTGGCCTTTCCCTGCTAGTACAGTTATTTTGCTGAGCTCTGTGATTTATGAGTCTTGAGCTATCTTTGGGACTCCTTACTTAAGAATACAGGCTGTGCCCATGTTTTTGGCAACACAGGCTTAGGATCTGCATTTGCAATTAGAGCTGTTGAAGTGTCTGCAAATAGGAAGAAGCTGCATCTTTCCTTGCAGACTTAAGGTTTTTGTTTTCTGTAGTAGCATCCCACATAAGGTGCTGTCAAAGAGCAGACTGCTGCTGTTTTGGGGAGTTGGTGCTTTCTTCCATCTGAGCTTACAGCTTCTTTAGATCTTTCTGTTGTCTAATTGGATTTTCTGTTTCTGGGTTTATTTTCAGATAGGATCTAGCTGCTGGAAATATGCTATTTAAGTACTGTAATTTTGGGTTATTTCTTTACCAGATCTGCTCATGAATACTTGGCACAAGATAATAGAACAAGATTTGGTTTAAAAACACTTTGGTTTTGCCACCGTTGCTGCCCCTGCTTTGCCAGCAGCTCCTGAGAACTGATTCCTGTGCACAGCAGTAGTTGTAATATGAATTGTTCCTGGAAATCTGCATGCCTCTCTTGACTTTCATTCAGGAATTACATTAACCTCTCTCACGTGATGGGTGTGGAAGTGAGGCACTGTTTCGACTCCTGAACGGGGTATTTTTAAGTGTCTTTCTGGGCTCTTTGGGACTGTCTGTGGATCTGAAGGTGTTCTGCCAAGTCTGGGTGTTTCACTGGTGGCTTCACTGGGTGCAAAATCAATTACAAGGTCTTGTGTAAGCAAAAGACTCGACCGAACTTATTTGTCAGATGCGTTGAATGCACCAAGTGTGCAAAGTGCTTTGTATACACAGATGAACTTGGCTTGAATTAAGGTTCTGGCAGTCTGGTGGTGGCAGCTCTGTTTTTGTCTGTAAAGCAAGTGAAGGGATCAAGCTGGGGAGATGGCTTGTTTGCTGACCCCGTGAGCTTGTGGCTCCGCAGGGCAGTGCAGAGAGGGGTTCACAGGGAGTACAGTAGTGTGAACTGCAGTAGAGGTGGATTTGCAGGGCTGCTTTTAGCCTTCCAGATGGGGGTTCCTGCTGTAGCCACAGAGACATCTTTGCATTTTGACATGCAAAATCCTCTCCCTTCAGCCCCTGTGTAAACCCTTCTCCTCTGCTCTGGGTCAGCCTGGGAGCTTTTGGCAGCTTTCAGATGAATGAACAGTGCCAGGCTGATGGTCCTGGCTTAATTTTTCTAGGACAAAATTTGGCAGGCAACAGACTAGCTTGAAAATGAGAGACTTGCAATGTAGAAAGGTGAAGCTACTGGGTTATGACTGACATTCATTCCTGGCATCTTCCTGCAGGAACATGGATTTCCCCACATCGCCTAGATGTGTCTAGGAAATGTACAGGCTTGCAAGTAAAGAGGTTGTGCATACCTGTAATTGGATTTTCCTTTTCTTGCTTCATCTGTGACTGGAGATTTTTTTGCCTTTAGTTGTAATTGGTAGGATTACATTTCTTGGTTATCTGTGGAATGAACACAGAAACAGCATGGCTAATGTTAGTTCAATAATCTTTGTTGTTGTTTTGTTTCTAGTTTGAGGTGTCAAGGCTGGTGTTGTCAGAAAGTGTTGAATTAAGTAATTGGAAGCAGTCCTCATTTATTCAGAGCTTTTGCAGCGAGACCATCAGGTTGTCATACTGTGAGCAGGTATTGCTCCCTGTAAATGCTGGGAGTGATTATAAGGCTTAACGCAGCCATCTGGGACTGAACATATGCACAGTCCTCAAATCTTCATGTCAAGGCCCCAAGAGGAGCAGGGATTTTGTGGCATCGTCTGGTGACGAATCACACCACTTCATCACCACATTCATTGGCTGCTGCTTTTTCCTCCTTTAAATCTGCTCCATGTCTGGGTTGGCCTGCAGCAGGCCTCATTATACCTTTGCTTTTTTGGGCAGAGTTCTGAGATGTGAGTTTTTTTTGCCTGAGTGCAAGCACAAGGGTATGAACACTGGAGGAAGAAGGGTGGGGGGAAAGTAATTTTTCAAATCTTGTTTCAGCAGTTTAGCTAAAGCTTCCCATAATTCTGGCCAGGTAACTCAACTCCCTGCTACTGTGGTTATCTTAGCAGAAGAAACAACTAGTCAACCATTATGCCGTTGTTAACCTACAGAATCAGAAGATCAAGATTTTTAATTACATTTGAAAAGGGGTTTACTGTTTTCCTGTATCTTTTATGTAATTTCCAAGCCAAGAGAAATCCCTAATGCTTTTAAATTAATGCTTTTCTGCTACAAGCTGTCTTTTACACAGAAAAAATGCCAGGCTAGTCTCGTTTTCTTTCATCTCCCTCATTAATATTAAATACGTGGCACTTTAATATGGCAGCCAGAGCAAAAGCAGGGAATTTCAGCTAATATCTGACAATGGCAAGCTGAGATTAAAAGATATCAGAGTACTGTCGGTATATATAAAGGAACTGGCATTTTTCAGGAGCACTTGACCTAATTTATGTCAGTTCTTTTCTCCCCCTGCTCCCTTCAATCTTTCCATCTTTAAGTGAGCCCTTACATGCTCCTGCCTTTCTCACAGGCCTGGTTCAGCCTTCTGGGAGAGGGAAGGGTTTGGTGCTTGCAGCACAAGTCCCTGGTGTCCAAATGGAGGCGAAAAGTGACACCAGATCTGAGAGCTCTCCATGCTGGGGAAGAGCCTTCGTGGAAGAAGTGTGGACTTGGCCTGTGGGACAGCTCTTAAGGTGTGCTGGACTCTCCTGATATTCTGAATTACAAGGCATCTGCCTGAAAGTAAAAGAATAAATAGAATAAACAAAAATAGAATAAAAAAGAATAAACAACTTGGAGTAACTCGTCCCCTTCTGGGACACACAATTGATGGTCACTGAACAATTGGGACGATTCACGTGGGTTTCTGATGTTGATTGACTGGGACTGTCAGGGGACCTTGGGTTGTGTTTTTCCAGGTATCTGGATATTCACCCGGCTGGAAAGCACTCCTGCTATTGAGCATTTGCAGTTGAGCAGCTATTAATTATTAGAGCAGCAATTAGCAGAGCCACTTAGGATTAGGGTTTGTGTGGCTGACAAGCTGTGAGTGTTTTGGCCTCTGATTTGGTGTGTGGTCTTGGGCAAATACCTTTGTCCTGGTGTGCCTTTGTCTTCTGCTTGTGTAAAGCAGGAGATAATTCCCCCTATTGTTTTGTGAGGTGATCAGAGAATTAATAGCACACCGTAGTCTCCTCTGCAGACTTTGCCCTGTTGAACCAAATCCAGTGAACTCTTGTGGCACAGAGGCTTTACCAGATTAATGCTTTTAATTAAAACTGCCTTCAAGAAAATAACTATTCAAATAGGGTAATATGCAAGGTGTGTTTTCAAGGAGATGTAACAATAAGGAGGAAGGGTTTAAAGGTGAGCAGTGTGAGAAACTCTGACCTTGTTTCTCTGGGTTTGTGAGAGTGCATTTGAGGGCAATTTTCACGTAGAGCATTCCTCAGAGATACTTAATTTCTCTGATGTAGGCCAGAACCGTTTAAACACAAAGCCAGAGGTGTTTTGTTGTTTAAACAAAACATTATTTGAAACTGTGGGTTGCCATGTGACTCCTGTCTGTTACTGGACACAGCTACATTTCCTCTAGGTTTGGCTTTGCCAGGAATGGAGCTTGGAAAAACTTTTTTTTTTTTTTTTCTCTAGTGGGATGTGCTTTACAGGATTTTGATATAACCTGAGGAAAGCAGGATTTTCATAGCCTAACCAAGTAACCTGATGATTTCTTCCAGTGGGTTGAGCCAGAAAGGCAGAAGTATAAATCCAGGCTAGCTGTGATACAGTTTATGTGCTGTCCTGGTTTCAGTTTGAAGGGAGCTATAAAGTTCACACAGGCTAGAAAATGTTTCTGGCATGAAGTAGGTGGTTGGTCCCTATGTAAAATCCACCGTAAGGAGTCCCAAGGGATGGGTGTGTGGATGTTGTCAATATCCACACCGTGGTAAATGTATCTTTTTCTGAGCTGTGTGTGCTGAAACATTTTGGCAATTGCAAGCTGCTCAGGGCTGGGGCCGCCTATTCCCGTTTTGGTGCCGTGCCTTGCAGAGGAGGATAGTGGAGGGTTCAGTGGTGCTGGGTGGAAGGAAGGAGGATGGAGATGGCTGGATGTGTGCCGTCCTCCTGCATAAGTAGGAAGGTCGTGCAAGCCTGCCCTTGAGGTTTATGCTCCGTTGGGCACTCTCAGGGGCTGCTGAGTGACCTGAGAAAATGTGAATTAAGAAATTAAGACATCAAGCAGCCAAGGAAGGACCTCTCCAGCCCGCCACGCTGGGGTCAGCATGTGCCAGGTACAGCCACAGGCTCTTGGGCTGTGCTGGTGTGTGACATGGGAGCCCTCATGCTCCTTCTCCTGGACAGCTGTGGGAGGAAGAGCTGGGCATTAGCCTTCCTCTTTGAATGCTTCCCGAGTTCCTCAGCAGGTATTTATTTATCTGTCAGACCCCAGGTGCTCTGGAATGTGAGCAACCCAGGTAGGGCTGCTTGTGGCTTCGTGCATCACCTCCTGCTCTGAGCAACGTGGAGGTGGAGACTGCAGTTTTAATGAAGGATATGCAGCAGCAGATCCCTCACTTTGGCATCCCATCAAATAACTGGAGCCAAGGGCAGAAACGTGCACTGCACATGGGAATTGTGCCCCAGTTTTGGCATAGGCTGGTCTGCAGCACTTGGAGTTACAGAGCATGTCAGAGCAAGGAGCTCCTTCATGTGAACTAATCTTCCCTAGACCTCTGCAGGAAGCGCTTGCTTGGAGCAGCCTTCATTTGCCTTGGGGTATGTTTGTGTTCCCAAATCCTTAGGTTTGGCTCCATCAGTTTGTGGCAGGATTTACCTGCTCTGTCAGGTCTTTAGAGTCAGGCTGCTGCAGGAGCTGAGGCCAGCGCAGTGGAGCCTGCTTATCTGTCACAGTCCTCAGCTGCTGTGAGCTGGCACAGTGCTCGGCCAGGCCCAGCAGCCAGGGCTTTGCTGGTGGAGGGATGCCCCATCTCCTGTCCTGGTGCTTTCAGGGAAAGAGAGGTGTTGAGGAGAAAAAGGGATGGGACATCTGAGTACTCTGAGCACAAAAAGCTGCAGTGTAAAGCTAATGGCAAATTCTCTTGCTTATTGTTATTATTCAGAGAAACAGCCTTGCAGAATATTCCGTTCCAGAAGCTGTCCTTGAGCTATGGATTTCAACCAAGAGCAGTGCAATATGTATCATCTGCACTCATAGGGTTGCAAGAGTTTGGATTGTGTTTAGCTGGAGTGTTGTGGAGAAATCTGAGCAGCTGGACTGTCCAGAAGCATAGCACTCCAGAGAATTCAGTCTGTTTGCTTTTGGGGGTGTAAGCCTCACTTCCAGTGTTACTCTCCCTTTCATTTAACACTGCTCTGTTACAAGCAGTGGCATGGGCTGCTAAATCACAAGTCTTGACAGCAGGGCAGAAATTAAAATTAAATCTGAATCCAACTGCTTCTGCTTTGCTGTCAAAGTGCAAACATGACTGGGGTGGACAGTTGAAGCAGAATGTGGTGGCCAACACGACTTAATCTGTGGGGGTGGATACTGGCTCCAGTTTAACCTTCTAGCAGGACTGCTCCAGCTGCTAATGGACGTTGCAGCAGCTTGCGTATGGAATAATTTATGAATTTGGAAGGACACGATTCTGGAGAATGTGGGTGAATGCCAGTGGTTTGCAAACCTCTGCCAATGGTCTTGTGAGCAGCGGGGTGATGTGGGAAAAATAACATTGGATTAGTGCAGGGTAATGTTTGGAAGTGTCCCACTCAGCTCCTAAAGCCTGGCCCTTGTGCAGAGCTGTGCTGGGCTCTCAGCAGGACGCTCAGAAGTAGCAGAAATGCTTTAAATTTGCATCTGCTGCATGCACCAAACAAGAAGTGGGGAGCAGTACAGGGAATTGTACTGCTGGCTGCAGATTTAGCTGCAGGCTTTTCCCAAGCAGCCTTAGCAGCATCTTTGTTGTTTGGGAGGACGATTTCCTTGTTCCAGGTAATTGGACTGTCTGGGCAGATGCCAGGTCACTTGACCTTGCAGCTCCAGGGCAGTTGGGTCCCACTCCAGACCTGTCCCCTGGCTTGGGAGCTGGTGTTGGGCGCCTTTGCAGCCAGGGAATGGATGCCTTTCCTCGGCACCAGACTCCAGAGGCGGATGTGAGCCCAGCAGCACTCCAGGCCTCTTTCCAGCTTTTCAGGCTCTGCTTTTAATTAAACTGTCGCGACACTGGGACAGCTGGAGGATGACTGAGATACCAGAAGCCAAAGGTCCGGCTCACAAAGGTGTATGGGAGCCTTGGAATGCGGATGGGAAGCCTTGGACAGCACCTAGGGCAGGATCAGTGCTTGCCTCTCACTAATGGTGGTTTATTTACTCTCTGATCACCCATCTGGTGTGTGGCAGGGCTAAAAAACATCTCTGAGGTCTGGTTTCAATGACAAAATGTGTCCTCACAGCTGAAGGGAACCCTTTGCAAGCCTTCACTCTGCAGAAGTTGATGGGCACCATTTACCTGTGAGGCTCTTTGTGGATTTGAGATAAATACAGAAGGCTCCAAGGAGATTTGCTGTCCTTGATCTGTGTTACCTGGTATTTCTTTGCACTTCATGCCTCTAGGCTTGGTCCCATGATAGAGCAGTGCTTGCCTCTGAGCAGCTGCCTGCCTGCTGGATAAGTTGTTCTCCTCATGGAGCTTATCCTTTGGCAGCCATGAAAACATCTTCCCTCACGCTTCCTGGCCAAGTGTTGCTTCTGCTGTGTGTGTCAAGGACTGCTTGCTGCCTGTCCTGTCACAAATGCCCATTGTTCCAGTGGCCAGGTTGAAATGCAGCATAATCCTCAAGTGTTCTGGAGATTTAACACATACCACCAGCTCTCTGAACACGCAGCTCTGCCAGAGGCTGTGTTGGCATGGATAACTTGGGAAGAAGTAGCAGCTAGGTGAAGTCTGGTTCTGGAGCTAATGTGGGGGGAATGCACCAAACAGCTGGTAGTAGGTTTGGCCCCAAGTCCTTGGAATTATGTGTCAGTCCAAAGAGAATTTTATTGTTACAGGATTCATTTAATTAGTGTCTGGAATGTAGCCACTAATGTAGGTTTGTGAGTAGAAAGATGGTTAGTACTTTCCTTGAGGAATTGTTGTTTTCTACTTGTAGATGTTCAAATAATAGGGTTAATAAAACTTAGCAACAGCCAAAAGGAAAATGTTTCTCTCTTGCATATTTTCTTGTGCTGTACATTTAGACACTGTTCTCATTGTTGGGTTTTGGGGTTTTTTTGTTATGGTTTTTTTTTTTGGGGCTATGTATGTCTCTTTTTCTAGAACAGAAAGGAAAATAGTTCACCATCAAAAGCTAAGCTTATAGAAACTACCACTTGGCTGAGGGTTCAGGGGCTGGAATCACCTGAACCTGCTGACATGAGGGGACTTGGGGGTGTCACTGGAGCCTCTGAAGCCCTTGCAGTGAGGGAGGAAGGAGGAAAAGGGTGACAGGACACACTTGTGCTTTAGTAACAGCCATTGACGGAGGGGGATGTGAGGAGGTTTTTCCATATGCAGTATGGCTTATGCCAGTTTTGCATCTGCCTTTATTTGCATTATTAGGATTACACTAATAAATCTGCTCTGAACCTGCTTGAAATCCCTGATGCTGTGACACTGCTGTTTGCCAGAGCTGTGCACACTGTCCCTTGCCAGGATCCAGCCCTGGGGTGGAAGCTGTGCTTGCACATCTCGGGAGGCTGCTGCATCCACCCAGCTGTGGCCTTGTTGCCTTTACAATAAAATCCTACCTGCACTGATGACATTTTTTTATTTTCTTCCCCAGGAATTGTTGCCCCAGTTATAGAGGTGGTTGGAAAAGAGGATCCTGCAAAATAACCTCCTCAGATAAACTTGGTGTTGGGTGTCATTGCCTGTACTTGTGGGGAAGATCCCTCCCCACTGTGTGGAGTTCCCAGGCTCATCTCCTGTGGAAAAACCCTTTTCTTGTAGGGTGATGGTGCTGCCTGAACTACCTTTGGAGGCCACCATGGGCTTTGGATTTCCTTGCTGGTGTGTTTGCAGGGGAGGCTGAGGATGTTCTGGAAAGGGCAGAGATGGACAGCTGGGCTGTGCTGCATCAGACAGAGACCTCGGTGGCCTGTGCTGTGCTGGGGACTTGTTCTGTCACGTCCTTCACACTGGGTGACTTTGTCACCAGCAGCTGGGATGCAAGGAAAGCCTTATCCCTTTTCAGGGGTGGGCAGGAGCAAGATAAACTCCAGAACGTAGGCGTGGGACTCTTGATACTTCTGGGAGTCGGCGTAAATCTCTAGAATGAAAGGTTTATCTCTGCTCCAGCTCAAAAACTGGAGCTGTCAAGCTAATCCTTGGTTTCCTTGTGAGTAGAGAGTTAATCCTTTCTTCTGGTGCTGTAAATGTTTGTTTAGCCATGCCTTTATGGAGTTCAGATACTTTGGAGTGTTTGTTGGGCAACTGCTGGTGTCCTGTCCAGGGACTCTTTATGGCTTGGAGCATCACCAGGATTGTAGTGGCCATCACACATCTTTGTGGTCCTGCTCCTTAGCAAGTGATGGATATGGAGAGGGCCGTGGGAACATTCCTGGCTGTGGGCTGCATGTGAGAAATGTGTTTTGTCTTGTGCTATGGACTCCAGAAATGTGAAGTTTCTGTAGCAGTTATCAGTGCAGCAAAACACAAGGAGGATAAAAAGCCTGATGTGGGGTTGTCTCCTAGTCCCATCTCCTAACAATCCCAGTGTTATGGCTGTGCTGCAGACCTAGATCACATGCCCTTTTCTATAGAGGAACTCTGGCCAGGGAAGGTTTTTGGAAAGACAAAACATAGTCTTTCAAGGTAACCACAAAAAATTTGGAGTCAGTGAGGTGGAGGGAAGGAAGTAATTCAGTTGAAATATAGAATTGCTCCTATTCATAAAAATTTTAGTGTTGGCTTTCCCTGTTCAGGGCAGGAAACTAGGACTTGCTGAAGGCAAGTGGGGAACTTTATTGCTTTAAGGCAGTTGAGAGCTCAGAGTCTATGGACTAGTATTTCCAAAACTGTCAGCCAAATAATTGAGTAAACCTTTGCCTTTTCTTCAGTATGCAGATCAGCCCAGCTTAATTCCACTTAATTCCTTTCCTTCTTGCTGAAGATGAAAAACTATGCGCTAAGGCAACCAGTATTTGTAATTTCCAATATTTATTGATCGCTGACCTTTTCTTATTCAAGGTGAAGGATTTCTGTGGCATCTTGGAAGAGCTTTGTGTGCCATGAGGGGCTCTGTGTGTTCTGTTTCTCTTTTCGGAGCAGATGTGAGGGCTGTGGCTCAACACTCAGCATATTAGACCCTGCCATGGATTCATTCAAAGCTGGTTCTTTTACTCTGGTTTCTAGTTACTAGTGGGTCAGAATCACACTCAAGTGTACCTGTTGCTGGTGAGGGTGCCAGCACTGGACTTGGCTAAACACAAGATGCTTTCTCTGGTCTTTTACTTAACAACCTTAATGCAATATATGCATGTACATGTTGCTTATGGATTTAAGAAGAGCTGGTCTGAGCCGACTGTTTTCAATCCAGTTGGTACTGGATTGACACTTCCTTGGAGTGCTGGACCAGTCAAGTTTCCCTGGGGAATTCCTGTGTATTTAGCACTTATTTGGACTCTAAAAGTCTTGGTAGGGATTTGTCAAGGAGCTGGCTGATGATTAGTTTGAAGTTAGGACCTGTTTATACTCACTGCACCTGGGCGTGGGATAAGCCATGTGTGTATGTACATCTGTGTTACCTCAGGATTTAGGTGTGAAGACAGCTACTGTGATAAATCTGAACTCTTTAGTCCACAATCAAGAGAAATAGTAAATAAATGACCTGAAGCTGGGTGCTTTGGTAGGCAGAGCTCTGGTGGTCTGCTTGGGAATTGGGTCTTGGCAGGCACTGGCAGCATGTCCATGTGCCGGGCAGCCACGGTGTCCCCCACCTGCCTCTGAGCAGGCCAGCAGGGCACAGTATTAACATGGATCCTGCTTCTGAGTCCCAGAATAATTCATTATCCAGAGCACGGTCTGGGGCACCTTCCAGTCCTGTGGCTTGTTGAGCAGGAGCTGACAAAATGAGCCCTTGATGTGCGGCTGCAGCTTTTCAGGAAGGAGCACACAGGGTTAAGAAACTTCGAGGCAGCCCTGCTGGGCTGTGCCTTTGCCACCTCAAGGAAAGCTGCTGCTTTTTGTGTCCCAGTGGCCCTTAATGTGAGTCAGGTATTGGAACAGTGCTGCCTTGTTACAGCTTTGTAAGCAAGCTCGTTTGGGCCACCTTCCTTACTCAAAATCCTTCTTTTCCTGTGGTTGTGTTCACAGCCCTAACAGGACTGGAGCTGGTGGAAGCCTGGGGAGAGCTGGGGGAAAGCCTGGCAATGGGGTCAGATGCTCTGTTGCCAGGTTTGTCTTAATTCTGCCTTTTTGTGCCTGGGGACAGTGTCTCAGAGAGCTCCCTCCTCTCTGTGGGTGTAACTGGAATCTTGCCGAGTTCACGTATCACCCTTCTCTCTGTGTTGGGTCCCATGTTGGGCTGTGCCTCCAGCTTTGAGTAAAGTATAGATCCAATGACTTAATGGTCTGTGGTGTAGCTGTTTCAAGGCTATTTTAAGTGCATGACAGTGAAATACAGAAGGAAATGGCTGTTGGGTTTTCCCTCTCTGCTGCCTTGCTGGGCAGTGTCTCTATCAGTGGTGGTGTGGCACTGAGCAGCCAGAAGGGCTGGAAAAGGGCAAAGAAGTGAAAAAAAGAAATATTTCTGATGGCCATATAGCAACATGCCTTCCTGCTGTCTCCCAGCTGGCTTCTGCCCTTCGATGGGAATTGTTTTTAACTCTTAAGGTGGCGAGTTCTCACGTGTGGCAAAAAGTGGGCTGGTGTCAGCTGGCCTGGAGCCACAGCCTGCCCCGTGTGTCGCGTCAGTGCCTGGCTGGGGATGCTCCAAGGGGTGGCTCTGCCCTTCCCTGCCTGTGGCATTGCAGCAGACAAAGGGCAGGGGAGCCACAGCAAACCGCACGCTGTCTTCTGAAGCGGGAGGAGGGCAGGGTCGGAGCGGGCAGCCGGCAGGAGCAGCAGCTCCCATTTTATTCGCTCAGCCTCGCACAGGCGCTCAGAGAGGCAGCTGCACGTCCTCCTCCTGTCAGCAGAGAGACTGGCCAGAGAAGCAGAGAGCATCTGGTTCTCATTGGGCTCTGCCTTTGGATAGTCTTCATTCTTGTTTGTCACATTATGTCTTTTTTTTTTTTTCCTTCCTTCCTCTCTCCTTTTTTTCTTTTTTTTTTTTTCCCTTCAGTGAGTTTACAAGCTTTGCTGGAATGCACATATGGTCCTTATCATCCCCGAAGTCCAGCGTTTTTTTTTTTTCTTTTGCTGGTTAGCAGTTTGTGACATCAGGGGCTGTTAGAAGCATTAGTCACTTTGCCTCCAAATAGAAAGGTCCGTGGTTTTTGGAAACCTATGGACTGTAAACTGTCTTTTATGTCAGTTTTTGGCATACATGGAACTGTGAGTGCTCTGAGCTTGTGCTGACCTTTAGCCAAACATTTTGCCTGAAGACAAACGCTCTTTCCCACTCTCTGCCGCCCCTCCTGAATTGTCAGATTTTGCTGACTTCCCTCTTTGCAGAAGAATGCAACTGTATCCTTTTCCCTCCGTGCTCCTGCCGAGCTCCCGCAGCTTGCCAATGTAAGCAGTTCCCCTCGTTTCCCTGCCGGAGTGCCCCGGAGGGATCAGCGGGGCTGGACGGGCCGCAGGAAGCTTCTCCTTGCTGCAAGCGCTGGAAACCAGAGTATTTGGCATTGCGTGGACCTTGTGCTTCCCATCCCCTGGTATCCGTGCTGGCCGAGCTTGGGGCTGCTTGGGTTGGGGCATGCTGCCTTTTCCTGGCAGGCTCTGTGTGTGTGTGGGGGCTTGTGATGCCTTCTCACTGCTCCTCTGTCATCCTGCCCTTCATTTATGGAGCCAGCCCTGGAGAGAGCGTCACTCCCGAGTGTTATTGCCTGTGCAAATGTGGCCAGCATCACCCAAGTCTCTGGGGGCATCTGCTCAGGTGAACCCCTTGTTTAGGCTGGAGGTTCCCCCGACCCGTGAGATTTTATCTGTGGAGCAATATTTTCTGCAAGAGGGGGCAGCAGGAGTCCCACACCTGCCCTTCCCCATCTGCTGCTGCCCAGTGCACTGTTGGTCAAGCTGCTCCTGGCCTTCCTCCCACAAAATAACTTTTTCTCCAATCCTCATTCTTAGGGATTAAAAGGAAAATCCAGTGTATTCGGGGAGAGCCTTTTTATATTCCCTGTGATCTCGCTGTTCAATGAGCAAGGGAGCCATCTGTGGTATAGCTCTGCTGACAGGTCCCCTGTTCCTGGAGTAGGGACCTGGCTCCTTGCTTTTGTGGTAGATGTTGCTGGAGGGCTGGGACAGGGGACTGATGAGGAGCTGTGTGTCCCTAGGCCAGCTGCAGCTGGTGCCAGCTTTTATCCAGGAAGATCAAGACGGTTGGTTTCCTGCCGTCCATCCCTCAGGGACAAGAGCTGCAGCAGTGAGTCACTGGTGAGTTGGAGGCAGGGAGGGAGGCACAGATCTTCATGGCTTGATTGACACATTAATGTACAGAATGAGAGCATGCCTTCCACAGGGGTCTGCTCTCTCTGTTCAGAGAAAAGGGGGAAAAAAGAAAGTGTGGGGGAAGAAAAACAACCAAGGACCTCCCAGATTTGAGTAAGTTGTGCAGACATTTGCCCAAGCCTGCAGCCAGCCAGCAGCAGCATGGAGCCAGGAACTCCCCCTCCTCTGCTGGTGACACTGATGGTTATCTTACCCTGAAACAACAGCCAAGAAGTCCTTCCTCTCTCTCTGAACTGATTAACTGATTGGTTGCTATCAGCCCTTTTCTTCTGGCATCCCTGCATGCCGAGGAGGGGAAGGGAGTTGTTCTTGCTTTCCCCGTTCTAAATCCATTTGTCCAACAGTTAAGGGTTTGGCCATGCTGTAACCCTGTGTAAGGAAGGGGAGTGGAATTATGGGTGCTGTTAGGGGGAACAGGGAGCTTGGCTCTGGCATCGACACTGGGAATACTTGGTACCCTGCTGGCAGGGACATCAGCTCTTGGGTTAAACTCTGGGAGGAGGATAGATCTGTCTCCTCCTGACTACTCCTCGCTTCTGTGCTCCTGCTCTTGTCTGAGCTGCTTTTTATCTGAGCAGACTAAACTATCCCTGAGGTCCCTGGCTTTGGATGCAGCATGTAAGATGATTTGACCAAGTAATGAGTCAAAAATGTTGCTGATCTGAGCTGCTGACAACAATAAAAGCTTTTAGAATTTCTTGAAGGTGCCTCCTAAGTTGCATGGCCTCAAATAACTAAACGCTTGCTTCATATTTGGGGTTGAGCTCGATATTTTGCATACCAGCCTTTTTCCCCTCTTGAATTTGAGGCTGGTTTTTGTTTTCTTTAACTCTTGGGAGGCCGTGTGAAGCTGACCCCCAGCCGCCTGCAGCAGTGGGCCGGGAGGGGCCCAAGGGGAATGTTTGCCAGCAGCCTTAAAGCAAAAGGGGCTCAGCCAGGAGCTTGCTTGGATTGGGGAATAGCCACCATCATTGTTAAGTCCTGAGCTAGGACAGCAGACTGGAGACTGGGACAATAAATATCCTTGTGGAACTCTCCCCTTGGCCTTTTGGCAGTGGGGCTTTTTTCCTGCCTGGGAGAGGAGCAACTTTTCTTTGTTTCCAGTCAGCTGCCAGACAAGCATGAGGACTCATCTCTGCTTTGGGCTGCCTCTGGAGGAGTGACATAGGACCCATCTTTATTTCCACCTCCCCATCCATACCCAGATGTGCTGCTCCTGACGCCAGTGAGGAGAAAAACTTTCTCTTCATTCCTGCTGGCTCTGCCAAGCCATTGTGGCTTGAGAGGAATGAGCTGACTCTCCTTGCACGTGCCTCATCAGCTGAATTGTTTTATATAGCTTCACCAATTCCTGTCCAGCCAAACCCACTGTTTGCCACAGAGCATCCATTACAGCATTGCTTGACCTGTGAAATCATGGCCACCAAGAGCTATGTGTGAAGAAAGACAGATCTGAAACAGCCTTGATGGGGCTCTGAGGCTGCAAAGCCGTTCTTGTCTTTTGCAGGGCATTTTTACCCCCTTAAAATGAAGAGCAGTGGGATGTGAATGCCTGACAATCAATCTCTTTATATAAAGTAATGGTAGGTAGTATTTGCTGTGCCTCTGGGGGCTTGTCTCTGCTTAACTTACCCCTTCCTTTCCCCTGCTGCAGTTAAAACCAGCAGCTGTGATAACAGCAGCTCGAAGATCGTTGTTGATCCAAGAAATATCGACTGTGGGATGCCTTGTAGGGCTCTCTGCAAAGAGAAGTCAAGTGATCAACATCTTTCCCAAGAAACAAGCATTTATTTGTACATGTCACTCCTTAGTTTTTGTAGGGGTTAGCACACAGCTCTGGCTGTTCAGAATCACTTCCTGCTCATGGATGGTATGGGAAGAGGGAGGGAAATGGTGCCCTGTAATGCAGGGTTCAGTACAGGAGACATGACTGCCTCGAGGAAGAGTTTAAAAATCCAGACTGCTTTTGGGATGTCTTAAGCTCTTTGACGTGTGAGAACATCCAGACACTCAAGTCTAGCAGCACATCTGGTGCAAACTGGCTGATCTCTGCAGGAGTCTGTGGAGCTACCATGAGTTTTACCCGTGTTCATCTTATCCATGGATCCTGAAGATGGGAGCAAGGAGAGGTGCTTGCCAAGCAGTTACTCCTTTAGTGTGCTTCTAAGAGGTCAATACTTGAGACACTGACACTTGTCTGTGGCTTCCAAGGCCTCTGCCAGGACTGTGTCTGTGAGTGACTCCTGAGAAGTTGTTGTTGTCCAGTTGAGTGATGGGCAAAGGGAGGAGTTGTGTCTGAGCTCTGCTCATCTGAGTGCAGATGAGGGATGTGGTTGGGAAGAAGGCACTGAGGGCAGCGTGATGAAATGCCTTTCCACTTGGGCTGAAGCACCTGAGCAGCACTGCTGGCTTCCTCTGGAAGAGGAGCCATGTAGCAGGAGGAATAAATCTGTGCTCGTAGCATTCCCGTGGCTTGCTGGTGCACACGGGGGCTCTGGGGTGGAGCAGGAGCTGTGTCAGCCTTCAGCCCAGTTCTCAGTGGGGTGACTCAGCTGGGATCAAACCCAGCCCACTGACTGTGCTCAGGAGTTTGTCATGGCAGTTCGAAGCTAGAGAGGCAGGGCCATCTGACTTAGCATCCTCTTGTTGCAAGTGACTCACTTGCCTGCTCTGCTGCTGATACCCTGAGCAATCAGGCTTGTTGCTCTCCAGCAGAGGCTTCCTTTCCTGGTGGATGAAGCTATCCTGTTGAAAGGGTCAAAGCAGGAGCAGAGGCCTGGCTGCAGTGGCAAGTGGTGTGTGCACCTCTTTTCTCTGGAGAGCAGCAGCCTGCAGCTCCCCCAGAAATGTGTCAGCTTTCCAAGGGCATCTGTATGCTGCAGAACTGGCTTTGTTTGTGTGTGGAGGAGAGAGCTGGAAATCTTTTGGCTCTCCTGCCTCCTCCAGAATGTGTATCCGTGGGCCTTGTGCAGAACTGCAGCTATTTTCTGTGGCTGCTCTGCTCGGGGAGATGCGCTGCACCCTGGCAACACTGAGGGAGGTGGATGCTGGGGTTTGTGTTTCATCTCTGCCTGTGCCTCAGGCCTCAGATCTTTTCACCAGTGTTTTGATGTTTTGAGCAGATATCAGGCTGCTCTTGTCTCCTGTTGTGTAGCACAGCCTGTGAAAAATATTTGGCATTGCAAAGTGTGGTGATAGTTTTTGTTTATCCATTGTTGATGTTTGCCATTTGCAGGGAAAGAAACAAAGCAAGGGGAGGGGAATAAACCGGGGAAGCTCTGCAGCAAAAATAACTGAGACACAGATGCAAGAGATGAGTCTAACTCCTGTTCCTGCTGAGCAACTGATGATGAGGCAGTACTTGCTTTCCCAAAATATGTTAGGGAAAGAGATACTGGTGCTGTGCTGAGGGATGTGCATCACCCACCACTTTGTGTG
Source organism: Chloebia gouldiae (assembly GCA_003676055.1). NCBI lineage: Eukaryota > Metazoa > Chordata > Aves > Passeriformes > Passeridae > Chloebia > Chloebia gouldiae. Next base: position 1,263,371 of record QUSF01000069.1, on the reverse strand, counting down.
AAGCCTGTGAGTCACGGGTGCTTTCTGGGATCTGCTCTGAGCTCCCTTCACTTGATCATAAACCCAAGCCCACTGGTTTTTGTTTTTTTTTTTTCAAAGTACTGATGTTACAAATACTTAATTTAACCCATTCATGTCTTGCATCCATCCCAGGGCCTTTTCCAGGGAAATCCCTGCTGGGGGTGATGAATGAGGTGATGGTTTTTCTGGGTGTTTTTCTTTACCTAGCCTGAGTGAAGGAGGTGGCATCTCTTAATCACCTTAAGCTTCTGTGGTGTGGTGCTGGTGAGTAGCTCCCAGCACACAGTGGGGTGGAGGTGAACAGGCTGGTAAATTGGCATTTAGCTATGGACAAGCCTGGTTTAGATGCTGAGAGAAGGCTCAGGTGTCTATCACAAGTGCCAGGCTCTGTGTGCCAGCATGGCACAGAGGAGCCCTTTGCCAAGACTCCTGGCACAGCCTGAGACATTTTCACTTGGAGATGTCACTTTTCTCAGGGAGTTTTTGTGTTTCTTTAGATCCGAGTTTATTTTCATCGATGCTCAGCCCAAACATAACTTGTTTCTCCTGCAATTGGTGACTGGTCCATTGTGTTCTGAGGAGGGAAGTGGAGCTGCTCAGCAATTGTGCTGAGAGTGGGAAGTCCTCCTCTGCTTTTGATTCTTAACAACCAAAGAGTTGTCTATGTCTGGTCCAAAGCCCACTGATTCTGTGGAAAGAAGCTGGCACTTCCAGCATTTTTAAACCAGGCTGAGGCTGCCCACGACTGTAATTTACTGTGGCCTTGGGGGAGTGACTCCATTGGAAGAGTTTGGGTTTGGAGAAAGGTTCCAAATTAACAACAACAAGCTGTAGAAGAAAGATGTTGTGAAATAATGGCACGGCTGCTCCAGGTTTACCAAGTTTGTGGGGTTTTTTTTTGTTTCCTTGTTTTGCTTGTGCCATTGGCATAACTGTGACTTGCCAGGGAAGAGGTAACTGGGCTGACTTGCTTTTCCTCAGAGCTTCTGTGTGGATTGTGTGCCCTACAGCTGCTGTGGGAAGGACCCAGATACAGTCTGGGGAGTGTGTCAGACCTCCCTTCTGCGAGGTCTGTGCTGCTCCCTTGCCCTCCACTGAACAGCTTTGGGGTGTTGGATGTTGTCAGCTCAAGCCCCCAAGCAGCTGAGGAGAGCAAGTCATGAGGGATGACTGGCATCTCTGGGCTGCCTGGCCTGGCTTCTTTTCCTGCTGAGGACCTACACAGGCAGCACCAGGGGCTTTGTAGGTCACACAGGAAATGCTGGGAATGGTGCCCTGCTTGCTCACCTCGTGTCAGATGAGGTTATTTGTAAACCAAGGCATGGCAGAGCAGCAGGCTCGCTTTATTCCCTTCCTGGAAAAGCAGGGAAGAGTTTCAGCTGGCTTTAGTGGCAGAGTTGCTATCTGAGCTGTGTCCTGCTGAGGAAGGGTTGCAGGAAAAGGGCAAGAATGTTGGCATTTTCCTTGTAGGCCTGGGAGGACAGAGCAAGTCTGAGAGCTGCTCCTTCCCTTTGGCACATTGAGCCAAGGAAAGCACCACTTTGGCTCTCAGCTCACCTACACAGGTGTCTGTCAGGAGTAGCTTTTGGAGCTGCAAGCAGGGCCATATCACAACCTGTGTCATGCCTCAGTGTGCTTCTTGAGGGGGCCAGCCTCACTGGGAAATTTGGGGAGTTTCCCATGCTGCTGGGGAAGTTCTGAAGTGGAAGGTGGGCTGGTTTCTGCTGTGTAGCTGTGCAGTGGACATGAAGGACACGGCCTCAGCTGCTTCCCCAAGTGAACAGGAACTGGTCACCTTACAGCTCTGACCATGTTCCAGTCTGTTTTCGAGGTGTCTGCCGAAATACTCTTAGGGTAATCCTATGGGAGGCCGGGGCCTCTGAAACAGCATTTGAGTGTTGCAGATGGGTAAAGAATCATGGTTTATTGGCACCAGGCAGAGAACCAGTGTGATGGTGTTTGAGTTGAGGATATTTTTGCTCCTGAGCCCCACAGCAGAGATGGATAGAAGGAAAAGGAGAATGCATTTGGGGGGGGGACACCCAAGAGACAGATCCTGCATCCCAAAAGCCTCTGTGTCCTTAACACAGTTCTGGTAGGACTTCTTTCCTGCCAGGGGCGTTGTAATCCTGCTGAATGCTTTTCTCCTGGCTCTTACAGAACGATGACCTCAGGAACCTGTCCCTGTCCGGCCACGTGGGCTTCGACAGCCTCCCGGACCAGCTGGTCAACAAGTCAACATCACAGGGCTTCTGCTTCAACATCCTGTGTGTGGGTAGGTCACCTGCTGGGCCCTCAGGGGCACAGCCCCACATTCACACCTTCTCCACCTGCCCAGGGCAGGGCTGAGGCACTGAGGGCTGTGCTTGTCTTCCCAGAGCTGCTCCACAGTGAAATCTTGTGTTCCCCTTTGCCTTTTCTCTGCCCTGTCCCCTGAGTCAGAGCATGGCAATTGCTGGCTGTTAAAATCTGTGCCTTTGCTCATCCAGCAGTTCCACTTTCCCCAAAGGCTGTGCCCATAAGGAAACGGAGTCAACTTGGGCACTAAGTGTATTTTTGAAAGGTTGTTAACTTAAATCTGCTTTTCTCTGGGTTGGGTGTGGAGGCTGTTTCTCACGAAATTGCATTCCTTCCCTTCCAGGGTTTGCCTATATCCTTACATTCTTAGCATCTCCACTTGGAATAATGCCATTTTTAGTCTCCAAATGAACAGAGACTGCCACCTGTCCTCTGCTGTATTTAATCTGGAAGTTGGTTTAATGGCCTGAGTTACTTTTCCCAAATTGTTCAAAGGGTGAAATAAGAGGGGCAACATCTTCTCTTGGCTGTGGGGGAGGTAGCTGCTGTCTTGGTACTCTGCGGATACTCCGCAGTTGGAAATCCATTTATCAGCCCCAGGGAGCTGTGAGCCAAGCCAGCTTTGGCTTGTCAGTGAACCCAGAATTTGGTTCTGTAAAGGGACAAAACTGCTGGGTTTTCCTCTTAGCTTGGCAGTGCAGGCTGCAAACATCATCTTTACATTCATTGTTCGTTTAAGCCTCCGAGAGGGGAGTATTGTCCCTTCTAATTAGTTACATTAATTAGCTGGAAAAACCCCACAACCCTCTGACTGTGATTTTTCTACAGCAAATTGACAATTTCTGTGAGCTGCCTGAAAAGAAATCTAGCAAACTCGACTCCTCCCTGTAGCTTGTGTGTGAAAGAAGATAAGAGAATAGTTGCACTTCTGCACACTTAAGCTCCCAACCCTCACATGACTCTTGTAGCAGCATGAAACCATTTCAATCCAGCAGGGAACAGCCTGATTAGCAGGCATCTCTTTGATCAAAATGGCATAAATTAATTGCCTTTCTCTCTTGAAGTAAATATGCCTTTCTTAGTGTGACTTAATGTCTCCATTAGCAATTTGATCCACCTCTTTTTTTCTCGTGAAATGTGCCCGTCCACTGATTTTCACCTCATATTAAAGTTTCACACAACCTGCTGCAGCTGGCCAAGGAACAGAAATCTCAGCCTTGAAAAAAATTACACTTTAAAATTGTGATTGGAGAGAGGACACAGTTAAATTCAGTGTTGTATTGTAAGACTTCTAATTGGGATATGAAATGGTGCAGAGCCAATTTGTCATAGAACACAGCAGTTCACATCAGGAGCTCCCTAAAATTTGCAGCTTCAGCCGTGGGCGGTCTGTGCCATCAGTTTAGGACTTGGCTTTGCCTGTGAGTTGCCTCAGCCCCACCCCTGCTCGCAGCATGGGTAGCAATAGCTGTTTAAGAGTGTAATTGCTAAAGAAACAGTTTTGACTGAAAAATGGGATTTAGGCTAGTGCTTTCGTCCATGTTAATAATTGCACTGGGGATTAGTGAAACTTTAGTAGTTTAAAAAGTTGGTATTTAAGCAGTGTGCCTATTTTTTTAAGACCTCCCTATATGTTTCTCTGTCTCAGATTTTTATTGTCTTAAGTAGCACTATGGATGATCTTCTTGAGACAGCAAAAATCTGAAACAAAATCAGGGAATCAGACGTGGAGTTGAGAGAATTAACAACTTGCTTCCATAAAGAAAGTTCCTGGGGCACTGGTAGAGATGGAGACTGTTTCTGAAGCCAGATTCTGTTCCTGCAGGGATTATCTTGCTTAGTGATGTGCATGTACCCTAATTCCACTGCTACCCAAGTGGAGTAACTCCTTAACCTGCCGGGGAGAGCAGCGGCGCCATCCTGACGCTCCCTCTGTCTGCTCAGGTGAAACCGGCATCGGCAAGTCCACGCTGATGGACACGCTCTTCAACACCAAGTTCGAGAGCGAGCCCGCCACGCACAACGAGCCCGGCGTCAGGTTGAAAGCGCGGAGTTACGAGCTCCAGGAGAGCAACGTGCGGCTGAAGCTGACCATCGTGGACACGGTGGGGTTTGGCGATCAGATCAACAAGGATGACAGGTAATGCCAGCTCTGCCGGGAGAGAAATCCTGCTGCTGGTGCACTCCAAGGTCTCTCTGTGGCCAGCAGGTTCCTCGTTCTTCTGAGGGTGTTTCCCTGTCCCAGATGCTGCTCCTGCCTAAGCCTGTGGGCAGGCCCAGGGCAGTGGGGCTTAGTGAGAGCTTTTGTGCTCCTGCTGCACATATGGCTGTGGTGGGTGCGATTCGCTCTGTCCTCCAGTTTGAGGCTTCCCAGTCCTCCTTGCCTCTGCTTTTTTTATGGGGTTTTCTCTAATATGTCTCCCAGTGTGAGGCCTTACTGCTTTCTCTGAGGTTTTCAGTGTCTCATGGTCAGAGACAGAACTTCCATAAGCCAAGGAACCATAGCAGCAGTCATTTTAGGCACACATACACATTTTAGATATCCATGAAGCTGCCTTTGGTGGAGGGGAAACACATGGAGCAGTTTTCTTTCCAGAAGCACAAACAAGTTGATTTGAAGCACAAGTTGATTTGAATAAGGACACGTTACACTGCGTGAGCTACTTTTTCTCCAAAAGAATGATCCCATCAAAGTCCAGGAATGGTACAGCTGTCTTCTGAGCTTTGCTTGCAGGCTTCAGTTCCTGACAAGTCCCTCTTATCTTGTGACTCTCCCTTCCCTCTTTTAAGATGATGAGATTTTGGACAAGCTAGGGAGTAGGTGATGATTTCATGTTGAAATTTTTTTGTTAGATGCTTTTCAGTGAGGCTGGCAGAGCAGCAGCTCAGACTTTAATTGGAGAGGCTGCCAAATGCTTTGCTTTTCAGGGTAGCACTACTATGTAGTTTCCATAGGAGTGAAATCGAGGGCTGTTGTGCTTTGCCTGTGCACCAAGTGGAAAGGCACCCTTGTGAAGGAGGGACTGTAGGTTGCTGGGGAGGGTCCTGAAAGCAGTGCTTGTCCCGTACCACGCAGAGCTCCTGAGTGTCCACCAGTGGCCTGTGTGGTCCCAGCAGCCAATTTCCCAGTTTTCTCTGTGCCTTCTCTCCCCAGCTACAAGCCTATAGTAGAATACATCGACGCACAGTTTGAGGCCTACCTGCAGGAAGAGCTGAAGATCAAACGATCCCTGTTCAACTACCACGACACGCGGATCCACGCCTGCCTCTACTTCATCGCTCCCACCGGACACTCCCTCAAGTCCCTGGACTTGGTCACCATGAAGAAACTCGACAGTAAGGTACTTGCTGCCTGGGTCACCATGGCCCTGTAGTGCTTTCATTATCTTGCCACCTAATCAGGGAAATCGTGTCTGGGTTTAGGAGTGGAGAATTGCGGACAAAATTGTGAGAAGCGTACCTTGGGCGAGCTGCTGTGACAAGTTGTCATTCTGCTTCATGTGTTGCAGTGATTTATTGAAAGTTTGGACTCCTGCTCTTCTGCAGCTCTGCTTTGGGTGGGGAGCTTGGCCATGTGCTCCCCAGCTCATCTTTAAAATCAATAAAGACAGTTGAGGTTGTCTTTCTAATCAGTGAAAAACAAATGGAAGTGCTATGTCTGCTTGCTCTGGCCACAGCCAGCTAGACAAAACCAGTGATTTGATCTGCTGTGGCAGATGTAGTGGTGTTTAGCTGTTATGTCATAAACAAGAATCTGAATAAATATTACTTGGCATCTGCTCTTCCAGGTACCCTCATGGGCTTGGTTTAAACCATGGTTCACAGGAGATGGCACCTCTTCTAGGAAAAATAACTAAAGTACAAATATAGAGCCTCAGTAGCTAAACTGAGCCTTCTCTGTGCTCCTTTCCATCATGATTAAGCAATTTAAATCAGTCCCCTGTGCACCTTCTGCTCACTGGATCCTGATCCTGCAGGTCATCAATGATGACAGTGGCTCTTTGTTTCCTAGAGAGGCCAATCGACTGGGTTTTATGTGGTGATGGAGAAAGTTCCTTGCCTTCTTCAACTGAAAATAAGGTTATGGAGATTTATCCCAAATGAGCTAATTGACATTCCTGTTCTATCTTTTGGCCAACGTGGATTTAATAACTCCAAATAGAATTAAGTGATGTAATGGAAGAGGATTTTCAAGTACTGTAGTTAAAATCTCTCCATGTAGGTCAATATTACTGCTATGCTCAGTACAGTTTCTGTCTGCTGTTGTAGGGAAAAATCAAACCTGCAGGATCAAAGGCAGAAACTGTCCCTCTGAAGGGAGGGGACAGGGAAAGAAGGCAGGCTCTTTATCCTTGTCAATAGCCTGTCTAGAGAAGAGATCTCTCATCTCAGAGCTGTGCAGGGAGAAGTGAGCCCTGGTCCTGCAGGGCAGCAGTGTACAGGGGCATATGAGGGCACACAGGTGGGGGAAGTGTGCCTGTGTTACTGCCAGCCCTTGTCCTGTGTGTCCCAGCGCTGGATAGGCACCATCTGCTTCCACCTCCTGTGGGGTGACATCAGCTCTGCTGCCCCTCCAGCGTCCCTGGTGACACTCCTCAAGCCAGGTCCTGTGACAAGCTGTTGTCTAAGCATGGCTCTTGCAGAAATCCAGCCAGCTGCAGTACCAGGGAATGCACAGAGATGGTAATTTCCTTTCTTTTTTTTTTTTGGAGCAGTTCATAATAATCTATGACAACATTTCCTATCCAGCCAATTCAGATGAGGAGGGGAGTATGACAGGACAGGAAATAGCATGTTGCCAAATTGTATTTGACTTCTTTCTGAGGCCATCATCATTGCTGCCTGGAAATCCTGACTGCAGCTCCAGGGAAGTTCATCTGCTGGGGTGCTGGCTGGTGGCACTTTAGGGCTGTCACTGCATGTCCTGCTCTGTCCTCTCCCAGAGACACAAGCTGTGCAGTCCTGTATGCAGAAGTGCTGTCCTGTCTTGCAGGTGAACATCATCCCCATCATTGCCAAGGCTGACACCATCGCAAAGAACGAGTTGCACAAGTTCAAGAGTAAAATAATGAGTGAGCTGGTCAGCAACGGCGTGCAGATCTACCAGTTCCCGACCGACGAGGAGACGGTGGCCGAGATCAATGCCACCATGAGTGTATGTTATCTGGGGGGGTGGCTGGGCTGGCCTTGCCGAGGCTTTGATGGCTGTGCTTTGTCTTGCTTAGCTTGAAAACTGCAGTTTAAGCACAGACACATCAGCCTGGCCAGAAGGCTTTTGGACGCTGGTGCTACCTGGTCTGCTACATTTCCTTGTGTGACAAACACGTCTCCCCCGTTGCAGGTCTCACATCCTTCCCCTGTTGCAGTATTCCTGTCTCAGGAAAGGAAGAGGATGGGAGGCAGGGCCCCAGTGTGGTCAGGGCAGAGAGCTGAGGTTTGGCTTTCCTGTCCCAAATGACCACTCACTGCTTCGTGGGGGTGATGAATTTGCTGCCGCCTTTGTTTCGGTTTCCGCTGGGAGCGGGGCACTGGCACTGACGTTCCAGCGCTCTGCAGCTCATCAGCAGCTCTGGCTTTCACCTCCTCCCCTGCCTCTAGACATGGGGTGGAAGCTGAGGGCACTCAGGGCTAGACTAGACCTAACATTTCAGTGGGGGTTACCAAGGGAAGCAGCTCTTTGCCATGGGCCTTACTCGGGCTGCAAAGGGAAGAATCTGAGCTCATGGTCGCTGGCAGTGAGGTGTCGAGTGGCCACAAGAGGATGTGCCCTCAGATGAAGCTATTTCCTTGCTACTTGAAGGCTGTTGTGAGTTTTCCTGCTCAACAGCTTGTAGATGGGCAATTATCTGGTCCAGCTAAATGTTTGACCCTCTCCAAAGCTCCCTATTGCCTCTCTTCCAGAGAAGCTGGCACAGAGAAGGCATGTGGCTCTACCAGGGTGCATTGTGTGCAGTGCTTTACCTTCCTCAGGTGCAGCCTGGCTAATTTGCCAGCTAATCCCATCTCCTCTGTCCTGACATCTTCCCCTCCCACCCAGCCTGTGACCACAGCTTGGCTGACACAGCTCCTGCTTCCAATGCAGCCAGCCCCATTGGATGCTGCTAAAGCAGGGAGAGTTCTGCTGGGCTGGCTGGCATCTGAGGGGAGCTCCTTCCTGGCAGCAGCCACACTTCTGGGATTAGATCCCAGATTGTCGCCACCACACCCACAGAGAGACCTGGACTGAGTAGAGCTCCATGACTCAGATGTGTCAGCCTAGTGCTGGGTCAGCTCCGCTCTTCCCCTTGCTCACAGCTTTGCCCTGTTTAAGAGGAAGCATTAGCAGTTCTTTGTAGCAGCAAAATCCCCCTCATTTTTGCCTTCCTTGAGAGGATGTAGTTTATTTTCTTCTTTGTTGCACGGTTCTTTTTTCTCAGTGTTTAAATTCAGTTCCAGTTTGTAAGACTTGTTCCGTTCTTAAGACAGTAGTGCTTTGTAATTAAATGGAAAATATGTACCTATCTTGTGTTTTTAGGACTTCAGAATTTTGGGCTTTAAGTCTGATCAGGTTTCTCATCCAGATTGTCCTGTTGCTCTTCCTGAAACACCAGACGAATTGCAAAGGTGTTTAAACAACTTAAATTTAGCAGAGCTGCCCCAGTAAACATCTTGCTTGAGAAACAATCTCTGGCAAGGCAGCAAAGGAAATCCCCGGCCTCATTGTCCCTTTCCTTTTGTAGGTCCACCTTCCTTTTGCCGTGGTTGGCAGCACCGAGGAAGTGAAGATTGGCAACAAGATGGCAAAAGCCAGGCAGTACCCCTGGGGTGTCGTGCAGGGTATGTTACCAAGGGCACAAGCAAGGCCTTCTCACCCTGTTCCCTTCTGATCCAAGAATAACCAGTTCTATTACTGCCATCTCTGGATGGCCCTTGCCAAAATCTGGCTTGGGAGAGCACAGCTTAGATCTGGACATGGAGCCAGATCCTTCCCTGTAGGAGGGCAGAGTTTGGCCAGGGCACTGTTTGCAGCCCAGGCTTTACTGAAGCTGCCAGAAATCCAGAGCTGAACCTTGCTTTCCAGCCAGCACTGAGAAGTATAGGATTGAGATGGTGATAGTCTCCTTATGGCTTCAGTTGTGTATCCCGTTGGAGAATGGCCCAGGAAGCTGCAGGGGAGCATTCACAGTTCAGTTCTGCAAAACTCTGGCTTCTCAGTAATACCACCTGACCCTGAAGCAATTTCAGAGACTTCAGCTGTATTCACTAGAGGATGGTACTGGGAAAAACAGTTAGGAAAGAAGCTGATGTGTTTGGGAGGCCTTGGACTCTACCTGTATCCTGCTGGGTTCTTGCTGTTTGAGATAGTTTGAGATAGTTTGAGATTCAGTTTAGACTTTGCCACTGTGAGCCCCTGTGAGTGCTAGGATTTCAAGTGGGTTTGGGTGGGAAGTGAAATCCTGTGACCCAACGGATCATCACCTCACCAGATCATCGTGATGCAAAAATGGATGGGGAGGTGGGAGCCCTGTGACAGATGGGCAATGCACAGATCTTGAAATCCAGTGCAGGCCTTGAACTCAGGCCCCTGCTGGCGTGGGATGGCTTCAGCCCCAGTTCAGCAAGGCATTTGGGTGTGGGCTGACTTGCAGCTGTGCTTGTGGTTTGCTACACTGGGACCCAGACCCAGGGAAGGGGGAGCCCAGCCCCTAGGTTTTGTGTTCTCTCTGTGGATATTGCGTTGTTTTTGCAGTTGAAAATGAAAACCACTGTGACTTTGTGAAGCTGCGGGAGATGCTGATCCGAGTGAACATGGAGGACTTGCGGGAGCAGACGCACACCCGGCACTACGAGCTCTACAGGCGCTGCAAGCTGGAAGAGATGGGCTTCAAGGACACGGATCCAGACAGCAAACCCTTCAGGTAGGGATGTGCATGCCAGGCACTGCTGTGCTGTGCAGCCAGCTTGCTCTGCTGCTGCCCAGGGCTGCCTGAAATTCCAGGCAGGAAAAGCGCAGCTGTGTCTGCGTGGCAGGAAGGTGGCCCGTGTGTTGGGGACTTCCTGGGGTAAGTGATCTTGTGACCCTCCTGGAGCTCTTCACAGCTGGTCCAAAGTGAGCTGTGAAGAGGGTGCCATGGTCTCATGCCTGAGGTTTGGCTGGTTGCTCAATACACAGTTCATTCTGTCAGGCAGCTTTATTGGTCTGCAGCCCAAGCCATTAGCCAGAGACAAACAGCTGTGTGGGAATTTGAGAGGGAGTGTTTTTCTCCTTTCATTTCCTGTTTCCCATTCCTCCCCAATTTTTCTCAGGTAATTGCACCTCCTGCCTCACAGCATCCCACATTCCTCTGTGCCTCCTGGGGGAGGCAGTCAGAATTCCAGTGCACCGGTGGGGGTTTGCCCCTATAACACACGTGCATGTCGGGTTGGCATTGGTTTTGGGGTCTTGTTTCTGACTTGCTGAGTTGATGCAGCTGCACTTCTTCTGCAGCAGAAACTCTGCTGGAATCAGTCAAGCCCAGTTCTGTTTCTAAGCCTAAGTGTGAAGCTTTATTGGATTTCCTTTCTGGAGAGCAATGGCTTAAGATGGGCTCAGCCCTTCCTTTAGAGGAATCTGAGGAATTTCCATTGCTTCCTGTACACGAGACCTCTTTTGACCAAGCTATAAGTAGAAAGGAAATGAAAATGTACAGAATTTTTCCATGTGGTACGTGCTAGTTCAGAGCAGTTCACTCTGGATGCCTTTTCCCTCCAATAAACAAACAAAACCTATGATCCCAAGCTGTTTGGCTGAGGCTGATGTATATCTGAAACTAGGGAGACATTCTCTCTGAGCTCAGGGATCAAAAGGATACTTTTCCCTGCATCTTGGCCCTGGGAGCCACAGGAACTGCTGCCTTTCAGCCAGCTTGCATCAGCCAGGAGCAGGGAGTCTTTGGCAAGTGTCGGGGGGAGCAGGACAGGAGTTCCCAGCAAACCATTGCTGTAATGTAGGGGCTTGTGTGAGGTGTGGAAAAGGGGCACTGGTAATGTCTGAGACCCCCCACCTTGCTTGGCCAGGCTGCACGAGGTCAGGAGGGAGCACCAGGATCCCAACAGACATCAGCTCCATGAAATAGGGTCTCTGCACAGAGACCCTTCTGCTGTCGTCTGTCTGTTGTGGGCTGGCTTCTTTGCTGCTCTGGTTAAGCTTTTCAATATACTCCTTTTTTCAAATAACATCATTTGCCAGGGCATCCTTCAGTGTGTGGGGGAGTGTTGGGAAATCAAGTTCCTCTCGTAGTTTAGGTTCATATGTTTGTGTACTTAAAAGCCAATTCCCTTGTCATCTTTGCCTGTGAGAAGCTGCAGGGATCCCAGTTGGTTTGGACTGTTATTCCTTAGGGCTGCAATTGTTTTTTTTTCACATGCAGCCTGGGAGTTGCCAGGCCAGTTTCTCTGAGAACTTGGCTCCTCTGGAAGTCAGAGTCACTGCCGCAGAGAACGAAGCTTTGAACTTGGGACAGCTTAACAGGAAGCCCCTGCCCCTCTCATGCCTGCCAGGCTTTTCCTGCTGTCCCATCACCCTCTGTGGTGTTTTTGGAAGGGAGCTTTGGAAGAAGTGCTTTGCAGTCCAGGATCCGATGAGTGCAGAGCTTTCAGTTTTGCTCTGTGAGGCTCTGCTGCTCCCTAGGACAGCGTGGCACTAATTGCAGATTCACTTTGTGCTCACTGAGCAGTAAAGGCTCACCTGCCCTCGGGCTTGGCCAGATCCTTCACAAGGGCTTAGTAATTTAAGTTTAAGTAATTTAAGTCCATAGTCAGAGGATTAAATCCAATGCTGAATTTTAGGGAGAAGTTGTTTTGAGTCTCTTGAAGTCTTTATGCTGTGAGAGGTCTGGTTCTGTGTGTAGCTGAGAATCCAAAGATAGCTCTTGCCCTGCTCTCCCACGAAAGGATTTTTGTCGTTTTTAGAATCAGTATTTTTGCTTCCATTTGTAGGAAGCTGGTGTGGTCATGTGGAATGGTGTGATTTCTCTGGGGCGGCCGGTGCTGTGCCAGAACAGCTCTGGGCATCCTGTCTGGAGGGTGTTTTAGGAAGTAAGTGAAGTGCCTATTAATTAGCAGAGTTAAATACTAGGCTTGGCATAATCTGACAAGTTGTGTTCCCCAGCTTAATATTGCTTCCCCTAAGAAAACCCCAACTAATAAAAAAGGCATCAAAGCCCCCAGCAATGCTAGGAAAAGTAAAAGCTTGACTTTATTGGAATTAGGATGTTCCACTGGCCCAACAGTTAATGTGTTCCTTAGACACATGGATGCAACCTGTGTGTGTGTGACTTCAGTGGAGTTTTCATTTAAAAAATGCTTTTTCAGAAAAGCCTCTTGGGGGAAATAGTTATCATTCCCACACTATCATTATGGTAGAGTTATCCAAATCCATTTAAGGAATAAAACAAAAGAGGAATTTGACATTCAGAGTTCTTAAGAGGTTTTAAAAATCTCAGAGGTACATGGACAACGTATTTCATGACCCAAATCTTCACTGCCTATCTCAGTGCTGGGGAAATGAAGGAATGCCAAGGAGTAGAGGGGGAATGAAGCAGTCTAGTAATGTGGTTATTTAAAGTAGGAAGGCTGCTGATGGTTTGGAAAGACCAAAGGAGAAAGGGAGGTCTCCCAGGATGGCTTTATCTAAATCAAACCCCTCATCTGAATCTATTAGCAATGAAAAGTGAAAATGAGTTCTGCTCTGTGTTGGTGTCGTGCTTAATGAACGACACGGGGGCAGATTTCACCCCAGGTCTGCTGCACAAATCTTGCATTTGGAATGAAGAGACTTGACACAAACAAGGGGAGAAGGGAGGCGGTGTGACCCCGTGGGCATCGGGGCTTGCTGCAGGCACTTATGTAGAGGCTGCTTGTCTTGGAGGACAGTCACCCTGCCTGCTGAGTGATGCACGGCCGAGCAGGGAGCTGAGCAGGGAGCTCTGCTCTTCCTTCCATTCGCCTCCCACTGCTGCCACCTAGCAAGCTGGGATGGCTTTTGTGGAGGTGATGCTGCCTCTGCTGGAGCCTCTGACTCTGTTTTGTGATCAGACAACTTTAAGTGCTAAGGTCTCCAAAGGCTGGAAGTTCCTGGCTGTGCTTGAAACACTGCTCTGAGTGGGTTTTGTGTGTTTTTAACAGCCTCCAAGAGACTTATGAAGCCAAGAGGAATGAATTCCTGGGTGAACTCCAGAAGAAGGAGGATGAAATGAGGCAGATGTTTGTCATGCGAGTGAAGGAGAAGGAAGCAGAGTTGAAGGAAGCAGAGAAGGATGTGAGTATATTGTAACTCAGAGGGCTCTCAGAGAGGGCTTGGGACAGGCTGTCACAAAACATGTCCTGCTGGGGCAGGAAGCTGCTCCTTAGGCCTTGTGCTGCTGCAGGGGTGCAGACAAAAGTACAGCCCCCAGTGCCCATGTTCCCTTGCTCTGCACAAACCTGATAGAGTCCAGTAGGTACAAAGCACTGAGGGATGGAATATGAGAGTGTGGAAGAGGCCTGCTGGGTTCCTACAACAGTGGGAATTCCCACTCTGTGTGTGCCAGTGAGTGTGACCTGCAGGGGACAGGCTGGTGGCATGCAGGACAGTGCAGGGAGGCCTCGGTGCCTGCAGGAACGTGTGGGGCATCATTACCAGTAAATTGGGGTGGAAGATTCCTCTCTTGCCAGCCAGTTCTCATGGTCTCTGTCCTGGCAGCTTCACGAAAAGTTTGACCATCTAAAGAGGACTCATCAAGAAGAGAAGAAAAAGGTGGAAGACAAAAAGAAGGAACTTGAGGAAGAGTTGAACAACTTCCAAAAGAAGAAGGCAGCAGCTCAGCTATTACAGTCACAGGCTCAGCAGGCAGGTTCTCAACAAACCAAGAAAGACAAGGACAAGAAAAAGTAAGCGGCTGTCACCCACACCCTTTGTAGGGTTTGTTACAAGTTTTGGGAGGTTGTTTTTTTTCTTTCTTGCTGCATGTCTGTATTTGCTTTTCCCCATTACCAGACTGGAAACAGGCCTTTTCTCAGCCTGATCAAATAAAATATTTTTTTTTCTAAAGGGTGGGCCAGGGACATGATCTTAATTTTTCTCTAGAGAGTACCTTCAAAGTCTCTCTTCAAATATGACTGGTATGGGAGAGCAATTGGATGGTAGAGTTTTGGTTTGTGATCTGTCCAGCATCTTCTGGAACTATGGGATGTCTGGACTGAGATTTATCTGCCTGAGCCAGAATTATTAAGGGAGTTGCTACCTGTCCTTTCTTTCACTGGTAGTCTCCAGTTCCCATTCCTTAAGGTTATGGTTGTAAGTAGAAGTAAATTAGAAACAAAAACCACCATGTTATTTTTACATGGGGAATGCTAGTGCCAAAAGTGAAGACTTGGAAGCTTGCTCTAAAGACAAGAAGCTTTGGTTTTGTATTTTTTTAGAAAAACAAACTACTACAGTACCGTAATTGCAGTTAAATGGCATTTGTGGTTGTATCAAGTTGACATAATAAGCTAAGAAACTCTTACTTTTTAGTCAAGATCATGGCACTGTTTTTTACTATTTTATATTTGCGTCTTAGGAGTGTAACCCTTTGCCCTTCCCTGGCTTTTTCCATTCCTAGTGGGAGGGTGCTCATGCAAGTTCTTAGTGAGTCACCTGTGCTAAGGGTGCTTAGTTGGTACCTGCCATTGGGAAAGCTGGGGTTGCAGCAAATCTCACTGGAAAACACTTGTTTGACCCACACACAAAAATGACAGTTCCACGCTGCTTTCACTGCCCAGGAGAGAAGGGGGTGTGGCTCAGACACTTGTGTCTCCCAGCCTGGGCTGTGTGGCACAGCTGTGCTGCAGGTGCCCAGGGATTTTACAGCTTTCCCCCTCTCTGCATGGCCCCTGTCGCTGCTGCTGGTCCTGTGCCCAACCTTGGTTGCTGCTGCCCGGGGCAGGGGGGGAGTGCCTGGGGCTGGTTCCTCAGCTGCTGTAAATTGATGTAGCTCCTATGGAGCCGTGCTGCTCACTGGTGGCTGAGGATGTGGCCAGGGCCCCTGCTGTGGAGCGCTGCACGCTCTGCTTGGGGAGAACTCCTTACAGGCCAGACCCAGGCATGGCAGGCTGAGCACTGGAACCAGCCACTGTCAGCAGCTAAGGCCCAGGCGTGCTGAAACACCCGGCTGCAGCTAGCTGGGACACTTGTCTTCTCTCACCTCAGATCTCAGACATGGTGATGCATGCCCTAAAAAGAATAGAAAGTTTCAAAGACCTTTGTCCTTACCTCTCAGAGTTGGTAGCCTAATATTTTTAAGAACTGTGCAGTCAGATTTTTTCATTCCCTAGCTGTAGGACCAGTGCAGTACAGAATGGTCTGGGGAGTTCTGTCCCTTTGGGTGGTCAGTGTGAGCTCCTGTTTGGTTCCAGCCTTGTGGGTGAGACAGGGCTGTTCCCAGTGACCGTGACAAACACAGGTTCTGCTTTGCTGCTGCATTCACAGAAATCCAGCCTCGAGGAACATGCCTGTGTTTTAGTGTGTCCTTTGTGTCGCTCCATGCCAGGTGCTGTACCTGCTGCAGGTGTTCTTCAGTGTCAGAGTTACTAACAGAGGCTTTAAAGGGAAATGCTGATGCTCCTGCCTTGTAGCTCACCTTGGTTTTCTAAAGGCTTTCAGTTTCTCCTTGCACTCTAATGTGGAGCTGCAGTTTGTGTAGTTAGGCTTCCAGCCTCTCTCTCTGCTGCCATGGCCTGTGGTGCTTCTTGTGCAGTTGCCAGAGGAAAT
The DNA here is from genome assembly GCA_003676055.1 of Chloebia gouldiae. Classification (NCBI taxonomy): domain Eukaryota; kingdom Metazoa; phylum Chordata; class Aves; order Passeriformes; family Passeridae; genus Chloebia; species Chloebia gouldiae. The sequence goes on along the minus strand of QUSF01000069.1, from coordinate 1,247,302 downwards.
CCTTGCCATGCCCAGCCCTTGCAGCCTCCCCACCAAGTAATTAATGGGAATGCTTTATTTTCTCAAGGTGGGATCGGATTTCTCTGATTTGGACAAGAGAGACTTTCCCCTGTGCTGTGCATGCCAGAGGGAAGGCTCAGGGTGAAATCTGCTGCTGGCCTGACTCCTTGAGGGAGAGCTTGGCCTTCCTGATTTCCAGACTATTCCTCCAGAAATTCCCTAGCTTGTACTCTTTACCTAAAACGTTTAGTGCTCTGGCCTGACAGCAGCAGTGTTTGGGGACAGCACACCTGTGTCCCTCAGGCACTGATGGGGTGGCTGCAGAGGAGAATCAGGCACTGGCCTGGACATGGGGCTGAGCCCCTGCTGTAGGGGACTGTGCTTCCAACTTGACCAGTCTGGAGAGAGCTCCTGGCAGCAGAGCCAGTGGGAGAGGCAAGCCTTCTGGTGCTTGCCTGCTGCTGGCTAGATGGCCACATGCCTCAACATGTGCCGTTGTGTTGCTGCTCATCCACAGCCCCCCAGGAGCCAGGACCATCTGTTTGGCTTCTGTCTCCATTTATTTAAAGCTGCTTCTGAAAGCCAAGTGTAAAACTTTTTTTTTTTTTTTCAGTTTCCTTTCCACTTAAGTTTCCAGTCCAGTGTGCCTGGTCTGGCTATCAGTGACCATGCTTGTCCCAAAGCAGTCCCTGAGCTGCAACACCCATGTCAGGGCCTGGCCCACCACCCTGTAAAAAAGAGGGGGTTTGGTGGTGCCTGAAGGATCTGACCTGGCTGTGAAAGCCCAAGTGCTTGGAGACATCCTGGTGTCCAGGTGTGAGATACCTGAGCTACCTCCTGCAAGGATGCTCATAGGAAGTACCCCAAGCTGGCCACCCATGTCCTAGCTGGGAACAAATGAGCTCTAAAGCCACCAAGCTCTGTGGCGACAGGCTGTAACCTAGGCTGGCTTACAGGGTTGGTTGCTCAGTAGTTCTGTCCCCCCAGTTTTTCTTTTTACTTTTGCTTGTCATAGGCTGGAATAGAGCCCAGCCTTGAGGTTGAATTTCTTTGTAATTCCGTAATCCATCTGCATGCCCACCCACCGGAGTGGGTTGCTGGTGTTGGCTCTCCTGGCTTTCTTTATTTCTTTTTTTTTGCATTTTGAGTTCAATTAGTGCTAACTTTTTTGTTTTTTGTTCTGTTTTTTAACTTGCAGTGCAAGCTTCACATAAAGCCTGTCGAGCCAAGGATGTTCCTGCATTCACCTGCTTTTGCAGTAATGTGTCTCTGCCATCTGTTTTCTTTTTATATTTTTTTTTCCATTTTTTTAACATGAATAACTATTAACTCATCTAATAACATAGTGGGAACAAGAAGGAAGAGGGATTGGGTGCAGGACTGTGTGTGAGTGGAAGTTCAGGGGTTGGGTGGAGGGATGAGGTGATAATGATGACACCATGCGTTTTTCTCACCAAAACCATCAGCAGCGAATTATTTTTGGCCCCCAGTCTGAACCAAGAGTTAGCGTTGGATGTCAGCAGTTCAGGTATTGGCTGGCTCAGGTGCCCGCTGTGCTGTGGGAGCCCCAGGGAATGAGTGTTGTAGGAATGTCCCAGCCAGGCCATGGCTGAAGCTGGAGTTGATGCTGACCCTTCAGGAGCTGATGAGTTCAGCAGCCCCAATCCCTGCCGGGGAGAGGGAGGGGGGTGTGTGTAGATAACCAAGTGTAACTGACCTTGCATGCCGTGACATTTGCATGATAATTTGTGTTAGTTCCTGTTCCCTGCTGTCTGCCCTGGCCTGGTTTTCCAGCCTCCCTTCCAGCTCAGCGGAGCAGCCGCACCGCAGCTGCCTTGGGGAAGGAGCATTCCCAGCACTGCTCTCCCTGCACTACTTGCCTCCGACCTTTGGAGCCTCCCTTAAAATCGTGCCTGGTTTCCAACGGGTGGGGATCTTAGCAAGGCTCAGCAACCCTCATGGAATCAAATGCCCGGGCATGGGGAAGATAGAGCCTTCAGCATCCTCTTGGAGCTTCCAGGAGCATGTGGGATCCAGAATTCCAGGTCACGGGAGAGAAGGTGCCTGGACACATGGCACTGCACTGCCCCCCAAGCCTCCTGCAGCAGGGATGATGTCCCATTCAGGTGTCCCTAGGACATGCCAGGGAGGTGGAGGATAAGCCAGGCCCCACTCTCTGGCCAGCACGCCGTGGAAGTGGGGCTGTTTGAAGTGTTTTTTCCATGCCATTGCTTTCAGACTGTCTTTCCCTTCCTTCCCGAGGACTGGGGAGCTGTGCTTACTATGTGACTCTTGGATTTCTTCCTCTGCCAGTGTACAGCCAGCACTTGCAATGCTCCTAGCTAGGCAGTCTCTTTAAAGCCTTCTTACACTAAACTCTTCCTACTCGGGTCTCCCACTATAGCTGTGTGCCTGCTTCTGGATGGAATTTCTCTGGGGGAAGAAGAAAAGGCAGAATTGCCACTTCTTTTCATCACTTTTTCCTCAAGTGCTGGATTGGCAAATGCTTGGAGGTTACCCTTATGGGTTGTCTTGCTTTTTAACCCTCACTGCTTAAACACAGCTTCAGGAAGAGGATATCTAGGTACCATGTCTTGGACAGACAGCAAAATTGGATAAATAAACTGGAAATAAAACACTTCATCTTTTTATCCTTTAAGAAAATTAAATTTATTTTAGGTTTTTAAGTTGTTTTTAAAAATATTATTTTTTTCTGTTTTGTTGTTTGGGTTTGTTTCTTTTCCCCCTCCTGGAGTTGCCAACTATGCACTTTTCATCAGCTTAAATAGGTTTGCTGCAGGTTTAGTTGGAAAAATGAAATTCTGGTTCTTGTGGTTTCTGGCAAACTCGGCTTTAAAATCCTGAGTTGTGAAGGGAGAAGTTTGAATTATTTGCATGAGTTTTTTACAGTCATATCACATGCCCATCACCGAGTGCTTGTGGCAATATGCTTTGCTTCAGCTGCCTCTGTGCATGTCATCTTTTTAATTACCAGTGTTTTGTGCCAAGTAGAAAACTTAATTTTAACATTTATTTCTCCTGCTTCATTTAACAGCCCTTCAAGGGATGTTTAGCAGGGGAAATCAGCTGGAGTTGAGCTTTTCCTTTTTGACAGAAAGCTATGGCCAAGTGCATTAGTATCTTTTTGGTTGAGCTTTTCTCTAGCAGAAAACAAGCTGTGTTGGAGAAACTGGGAATAAACCACAAACTTGAAGATGTCAAGGTACTGTTTTGGTTTTTTGCCAGAGGAGATGGAAATTACTTTTTTCCCCCATCTTGAACCCCTGGGCCATGTTTAGCTTGTTCCTGCTGCTCTGGTTGCTTTCCTTTCCCTGTGCCTTTTTTCCCAGTAGCCCCTGATGTGTATGGAGTGAATGGCATGCTCAGGTCTGGCTGGATGTGCTTTCATCTCTGCATGTAAGTACAGCAGGAGGACACTGACCCTTCCTGCCTTGCTCCTGACAGGAGACCAGCTGTGCTTTTCTGGGAGATTCTCCAAGTCCACTTTCTTGCAAGTGGGGCGGTTAAAACTCCTCTAAAGCCGCATGTTCCTCACAAGGTGGATTTCAGTCCTTAGGCTAATACAAAGAAGCAGGAAAGCACGCTGAAATGAGCTTTTTCTGGGATGGTGATGTTCCCAGGGCATGAAGCAAACCCCCGGGAGTGGAAAAGCAAAGACAGTCTAGGGCTCTGTGAGGGGCTGTGGCTGCTCTGTAGAGAAGGGGCCACACGTGGGTCTGGCAGGCAGTGGGGGAGAGGAGGAGGTGGATAAAGGGCTTGTTCCCCCAGAACCTTCTGGGGATCACACAGTTCCTTTGAGGGAGAGCAGTGCGTAGGAAGGTGCCCTTGGAGCTCACGGTTGTGAAATGCATCATCTTGAGATGCATCTCCTGTGGCGCTCCAGGAGCCACAGGGGAAAGCAGGCACTGGCAGCCACCCCGGGCTCCTCTCCAGCTGGAGAGCTGCTGCTCCTGTCACCCCCTCTGCGTGCTTCTGACAGCTTCAAATCCCAGCAGGGAGCTGCGTGTCTCCCTGGAAGGACGTCCATGTTAAACAGGACCCATGGTTCTGCAGGCAGCTCTCCTCCTGCTTCTCCCAAGCCGTCCGAATGTGGATGGAAATGTCTTTTTGTGTGTCACCACGGCAGATGTGACTCCCTGTGACTCCGGTCCCCTTCCGTGTCCCTTCTCCGAGGGCCCGGGCTGCACGTGCAGGGTGTGATACCTGTGGTGCTTGTGCCAGCACGGAGCTCTACAAACATGAAGGGTTTTTTTAATTAATGGGAAACAAAGCTGTGAACAGCGGTAGAAATCTTGTATTTTTAATATCCTGATTGCCTTAAACCATAGATGTAGGACTTTATTACCTTGCTATTGGAAAATAACCCATGTTTGTAACTAAACAATTGTGTAACCTACATACAGTGTTAATGCAAATGATATGTATGCATCTGTTAGATATTGTCACTTTATTTGATGTTAAAATATTTCAGTTTTTGAATTACAGATGGAATAATAACCTTCTAGCATAAGCTCAGTTATTTCTTGTATATGCTTCAGGCTGCAGATCCAAATAGTGCCAACACTTGAAGCGGGGAGAGGAAATATATTTTTATCCAAAGCTTTGGTCTTTGCGTGGCCTCTGTGATGTTTGCTGTTGCCATTCTGTGGCGGGGTGACAGGAGGGTCACCTGTCAGCCTCTGCCTCCCCAGCAGGTTGTTCTGTGCCTTTGAGGTGCCTCTGTAGGTTCGTGCTGGTGTTTGTCAGTTGCTTCTTGTGGTGCTCATGAGCTTGTTCCACACCTCAGCCGGCATCCCGGGGAGCTCAGAGTTGATATGTGTGACGCCTGCCCAGTACATTCCCTCCCCCATGACTTATATTAAAATGTTGTTCCTCCTTTGTTCCCACCCCCACCCTCACTTTTTCATTTCAATTCTGAACCTCTGTTTCTTTTCTCTTCTGTTTTTCTCTTTTTTTCTGTAGCTTCTTCTTTATGTAACGGTCACCTTGCCAAAGCCCCCACACCCCCTCTCCCAGTGGACCGTAGGGCACTGGAAGAGCTGCGGATCCGGGCACCCCTGCCAGGAGAAGAGCCATCTCATTCCTCCATCACGTCTGCCCTCCTCTCCTTCCCCCTTTGTTCCCACCCGTGCGTCTGAGGCTGTGCTGTGCTGTGTGTCTGTGCGGGATCTGCCCGCTCCCGGCGCGCCTCCGACAGCGTCCAGGCTTCCAGCACTGCCAGAGGGAACGGCTGCCTGAGGGAGCTCGGCCGCACTGTGACTCGTTGCTCTGGGTTAGTTGGATTTTTTTTGCCTCCCTCCCCGTTTTCTTTCACCATAATATGCACACGCTGCTGGTGACACCTAGAATGACAGACTGGGGCTGAGTGAGCGTAGCTGGAGGATTTAATTTCTGCCTCAAGCCTGGCTGCTTTGGACACCACAACCCCATCTCAAGGGTGTCCTGCGCTCCTCTGGCATGGCTGGAAATCTCTCCATAGACCTGGTGATGTTCTCAGTGTGTCACTGTGTGACGGTGGATGTCCCATCCTGTGGCACTAATGGAGCCTGTCCTGGACAGTCAAGGCCTTATTTTCTGGCTGTGCCTCGCAATGGGCAGAGCAGGATTCTGGTTTTGTACAGCTGAGCTGCTTTGGCTCGCACTTAGATCCAGGGCTTCATTTTGTTGTCATGAAGCCTAATTAGTGATTTTTTTTTTTTTAACAGTCCTGAATGTGGGCAAATTGTTAAAATTTCTACCTTGTTTACTTTGAAAGTGAACTCAATCAAAAAGTCTGACAAGTGCCAAAGGATTGCTTGAAGGTAAAAACAAAACCTGTAAATGTGTATAGTGACCTCCAGCTGGTTTGGGATGGAGGCAGCCCAGGCCTGTTGGGATGTTGTTTTGTGTAGAGTGATGCACTTTGATTTTTAACCGAATACTAGTGATTTATTCTTTGCATCTGTGAACCTTAATGAAGGAATTCTCTTCCTTTAACCTGCCGAGGTAGAGCTACCCTCAGTTGGTCTAGGTCTAGCCTCTGGCAGTCGGTGTGTGACATGCCAGCTGCTGAGGGGCTCTGCTGAAGTCGGCTGGGGTTTTTTTTCAGAAGCACAGTATTTTGCAGCACTCTTCAGTGACTCTCTGCAGCCAGGTGGAAGAAAAACTGCTTGTCCTGGAAACCTTTGCAACCAAAGAAGTGACTTTATAGATACTCTCAGAAAGGTTATTGAGTGTTGGCCTCGCATGTGCTGTACCCTGGTACGTAGCTGGACTTGCTGGCTGTTGCCCATGCCTGAAGGGCTGTGAATATTTGCACAAGTGTAGCTTGGGACAGCATTTGCGGTGATACCAAAACCAGAGCCTGCCCTGCTCTTGAGGCTGCAGGGGCCTCAGGTGGTGCCCAGTGCCTCCCACCAGATGGCCAGGTTAGAAACCTGTTCAATTCAGCCTTGTGAGCACACAAACCCTGCCTGTGTCTGTCTCTGTCTTGCTCTGCAGAGCTCTGTGGGTGTTTGTCTTAACTGAGAACCACCACTTGCAGGATGGGATCCCTGCTTGCCCTGGGCCACCACCCCTACCAAAAAGCTATGGTTTGAGCTGCACGTTTTCAGAAAAAAAATAGTGAGTAACCATGCAGTCTGAAAATAGCGGCTCACCATGTAGCCAAGGGCATGCTGGTGCTCAAGCTCCTCCTGTGCCTCATGCAGGCCAGTCTCTCCCCAGCCCAGGGTTCTCTGCACACAAAGGTGGTCACTGTTGACCAAGAACGTGCCTTGCCCATTAAATGCCCAGTTTAGCCTGTCTTTTCTTCCAGTGGTGGCACCTCTGCCTGTCTGCAGTGTCACTGACCACTGCTGGGGGCCCAAGGGCTTTGGCTGCAGGCTGTACCGCTGTGGTAGCCTGCAGCTTACCCTGGTACCCTGCTGATTGCTTGCCCAGCAGCCACCCCAGCCTCTGGATGGCTCCTGCAGGCTTCTGTGGGACCATCTTCCAGGGAGGGAATCCTCTCCTTATGTTCCCCTCTGTCCTCGTACCTCTTTGTTGTTCCTCCTAAACTCCAAATGGCATTATTTTTAAAAGCCTACTGTAAGGAGAAGCAGATGGGCACAACCCAAATGCCGATACTCACACGGCCTGCCTTTATTTTGCAGCTCTGTAGAGTTTTGCTGCGCTGGTGCCTTGAGTCCTGCTTGCAGCTCTGGACCTCGTGTCTGCGGGAGGACATAGCGGAGTTAGAGAAGGGCACTAATGGGAATTGGGATGGAGCAGCAGCGTGCCAGGTGAGGCGGCTCCGTTTGGAGAGGGAAAGGCAGAGGATGCAGCCCTGCTGCGAGCAGGAGCTGGCAGCACACGACCTCTAGAGGTCCCCTGCAGCCCAAATTTGTGACTGCTGGAACGCTCGATGGCGGTGCGCGCCGAGCTGCCCGTCACCAAAAGTGGGCTCAGCTTGAAACAAATGGGCTCAAAACATTAAAAAGCGCCATGGAGCAGGTTTCTTACAGAACAGGTACTAAGCTTCCAGGGGGTTTTTTTGCCCCGGGTTGTTGAGGTGACCGGTGTCAGCAGAAGGTTTTGCGGTTGGTTTGGGGTTTTTTAAGGGTAGATTCAGGGAGAAGGGGTCCATAAGGAAAACGGTGGCACTCGGTTGGTGGTGGATACGGGGCGGAGGGAAGGGAGCGGAAGGCTCGGACGCTGTTAGGGTGTCTGTGGAACGAGGGGCGGAGCTGCCAGAGGCTGTGGTGGGAGCTTTCTCACACCCCAGGGCTGGGAGAAGGGGTGGAACGTGACCTTCAGCTGCTTCCTGCATGGCTGCAGCTCTTGGGGAGGAGGTGTCAGCGTGGGGAGGTTGTTACCAAGAGTCCCCCAGCAGAGCTGGGAAAGCCACTTCATCCGCTCCCAGGGGGAAAAGCTGTGCTTTGGGGTTAACCCTTGTGTGGCTGCGGGGAGCAGCACTGTGTGCGAGGGTGAGCTGGGATTGCAGCTGCACACTTGGGAACAAGCAGCAGCGCTCTGCACGATGGGGCTGCTGTGCCTGGGGAGCTGCCTGGGCTCAGGGGCAAACACTTGGGTTTGGGAATGCAGTGGGTTTATCCCAGTGCTCCTGGCCTGCACTGCTCTGGGGCTGCTGGAGCACAGATCCTGTATTGGCATCTTGGGCAGGGCTGTGACGTGAAGCACTAGGGTGCTGTGAGATTTGTGGGAAGGTCGAATGAATGTGAGGAGCCAAGGGCATCAGGGAATGTTTTCCTGTGGGAAACAGAGAGCCCTGGCAGTGGTCCAGCATGGCCCTGTGTTCCAGCAGCGGGAGCAGCATAGAAGTCAGCCTGCTGCTGAAGGTGATGGGGGCCATGCAGGGTGGGCTGAGGGGGGCCGCTGCTGCACTTGCTCCAGGGAAGAGCAAAAACATTGGGATGATGTCGAGTGCCACAGCCAGAGAGGTGCCAAGCATCCAAGGCCTATGCCAGGACAACAGGACACTGCAGAGGTGGCCCACCTGGACCAGGGACAGGCTTTGTGCCCGAGCCTTTGTTGTGGCGGAGTTGCCAGGCACAAGGGAGCTGGGGTGGGTTTGTGGGCAGCAGCAAGGGAATAAAACGTGACTTTCTGCCTCAGCAGCCAGGGACACTGAGTCCTGCCTCTGGTGTTTGCTTCCTAGAGCTCACCAAGTCAGCACTGGGGCTTGGCCGGCTCCAGGCAGCACAAGGAGGCTGGGAAGGGTTTGGGGCAGTTTTGGGAGAGCCACAGTGATGCTGTGAATTGGGTGCATTTTGGAAGACAGAGCTCTCCCCTTAAGGCTGGCACAAGCCAGGGCGGTGCTCGATACGTGCTCCTGTCCTGTGGCTCTGGGAATGGGAAGCAGTGACCAGGATACAGTTACCTTTCCAGAGTGATGCACAGCTGTGGCTGCTGCAGACCTGGGACACCAAACTGCCCCAGCAGCACCCAAATCTCTCCTGAGGCCCAGCTCCCCTCCCTGCTGTTCCAGCCATGCCCCTGCTCCCACCCTCGTGCCAGCTCCTCTCCCTGTGTGCATCTGTGAGTGCTCATGTGCTGATGCTGCCAGCAGGAATGTAGGAATATGCCCTTAATCCTAAGGCAGAGTGTGGGGATGGGGAGGAACGGATGTAATTTAACTGGGAAAGATATGTAACCTGCCATGGGCTGGATGCAGAGCGCCCCAGAACTGACAGGGTGCTTTGCTTAGGAGTGTGCTAGTGACAACTTGAGCCTACTCAGCAGCCTGGCTTTGGAAAACAGCTGTGGAATGAGAAGGTCAGGGACTGAAAATACTATAAGGACGGCAGGAAGGGCTTGGAAGGGAAGGAAGACGCACACCCTGCTGAGAAATGTGGTCTTGAGGGGGATTTTTTGAGCCATGGCAGGAAGAAGCTGGAACTGAAGAGAATGCTGTCGTGGTGGACTGCTGCAGTAAGATGGTACCTTGGAAGCAGGAGGGACTTCAGGATGGTGGGGGGTGAGGCATGGAGCACTGTCCCGGCCAGGCACTCAGGCTGGAAGGGCAGCAGCCTGGAGTGAGGAGCACCAGATCTAAGGCCAAAGCTGGAACTGGTGGAGAGGCAGTGAGTGCATGCTGGGTGACTCCCTTGGCTGCCCAGCACCTCTCATGTCACTTTTCCAGGGGTTTGGCACAGAGCAGCTCCCTGGCAACCTCCGGGTAAAGCCAAGCCAGGTCTTGGGTGAAAAGCACAACACCAGACTGAGAATCCAGGACAACTTTCTTTATTGCTACCAGAAGGCTTTCACCAGTACAATGGCTCTGGATACGATACCTTTCTCAGGGCTGTGGAGAGAGCTTACAGTCGGAACAGGGTGTCACATGGAGGAGACGCATTAAAGGTCAGACTCTTGGTTAGAAGTTACATGAACACAAAACTCGAGGGTTGGGTGTTCTCTTTTGGTTCTGTGCCTGAAGTTGACACACGTTCCAAACCTCAGGCATCTGCAGCTGCCCAGCACCTCACCCAGCAGTGCTGGGAAATGTGCAGGGAGAACCAGGCTCTGCACTATTCAAATGGAGAAAACCAAGCCTTGGTGAGAATCCACACTGACTGCACAGAGCAAGAAAAAACAAGGTTTCAGTTCTAGTGATGAAAAACCCAGGAATTGTTTTCTGTGCTGGGAGAGGCAAACGAGTATAACAGGGAGAAGTCTCTGTGCAGGGCACAGAGCACCTTCACACTCCTGTGGAAATTACTGAAGTGTGGAGCAGCTTGCAAGCACTGGTTTGGGTTTTTTCCTGCCTAATCTTGTGTTTAAATCCAGTTTTCCAACATTATCACATTTAAACACCCAACTATAAAGGAAAGAGGTTTTCTGTTTAAAAGGGCAAAAGAAAGCTGTGGTGGGAGGTGGGGCAGGACAGAATGTCATGCACGAGACTGGCCAAGAACTAAAAGAGGAGCAGGCAGAAAGGGAGCAAGGAGCGGGTGAGAATGGGATCAGAGAGGCATTAGTTGGCTGGGAAACCTGGAACAGCTTCACAGGGCTGATGTGCGAGCTCTCGGATGTGGAGAATGGGTTACAACACACAGGAGCAGAAAAACAGTGAAACCGACAACACTAGAAAGGAACAGGTTTTTGCTACTTTTTTTGTTTGGTTTTTGGGTCTTTTTTTAGATTTTTATACTTTTTTGTGTTTTTAAGTGCTTAAATAGTGGAACTATAATTAGCCGCACAAGAAATAAAATTCAAAAAAGGGTTGGGATTTTTTTTTTTTTTTTCCTGGTTTTCTTTTGGCTCCCTTCAGTTCAGCCTGACAAGGTAAGGCCCCTTCTCGCCCCGCTGAGGCCACGGGCTATTGGGTCCCGTGGTGGCACTCGCAGCTACATGACAGACACCGGCTGCAGAGGCGGGCAGGGGGACACGCTGCCCTCCTGCCGCGAGACGTCGGCGCCGCAAACAGAGCCCATGTTCTCCAGGGCCGCTGCCTCCGGAGCCAGCTCTTCATTGTAGAGGCGCTTGATGCCATCGTAGAAGTCGTCCACTTCCATCTCTTCCACCTTGCGCTTGGCGGAGCCTGGCTTGCAGCCGCTGGCGGGGGCGGGCAGGCGCGGGCAGAGCGCGGCTGTAGCTGTGACGGGCGCTTCTGGCCGGCCGTTGTCCTGGGAGAAACCCGGCCCTGGGACAGAGGAGGGCTGGCGGTGGAACGCTCCTCTGTTACAGGTCACCAGGGTCTGCTGGAGGGGACTGTAGACATATACAGAGTTGGGCAGCAGAGAAGGCTGCAGAGTGGAAAGGTGATGTGCCACCAGCTCCCGGCAGTGGATCAGCTGCGAGCTGTCCATCTGGAGTGGGAAGACAAGCAAAGGTACGGCTGCTGTGGGATCGCTGGCAGGGTGAGGAGAGAGCATGGGCTCCCAGCACCCAGCCACCTGTGCGCCTCACTTGGCAACAACATGCTGCTGACCCCTACCACGGTGACTTCCCAAGATACACCCCCTGCTCCTTCCTGCACGTGGGGGGAAGGAGGCAGAACTTGGAGATATTAAAGCATTGCACTGTGTGTTTTTAGTAGATGGAGTGCGCTCCCAGAGTACCTGCAAGGTTGCCTGTATGCTGTGAATGAATGGAGGGGAGCCACTAACAAGTGGAATTTTTCCCTGGTGTGTCTTCTTGGTACATCAGGGCACACGGCTCCTCCCCATCACACAGTGGAGGTGGTCAGGACTGAGACCTGGCCGCACTGTCCCTGCAGCTGTCACTCCAGGCTGAGGCCCAGCCATTCCCACACAAGCGGAACAGCAAAGCCCTGGTGGCCTAGAGCACTGAGCAGGATCTGGCCCCAGTCCCTCCCCACTCCGTGTGCACTGCCCTCCTCACCTGTGCCTTCTGGAGCAGCTCGATGATGAGAGCCAGCCAGTCGGGGAGCAGCTTCTCCAGCTCCAGGCTGACGATGGCCAGCGCCAGCATGGAGCCCTTGAACTGCAGCAGCTGGAAACAGGCCATGCAGTGCAGCAGCTGCTTGGTGAGCGCCGCCACGTGCTGCGAGGGGCTCGGCGTGGGCAGCAGGGCCAGGAGCTGCGGCCTGCTGGACACCGCCACGGCGTGGAACTGCGGGACACAAGCACAGGGGGCAGCTGGCAGTGCTGGCCAGGCCCTGGCATGCCTGGGGAACAGCTTACACACACACAAGGGTTCTCCAGAATAATCCTGGAGGCAACTTCTGCCCCATGGAAAAAACCCCGTGTACCGAACACACCAAAGCTCGGTGCAGCCCTTCTGGTGGGACCTCCTTAGGCACTAGGCTCTAGGGCTCTGTAAAAGGTGTTCCCATCCACCCTTTTCTCTCCAGTGCACATGTGGCACTCAGGGGTCCTGGACAAACTCCTCAGGGAAGGAGTGAGGAAAAATTCCACAGAGAACTTCAGAACATCTCCCTTGACCTCCTCTCATGCATGCATCTGGCTCTTGGCTGTGCAGGTGTGCAGCAGGCATGGATCCACACTCACAGCCCACCCGTGGGGCTTTCTCTGTGGCTGCACTCCTTGTTTCCCTGCTGCCTGGTGTTTAGCTTTGAGGAAAACCAATGGCAGTGAAGAGTTACGAGCACAACTTCCAGGAGCTGTGAATCTATGGCTGAACACACCCCAGACCAGACCAAAGGGTGAGACAGCAGGCTCACGTTTTGGATATTGCACTTCAAGGGTGACAGGTCTCCTCTGGAATTCTCTGGCAAAGCATTTTCTTTCAGAAACCACAGGTACACAGGAATTGCAAATATATTCCAAGCTTTGTTCCCCTACAGGTAGAATTTTTGTCTGGGTGCTTCTTGACACATTATTTGCACTGGCAGACACCAGGAAGAACATCAATAGCCCTTTACTTACAATATGAAGGAAATCCAGTGGCGTTGCCATGTGAAGATCCCAGTTCAGTTTATCCAGGATGATCTTCTCCATTCTGCGAATTTCAGCTGGAGAACAACCACAAAAGCTATCCCGAGCCAACACTTTGAGTACTGGAATCCTCTGCAAAAACCAAGGCAAAAAAAGAAAGGAGAGAACCAATCATTAGAGAAATCACACCAAATACTTTGTTCCTGTCCTGGCAAGTGGCAGCCACCAGGAGCAAGCAAAGGTAGGGCTGGGAGGGAAGATAGTCCAAGAATGCCACATTAAGAAGAACAGTTACCTCATCTTCCTCAATGGTCTTTGCAGCGAGGAAGAAGCAGCTGATTGCAATACAGTTCAGGTACTTGGGACGGGCCTGTGGGACAGGAGAGCAGAGAGAGCTCTGTGTCAGTGTGATGCAGCAATGATGCCCTGATCTTTCTGTTGGGGAATCCTAAGCCCCAGGGTCTCCTTCTGGATGTGCAGGCTGACCTCTGGCTACACCCTGGCAGTGGCAAGCTGTGCCAAGCACAAATCCCTGCTCCATGACGTCAGGCAGGGCAGGGATCTGCCAGCCCTGTGATCTGAGTGGGCAGCACTGGACTGGAAAGAGCTCGGGTTTAAGCACTGCAGCATAACTGGCAAAGAGAACATCTTGAGGGGAGCTCGTCCCCTCACAGAAAAGCCACTTCACCTGCTGCAGCACAGCTCTGCTCAGACACGGGAAGGGAAATGGGAATTGGAAAACACTGTCTTTGACTGGGGAAGTGTAACTCACAAAAACTTTTAAAAAAACCCTTGTGAAATTAACACTTGCAATTTCACACTACAGTTCCCAAAACTGTGGCCCAGGGATTAGTGAGGGAGAGCTGGTTCTTTCCACAAGCAAGTAGATGGTTTTTAGGCAAGGTAAGAGGAATTTGGAGGGGAAAGGGGGATGTTTTTGGTGAGCTTTGTGCATGTGACCACCTTGACAAGGGGCTTCACTCCCACTGGCAGTGTAACAACCACTGGCTGTGGCCACATCCTCCAGAGTGGCTGGGGCTGGAAAGGCAGAGGCTATTCCTAAACCCTGGCACAGCTGCAGAGCTGAGCAGCTCCTGACAGCTGAGCTCTCCTGCTTGTGGTCAGAGATGCTGAAGGCAAAGGGAAGTGAAAATCCTGCACTCACACCCTGCACTTGTGCACGCAGGTGTCTGAGGGAATGAATTCCTTTAGGGCAGGACTGGGACTGAGCCCTGCTGAGGGTGCTGTGCAGTGATACACAGCACCAGTAACAGCCCATCCTTGCAATCCCCAGGTCTGCTCCTGGGCAAGAGACTGGTGGTGTTCATAATAAAATCCCATCAAGAAGCCCCTGCTGGAAAACCAGGAGTTCAGCTGCATCAGAGGAAGGAGCTTTGTGGGAGAGGAAAAGTGGGCAGGGAGCAGAAAGGCCCAGAGCTCACCCAGGCAAAGGCCCTTTCCCCCTTCCTGCTCACTCCCCAAAGCAGCGGGCTCTGGACTCACAGTCCCACACTTTCAGTGGGACTTGCAGCTGCTCCAGCTTGCTGGAAGAAAACCTGCACTTCAGGGCATTAAATCTTTGCCACCTCAGCATTTCAGTAAATCAGCTGCTTTGGATTCTTAAAAATAATAACTTCCCTGGCTTGCATGAAGATATGATCAATATTTATTAATATTTAAGGGTTGAGTTAATGAATGATGTCACTTGTGTCCTACCAAAGTCTCTCACAAGGGAAAGCAAGGGCACAGGCTTGGAATGCATCCTCCAGCTGCCATCTTCTAAGGGATGGATACTGCTTGCCCAACAGGCTGGTAGTGTGGGGTGAGACACGTGCAGATGAGGCCACAGATTGCTGAGCAGGCAATGTAACCGAGCAGTTGTGGTAAGAGAGCCTGCCAAAGCCTGACTTCACAGCTGCAGGCCAGGGGTTCCAGGTTGGAGCACACTGTGTGTGGTCACCTGGCAGGTGCAAAGCACAGCTACAGGGGCCAGAGGGGCAGCAGGGCCCACTTGCAGGGAGCCCAGATGTTCTTCCCCCTTTTTGAAGCAGTTTCTATGGAGGAGCAGCCCAAAACCCAAAGGGGCTCATCCACTCCAGTTGGGTTCAGCAAAGCAGGAAGGCACAGCTGTCACATGGACAACCTGCACCTGTGTTTGCTTCCCTTTTTCCTTCCCACCTCTTGGGCATCAGTCCAAGATGGAGTCCATCAGGCTGTAAAGCAGCTTGGTAGGGAACTACTCCCCCAAAAGCCATTGTCTGTATTTCACCTTTCTTCACCCATTTTTCTTCCCCCATTTGCTGCACCACCCTCTCCCCCTTGCTAGGCTCAAACCTCTCCTCGGTTTTTTTTCCAGCTGGTTTCCTGCTAGCAGGTGCCCCAGCATTTTAGGGTGGTACAAAGGGGTGGAATGCAGCCACAGAGGTGAGCAGGGCCTGTCCCTGGTGCTGCTGGCCTGGGGCTCCTGGGCCCAGCCTTTGCCTTCCCAAGTCAGCCCAGGCTCTCTGACTGCCCAAACCCCCCCAGCTGTGGCTGGAGCACAGCAGGTGCTGCCCACCCACGTGTGAGCAGGGCGAGGCGGGGCCGGGGGAAGGAAGCGTTTCTGTTTGCCTGCACTGCTCACACCAACCGTGCGCCGGGGCAGCAATCTGTTCCAGTCTGTGGCGCTGCAAATATTTACCTTTACTGCTGCTAAAAACCTGTCCAAGAGGCTGATGGCCAGGGCAAGCGTTTCTGGGTAAAGGTGGAACTGGTACTTGAGCTTGGCCAGCCACTGGATGACCTCATCCCTCTGCCTTGGAGAAATGGCTACATCCTGGGGGAGAGAAAGGATCAAAGGTGTTACCTTTGCATGAGTGACTCAGCATAGAAACAAAGCCTCCTTTGGAAAGGGGGAGCCTGGAGCTAGTCCCAGTCACCACTCTGTTCCTGCAGTTACTTATCCCATCCCAAAAACCTGCCCTGGAAAAGACAACTTTCCTTACAGCAACCTGAAACCTCATTCCAGTGTCACGGTCCTCTTTTCTGGGGAAAAGAGGATGGGTGACTTGTAGTTTGTCAAGCACTGGCAGCCTCAGCTCCAGAGTAGTTCCCAAAAATTTATTAGTTATTATTTTTTAACCTGCTGAGTACCATGTGGGTGCACAGCAATTCCCAGCTGGAACAAAACCCCCCCTTGCCAAGAGCAGAGTGGAGGGAGTGTTGGGGTTTTGTGTAGAAAGGTTTAGTTTTTTTTTCCTCAAATTATGGGGATTTTTTTACCTCATACCTGTTACAATAAAGAAAACTGCAAACAGCTGACAAGGCTCTCAGTAGCTGAGTTACTGGGGAATGGGGAGGCAGCAGCTACAGCTTTACCTGCAGTTTAGGTTGTGTTTGGCCCGTGTCTCCCCCATTGATCAGTCTGGACCGCAGCTGAGTTTCAACCACACGCACAGCTCAGACATTGACACAAGAACCTTCCCTGTGACCCAGTCCAGAAATATCTCCAGCTTTCCTAGAGCCTTTCACATCACCCAAGGAACTGTCTGGTTTCACTCCAATGGGGATTATTGGAGATCACCAGCCCAAATGTGTCCAGAAGCATGAAAGCTGGGCTGTAACTGCCCCCAGTAATGCCATGAGGGCAAGGCATCAGGAATTTAGAAAAAAAACACCAAATAAATACTTTAGGCTGCAACACCTAGGTGTACCTTGCATGGACAGTAACAGTGCCCATGTCCTGCCCCGAGCCCCAGCAGTGCCCCAGTGTCACCAGCACTGTCTGCTGCTCCACGTGGGCCCCTGCTCTCAGCTGCTGCTCAGCTACAGCCTGGCTCTCGAATAACAAGTACCTGCTGTTTTCTCTGAGGAACACTGGTTCTTTCTAAAAGAACCGATGCAGTTCCAGGGTGAAATGTGAGCCCCCCTGGGGGCGGAAGGAGCACAATGAGCACATCACACTCCAGGAGAGGTTACTGAACTCTCTGCTCTAGGTGCTCCCGAGAGTGGGAAGGGACCTGGGCTCTATCCGGGGGGAAGAAAGGGGAATGTTCGAGGAGGGGGTGGAAATGGCATGTTTGGTGTTCCTGCTGGGGAGGGAGGGCTCTGCCTCAGCAGCCTGGGGGGATTTCAACACCACCACCCACCCTGTCCTTCCACCCCCGGCAAATCCTGTTTCTGCTCGATCCCACCAAAACAGGCAGCAGCTTCCACTGCTCCCAGTGGCCTCTGTCCAGGCTGGGTGCTGTCTCCCTGTGCCTGCCAAGGCAGCAGGTGAGCTGTTCCCCTAAAACAGCATGGCTGGGAATAGTTAAGATTCTCTCTCTCTCTGTGCTGCCTCTCCTCCCCAGCTCTCCCAAGGCCTGGCCCTGGATCCTGCTGCCCTTCGTGGGCAGCGTTTCAGACTCAGAGAGCAGCAGCTGCACACGCAGTGCCTGCAGGGCCTGGCCTTGCTGCGTGAAGGGAAAAGTGTCTGACCCAAACCCAAGCAGAGCTGGGATGTGAAGTTAAGCCAAGCCCAGCCCCACAGTGCCTGGGGGAGGAAGGAGCAACTGCAAAGCACCCTCAGCTCAGTGCATGTCCAGCACAAGGCTGGCTCCTTAAGAACTATCTGGGGAAACAAAGGAAAGGAGGGGAGTCTCCAGATCTTTTTGGAATCCTACAAAAAGGGTGCCTACTCCAGAGCCTATCTGCAGATAAAGGAGGATGGCAGAATCCCCTCACAGGTGAGTTTAAGCACCAGGAAAGGTTGTTACAGCCTGGTTCAGGACAGGCAGCTTCCCACACAAACACCAAGCTCTATCCCTCTCTTTCAGAGGTGTCCCTGTGACACCCTCAGAACACAAATAACAAAATGCAGCACAGGAAAATTAATTAAGCAGCGAGGTCACTGATCCTTAGTTAATTGAAATTAAAAGCAAAACCGAGACACTCTGGGGACTGAAAGTGAGAAAGTCCCTTTGGGTGGAAAGTGAAGGTTCCTCCTTGGGGCAGAGGTACTTTCCATGTATCATCCCTGCTCCAGACAGGAGAACCAGGGGCCAAGATGTGGGTGCTCCTGGAGAGCAAGCACAGAGCAGATCATCTCTCAGGATGCTGATCTCCCTCATATCTTGAGACCTATGGAATATGTAGGCTAAAATAAATATGATCTGTGAACTCAAGCATGACTCTGTTTTACTGCTGCCTAATTGTGAGAAAACACCTCAGCTGATAATGTTTTCCTTAATGTCTCCTGTCCCAGACCGGTGTTCTGCTCTTTCCCCACCTCTGTTGCTGCCTGGTCCCTGTGGGCACCTGGGTAATGAGCAGCTGACCTTTATTAGGACTGGAAATAAGCTGAGCTCTCCAGATTCCTCAAGAGGTACAGAGAAGAAGTGGGGAGACAGAGTGAGCCACAGCAGGAAAGAAAGGAGGCATGACACAAGAGACACTCTCTATAAAAAATAAATTCAAAAATCTTCACTGACGCCCCTCTCAGCCACCAAGTTACTGGGTAACAGGAAAAAATCAACCTTTGACCAGTCTTTATGGCTCCATTTCTGAAACCTTAATCCCAAGAACACTCCTGGATATCACCTGCATCTCATATAACCCATGGGGGGGACGGGGGGGAGGGGAGGGGAGTTAAGGGGAACCAGAAGGGGAAAAAATCCAAATCCATTCAGAAGCAGGAAGAGGTTCAAAATTCAGCCCACTGTTTTTTCAGGCTGAAAAGCCTTTGTGAGATCTGGCTTTGGTGTGTTGCACATACCCAGAACACTGGCCTGCATTTAAAGGAGGGAGTTGGAATTTTTATACAAGAAGTACAAACAAAACAGAACAATCAGGTGCATGAAATCACCAGGAACCAAGTCTCCAACAGATTCTGCACCCCATCCTAAAAATGGAAACTCTTCCTGCTTCTTTAAATGTGGGTTTCTTTCTTCCTGTCAAAGACCTTGACTGTCACATATTTAGAAACTGAGTTTGTTCTGGTTTTAAACACCATAACCAAAAATGTCTCCTAAAGAGTCAGACCAGAAAGTTTTCTCCCCAGACATACCTCCCTAGTGTCTCAAATCAGATCACTGGATGTCTGCAGACGCAGCCAACGTTTTGTCACTGGCAAAGCAGGTGAGTCCGTTAAACCTCCGTGCAGCTGATCCACCCTTGGAGCAGGGAATGGAAAGTTCCACACGCCTGGGGGTGCCAGACCTGATCCACAGAAGGATGCAGATCTCCCCACTGCCACGGGAAATAAACAACACTATCGTGCAAGGGAGGTCTTAGGCTGCTGCAGCTGCTTTCAGGAGAAGGCAGTAGATGTCAGGGAATCTGATCTTCTCCCAGATATTACAGAAAACAGGACAATTCACATTGCATGTGCATGCCTGCACCATCACCAAAGTGAAGGCTGGAGGAACAGGGGACAGTTGGAGAAGCTGGGTGTGTCCTGAACCACAGGAACAGAGGGAAATGTGTGCTTACAGACAGGAGTGTTCTCAGCTGCTCCGTGGCTGGAAATCCCAGGAGCAAGGGCAAGCACAGAGGAGGGATCACTGGGAATTCTGCCTGAGGCACGTGGTGGTTTCTGAGCCACCAGAACCAACTTTACCAAGGCAGAAAGGCAAGCACCTCATCCCTGTGAAATCTTCACCCATGAATCTGGTTTGGTTATACTCCAGTCCCTACCCTATCTTGTTATCCTGTAATCTTATCTCCCTGCACTATAATCACTCCACGAGCATAGCCAGCAGGGAATGACAGGCTGCTTTACCATAAGCCAGAGTCTTAAGCTGTTCGTGCCTCAAGACAGCCACAGCTACAACACACTCCACACCTCTGACAACCAGATCACTTGTTCGAAACATGGATTAAAAAAACTAATACTGAGGCCCTTAAAATGTATTTGCTCCCACCCAACAGCAGCAGCTTCTTGTTTGCCAGACAGAGAAAACAAACACAACAGGGATTAGCTCTGATGGCAAGCTGACTTACCTGTGTGAACGTTTCATGTGGTGCAAAAACAGCAAGCCTGGATCCAGGCCCTCAGTGTGATTATTTCAGCCCAACCCAGCAACAAAGGGCCAGAAATTCTGTGACAACATCCTCACATTCCATATTTTGTTTCAGACAGAGCTTTGTGGAGTGCACAGGTGTTTGTGAGTGCTCAGGTGGGACACTGCCTCCTCCCAAAGGAGCACAAACTCACGCTAGGCTGGATGAGGCCATGAGCAGCTGGGTCCAACCTCCCTGTGGCACAAGAGGGGGCCTGGACTACGGAGCCCTTGTGGGCTCTTCCACCCTGAATTGTCTTCCAGTCCTGCGAGAACATTCCTCACTGCAACAGGCCAGTGCCTGGCTCTGCTTCCCTTGACACGAGCTTGCACCCTGCTCTATAAATAGACCTGCTGGACTCAGTGGGGTTCTTCCTGGAGCAGGCATCAGATCAATGCTGCCATTAGTGGATTGCTCCAAGAAAACAAAGCTTCTTTTAAGAACTGTTGCAGAGGTGGTGCCCAGCAGAAACAGGCGTTAATAATCCACACGGTTTGTACAATGAATTTAATCAGGACAATGTATGTGTGTGCTGTCCTGAGCCCAGCAGAGACCTAACCCTGTGTGCTGTGCAGTGTGTTCTGCACCCCTGGGGCAGGTGTGTCCATCAAATAAAGAGGGAATTGCTTCCCTCAGAGGCTGGTTCCCCTGGTGTCAGGAAATGGAATTGCTCCAGCTGCCCCCACACCAACCCCCACCAGGCAGTCTCCTGCCTCTGCTGGGATGCATGATGTGAAGGACAGACATTACCTGATTGGGCTGAATTTTCGGCACATGTGCTTTCCACATTTGAGCTTCCCTAGAGATTGCCATCTCCAGAAGGAGAGACAACCTCTGGCTCTCCAGGGGTCCTGAAAACTTCATGGTAACCCTTGGATCCACCTGCCACCCAGCTGGATACAGCTACCTGCAAAACCAAAGATAGCTGGGTGAAACACTGGGCTGTGGCTGTGCAGGCAAAAGGCAGTGCAAAGGGGAATAAAGCTGCAGGAAATGGAACTGTTCTCCCGGCCCTGGCACACTTGGCAGTAACAGCCTGTCAAAAAACCTGTCCATTACAAATGGGAAACAAGGCAGAGACAAGGCTTTTGTCCTTTATTTCTTTACAGACAACAGATTGCACCACCTGTTCTCAAACGGAGAGGATGATCTGACAGAAAAGCTTATTTAGGTAGTAGTTGTGCCTACCAGGACTATGGCTACAGATTTTTGACAATGTTTGCCTAACTTAACTTAGGCAAACAGGGAAATGGTAAATGAAGGGTAAATCCATGGGAAAGTTATTGAAACTACCGATTCTCTGCATGAGGCCTTGTGCAATTCCCCCAAGGTGGATATTGGCCAAAGAGTAACCAGGCGTTTTCATGTGAATACAACAGTCCAAGCTGTATTTACAGGAAATAAGCAAGGTGTTGACTCTGAGAAAATAAACAGCATTCACAGGGAAAACAGTCTGTTATCATAAATAACAACAAAAGCAGCTCTGAGCAAATGAAGATTCAAGGTGCTTTCCCAGAGCTCAAGGAAACCTTAAAGATCAAGACTGACAGAGAACAAATACTATTTTTTATTCACACACCCTGCACCAGGTATAAACCACACTCCAGTCCCACTTAAGAGTCTAGAAGGTTTTAAGACGCAAATGAACCTCAGGGCCCTCTGTCCTGAACAGGAACCCCTTCTAGATTAGATTTCTATATAACAAATCCTGCTCCATGAACAAGGGACAGCCTGTACTGGCTTGGCATATCCCTATACGAGATGTCCAGGTGTCACTGAATAGACAGAACACCTGGGAACCAGGAGACCTGAAAAGGACTCCTGAAGCTGTGTGGTGTGTCTCTTCTCACCAGCCCCCAAATGGCCACTGTGGGCTGAAAAATCCCTATTTAAAATTCCTCTCTTGCCCAAAGGGAGACTCTGCCTGGGGAAGTGAAACTCCAGAACCTCCAACCACAGCTCATTTACACGCATTTACTCGATCTTGCATTTGTTTTTTAAACCTGGGGCTGATCCTGAGGACACTGGCTGTAAATGGGGCTGAAGGGGAAACAGGGACACAGTCACAGCCTCCCCTCCAGCTCCTTCCCCGGGGGCTTCATTAGCACCTCATGAGCCTCCCATCAGAGTCAGTTTTCCCTGTGGCCAGTTCCCAAAGGCTGGATCCTTCACCATCTCACCATAAAGCTGTGCCAGGCACTGCACCAGGTGGAACATGGCAAGGCTGGGAGCACACCCACGGCAGAGGCTGAGGCTGGGAGCGGTGCTGAGAGCCAGGGGAACGGGAGCAGATCACTGCACACTCGTCAGGAAAAAAGCAGGAGCTTTATTTAGCCTGGCCATGTCTCTTCATATGAAATATTGATGGTCCTTCCTCAGTTTTGCAGGAAGGAGAGTGTAATTAGCCAACCCCCAAATCACTGGAGACAGCCCAGGGAAAAATTTTCTTCTGTTGTGACTGATAAACATTCCCACCATGTTTACAACACAAATGGGTTTCACAGGCCTCTGGAAGCAGACAGGAGCTTTTAATTACCCTGATCCCCTCTGAGGTTGTCCCTGTGCTTACCTGGGCTGGTCACGGGCCCCAGCAGAGAGCTTGGGTGCCCCTGGAGCCGCGACACACCCAGGGCTTTGCAAGGGGCATCTTTAGTGAGCGTTGCTGCCAACTGCTCTCCGTTTGCCAAGGGCAAAAGAGAAGGGAAAATAACCTTTCCTTTGTGAACTAGGGACCTAATTCAATTGAGGGCTGAGGTACAATAACCTTTATAAGGGAAAAAAGAAGAGGAATGACGTGCTTGAAAGTTTCCCTTGGAGCAAGAGCAGTGCACAGTTTTCCAGCAGAGAGCACAGGCGGGAGCCTGGCCAAGCAGCCCGGGGCTGAATCCAGTTTGCATCTCCATTTACATAGCTCTCCATCAGATAAATGCTGCCATTGGAAAAAAACGCCAGCAGGACTGTGTGCAGGCTTCCCAAAGCACAAGGGAGCACAGGCAGAGCAGGCTCGGAGAGGATGAGGGCTGGCAGAGTTTTCCAAAATCCAGCACAGGGAGGTCCATGGACTCCTCTCTGCCCAGCTCAGGACTTGAGCAGCCCAGAAAAGCAGAAGCAGCACTGCAGAACCCTTCAGCGGGGCAGCACCTCTCTGACAACAGCAGGGCCAGCAGGAGGCCTGAGCCTGTCCCCACACCAAACACTTCCTCCAGAAAAACACTTCCCGTGTTTTTCTGCGTCCGAGTCACCCACAGCTGGAGGAACTGCCCAAGCTGGGACAGTCACCATGAACTAACTCACCCCAGCTTTCTGCTTCTTTCCCCGATTTAGAATTAACCTTTAGCTCCACGGTGCTGGCTTTCTGGGTTTGGGGATTCTTTCCCTTGTGGTTACCTTGGGAGTTTTTCAACCACTCTTCAAACAGTTCCTAATCTTCACTGGAAGGTCACCTGGCTGTGCAGAAACCTCTTAAAGAACAGTTGGGGAGTTACTAAAGGAGAAATGAACCTGGTCAAGGCACTGCCTTTGACGCCTCCTGCGAGGAGGAGGAGGAGCTGCAAGTCAGATCTTGCTCTGAAATTAGAGAGTCAAAACCTTGGTGTGAGGTTTTCACTTGTTTTCACTTGTGAGAGGCATCAAAAATCACCTCCTTATCCACAGTAAACACCCCGAGCTGGTCCATAAAATAGAGATCTCTCATCTGCTAAAGATCTCTCTTTGGTCCAAGTTTATAGCTACCTTGACTCAAAGTAGTGCTTTTCCATTTCCCTGGAGAGATTTTAGGCTGCCAAGTGCTGCAGGCTACAGTTTCCAAAAGTAGTTTCTGCAGGAATAGGGGCAGATGACTCCCTGACCAAATAACACTTCATGGTTTGGGGGGTGCATTCATGTGGGACGCAAAATAGAAGAGCTTTTTTTATTTTTAGGCTTTGTAATCACTTGCAGTGACTGTAACAAGTGGCTCCTGCACCCAAAAGATGCTGGTCCAGGAACATACTATCCACTACAAGGACAAGCTTCTAACACAGCTCCTGATTTTCCTGCCTCCAGTTGCAATTTAACCAGCCTCATACAACTGAACTACAAACAAGATCACTGAAATAATTCAGTGCAGTAACAAAATCCTCTTTGGTTCTGATGGTGGCTTGTTTTCTGCTTGCTGGGGGGGGGGGGTTGTTTGTTTGCTTTTTAAACACAGCTCATTTAGTAAACAATTAACAATTTCTAGGGCTAGAGACAGCCCAAACCCCATTATCTTTGTTTTGAATATCAATCCAGGTGGGAGTTGTGAACAAGGGCAGTAATTCCAGTGCAGCTGAAGCACCACACCAAATTCTGCAGACCTCGTATTTTCAGGGACCAGCAGCCAAGTCTGCTTCAGCTTTAGCAAGCAGTAGTAAAATCTCACAGATGACCTGCACACAGATTTTTCTGGGCAGTGGGGGGAAGGCAAAGCAGAAGGAAGCGAGGAGGAGACTGAATTCCTTGGAGCTCCAGCCAGCCATCTGTGATTTCAAAGGATCCAAGCCTACTGCTAGCAGAAATGTCTAACTGCAAGTTGTGATTAGAAATTTCAAAGCTGTGGCCGGGGGCTGAGATGGATGTTAATTTTAGTACCTGGGGCTTGCTCTCAGCTTAACTCTTTCCTCATGCCCCAGCAGTGAGTTAGTCTGGAACTCTGTGCTGGCCAGAGAGAAATGCCAAAGCACAGACCAGTGTGACAGCAATAAATGAGCAGATGACCAGTGTGGGTTCAAATCAGCTGGTTTGGGATGTACAAAATAAATGGCCAATGGAAACAGCTCGACAGCGTTGTGAGACAATAAAATCTTTTCAAGCTAAATGGCTGGGCAAAGTACGTTTGGAAATATAATTTCAAACGGTAACACCTAAGTAAGCCAGTCTGTTTGAAGGAACAAACTGCCTTCTGGCCAAATACCAAGTCCAGTAAGAATCCTCCCCAGGAGCAGCACTACGTTAGTGACTAAGGGCCTGCAGGTGATCTCACACCTTTAACCAGCAGCTCCTTTGAGCCGTGCCTAAGCCCCAATTCGGAAAGAGGCAATTTTCTGGAGGCTGGGAGAGGAAGAGGGCCCTTGCCACTTGTCTGTGTGACTCAGCCCGAGCTGCCTCCCACAACCTGGTACAAAGGCAACGCTGTGAGGTATTTTGGCAGCATCTTTCAGGCGGGCTCATGTACATCACACACTCGCCACTTCTTCTCCTCCAACCAGATTTTTCCTGGGAGTGCAAATAAAGCTGACCTCATTTTAGTGCTGGTTTTCCAAACAGATGAATTTTTCCAAACATTTTAAAGGAACCTGCCAGCTAAAACCACGGGTCGAACAGGGAATGCAGAGCAATGTTTTGATGGGAGGGAGGGGAGGGGTTTTTACATCTTGTTTTGAAACAGAAATCCCAGGGTCCTTTTAGCAACTAGGAAGGAGGAGCCCTCTGGAAAAGGGCTGCTAAGAGATCGCTGCTCCCCTTCATTCCCCCAGCCTTGTGACTGACGTCAGGGGCTTGCTGTTTACAGGAAACTTAAAATTATATTTTCCGAAGTAGGAACTTTTTAAAAACAAGGTAGAAGATGAACTCCTGACTGCACTTTCAGACAATGTCACCATTCTTCCCTCCTGGTGAGATGGGTGTGCTTCCAGACCCATGCCCGCCCCATTCCCTGTGCTAGTGGCTCTAGTAGGAAGGGCCAGAGGAGGAGGAGGTGGAGGTGTGCATTTCCTTTTTGTCTGGCAGCTGCCAAGATGAGTCCATTCAAGCAGCCTTTGCCCAGAAAGGTCTTTGGTCAGTAAGGGCTTAAATATTCCATGCCACAGCTTTCAAGTGGTGCAAACAGTCTGCTTTAATCAAAGCTCTTTTCCCTGCTGTGGCAGCAACAGACCAAGCAAACTGAGGATAAAAGGGAAACTCAGGATTTAACCCTAGGAGAACAACTCCAGCTGCAGAATGCATGTGTTGATAAAAAAAAAGGAGATGAAACTCAATATATTTTCCTAAGTTCTGTTCTGAGATTTTGGTTTATTTGAACCTCAAAATGAATGGAAGATGTAAATTCCTCACAAGGTTTATACAAATCAGCCACTGGACAGATTTCAGTAGGAATGGGCCCTACTATTGTTTGGCAGCAGAGTTTGTCCCAAGGCTTGGAAACAGGTCAGGAATGTGATCCTTTACTGTGTGAACTGCGGTGTCACATCAAGGACAGTCAGCCCTCGCCTGGGACAATCACAAGGGTCATGTGCCAAGAAGATGGTGCCATCTTCTTGTTCTGAACTCAAGCACCAGACAGAATAAAGCAAAGAGAAATGAGTGCTGAAA
The DNA here is from genome assembly GCA_003676055.1 of Chloebia gouldiae. Taxonomy (NCBI): domain Eukaryota; kingdom Metazoa; phylum Chordata; class Aves; order Passeriformes; family Passeridae; genus Chloebia; species Chloebia gouldiae. Next base: position 1,221,092 of record QUSF01000069.1, on the reverse strand, counting down.
TGACCCCATTATTTTTGTTTCTTCCAATGTAAATGACAGATAAATCTGAGACAGCAAAGGCTGAGCCTTGTACAAATTCCCTGTGCACCACTGGCAAAGGAATGAGCAACTCCCACAGGCAACTGACCAAGGTTTGCATGGCAGCCTCTGGGTTCTGCTCAGGACTCTCTGGGTTTTGGGGACAAGGTTCAGCACTACTGGGGAACACCTGTGAACTTCTGACAACCTGAGGGTGTTTTTGTTGCTGAGCCACTAAATGGAGGGTGAGTGTCTGAGGGGAACCCCAGCAGTTTCCAAGAAGCATCACCAGCTGCCTCTAGTTAGGGAGAGCCAAGCACCCACTCAGCAGCACCTGCAGTAGCAGCCCCTTTCCCAGAGCTGGCATGGGACTGAGCTGCTGGGAAGGAGGACTCTGGCAGCCCTGCTCCAGGATAACCAGTCTCAGGCATGGTGGTGGCACACCATGGGGCCATTTCCCACCAGGGAGTGCCCAGGGCCTTGGTCCTGCAGAAGGTTTAGTTGTCTTGGAAGAGCCATGGTGCCAAGTGAAGAAGTTTTAGGAGGAAGTGGGCAGGCTGCACCACATCAGAATTTCATGGGAGAGGGACAGGATTTTCTCTGGGGCTCAGTGGCTTGCAGAGCCTCAGCCCCATCTGCACCAGAGAAGCAGGCAGTGGCCACCTCCACCACCAAGGTAAGAGAAGCGTCTGGGGAGAAGGGCAAGGGTGGAAGCAGGCACTGAAAGGAAACCTTCTGCCCTACTGCAAGATTTTTAACTACAAAACAGGTTCAAAGCATGTGGGGTGAGAGGACAGGAAGGCATTAAAACAATAACAATAAATGCTGCTTAAGTGGGGTCACTTTCAGCATTTGTATGTAAGCATGGCCACACCTATGAGGTCCCGTTCTGGAGAAATCCCCCACACCCTTTCTAACAGGGAAAGCATTCTGAGGTGCTTCCCTGAGGTGTGTGTCTGCTTATGAACGGTGTGGAGAAGTAACATGGAGAGAGAGGAGAGTGCAGCTGAAAGACTACATTCTGAGATCACAGAGGTGGTGGGACGGCTCCCATGACCTGGGAGTGCTGCAGAAGAGGGGTACAGACTCTACTGCCAGGAGGAGATGCTGGTGCCTTGGTCCCTGTGGTGACTCCTGGCGACTGTGATGTGTGCAGGCAGAGCACAAGGAGCCCAGGAGCACCCTGGATAGAGAGGTTCCACTGGACCCCCAGCCTCTTACAAGGAGGCCTGCTGGGACTTGTGAGGGTCAGAGGCTGCCTTGACTGCAGTGACCATGGGATGGTGGAGGCAGCTGGGGATGAGGTCAGACAAAAGCCAAAGCCCAGCTGAATTGTGTCTGGCAAGCTATGGGAGAGACTACAGGGGATTGAGTACTTGGGTAGCAAGAGGAAGGCCAAGGAAAGTCTGGGCAGACTCCTGGCTGGAAGTAGGGTGTGGATAAGCAGCCAGTGATGTGGATTGCAAAGAGGCTGAATGATTGCATCCAGAGGGTGGCAATCGGTGACCTCTCTTTACTGTGGGGGTGACAGAGCTTTGGCTGGGTTGCTCAGAGAGGCTGTGGAGTTTCCATCCTTGGAGGCATTGAAAGAGTGTTTGGCCATGGTGCAGAACAACTGGTTTTAGGTGGCTCTGCTTGAGCTGGGGCCTCAGACAAGTGGACCTTCAGAGGTACTTTGCAGCCTCAAGCACTTGGGGATCCCAAGGGCTAAAGGCTCAAAGCAGCCCAGAGCAGCTTGTCTGTTCTTCAGGCAGCAGGAAGGCTTTAAAATTTTTAAAAAAAGGGGCAAACCAAACCTGGCATTATGTAATGTCTCACTGGTAGTCTCCTCAAAGCAACACATGCAGGACATGATTCACTTCTCCCATCACCAACGTAACTTGGTATAAATCAACAGTAACTTGAAGGAACTCACTCCAAGGAAAACCAACCTCACAAAGTAGGGAGGGAGAGCAGTAATTTCATAAAATACGGCCAGAGGCTTTCAAGCCCATAAAAACTAACTCTCTAGAGGCAAGGGCCAACAGGCATTTGGAATTTAAAGCATCATGCAGCACCTTTTGAGTAATGTAATCCCCTGAAACCAAATAAATACAATGCCTCTGTGGGCAAAAACAGAGGCAGGATTCAGCAGTACCTCTTCTTGTCTGTCGACAGTACTCAGTCATTAGCATCAATGAACAGTGATAAAACCAAACAAGTTTATACCCAGTTCAACATCCACATGCAAAAAATGTCTGACTACGATGGCTTGATTCCTCTTGACAACAACAAAAGAGAATTTTGTCTGAAAGCCTGTACTCACACCAAGGCCGATATTTTGCTTTTTAGATTCTGACTGGCTTCAGGATAAATTAGTGATTACAGCTAATATCAGAATACAGTGTGAGGCAGTAAAAAGAGATAATTATGAGGAAATGAGGAATTATCTGCTGTTGAAACAATAGATCAATTATGAGGTACAACACAGTAGCTGCAGAGCAGCATTCTTGTGCTCTGAGGGTACTGCCTCCTCTTTCTCATCAACCAAGGAGAACCCACAGTTATAAAGCTTAATTATCCTCCAGGAGCTCCAGCTTGCTGACTAATTAGCCTCTTGTTGAGACAATGAAGGAAAGGATATAATTCCAATTGTCCACTAAAATAGCACGGATCAGGCACAGCTCTGGCTCTTCCCTGCATCTTCATCTTTCCTGTCCTATGACAGCCTTGATATATCCACAGTTCTGGACAACCTAAAACCAGTCCTGAGCCTAAAGTAAACTAAACCCAGACATGGGAACTCGGGGTGGGGTACAGTTGAAGGGGAAGGAAGCAGAGTGTCTGAGGCAGTCTGTACAGCAGCTGGAGTGCTCCTGCTCCCACAGCAGAGTTGTGTGAATCCTGCTTTGCTCCTGTCACTGCATGCACGGACACACTCGCAGGGCTCCCACAAATGGAGACTAAGCTGGGCTTGATGGTTCGGCTGCATGGCTGCACTTAGGAGCATGTCAACACCAAGATTTACAGTCAGAGTTTTAAAAGTGTAAAAGTTGGAGTTGTTAGGAGCCAAGTTCTTGTCTAACAGACCACTGGAGTAGAGTCACCCCAGCCAAGAAACAGGGTTTTGCTGTGTGCAGTCAAGAACCACCAAAAAGGTTCAAAAGCCTCTGGCAGATAGGTTCCCATCAGCTCCCATTAAATATGTTTGGTGTCTGGGCTGCTGAGCAATATGGACTATCTGCAGCAACACGTTATTTATGAGTAAGCTTTTAGAGGAGTTTATGGCACAGCAAGTGCAAATACCCACTGTGGTTAATAAATGAGTGTTGATAATACTCGCAGTCAGCAAACACACAGGAAGGGAAAATGTCAGACCACATCTGCTTTGTACAGAGACTGGAGACACCTGAGATTTCCTTCCATCTCAATGACTTCACTGGGCTTTTTTGGCTTTTGAGAATAGTTTCTTTGAGAATGCAGCACAATAATAGCTATTTTCAATACAGCAGAATCTCCCTTAAACTCCACCTCCCTGGTTTTCCTGCTGCTTCACTGGAGTGTGCTGCTGAAAATGTCTTTGGTCAGGAGCTCCTCAGGCCCCACAAAGTCATGGGAGCAAAGGAAAAAAAGTAAATACAAGCAGGTTCCCAGGCAAGTTAGTTCTGGGCACACATTTTACGTACTGCAGGGGAGGAATTCAGATCCCACAGCTGTGTTACGCTCCATCTGGGGATGTTGGACTTCTTCACTCATAGTCTGTTCCATGCTCAGGCAGCCAAGTGCTAAGAGTTATCATCTGACACTCAAAAGATGATGTCTGGTTTTCCTGAGGCCATGGGTCCTGCCTGACCATTTTAAAATCCCTCAGTGTGGCATAAACTGCAGATGTTTTTATCTATTCCTTCCATCACCCAGTTCAAATGGATCATTTACAGTGGCGTGATGCTGAACTTTATTTCCTAAATATAAAAAGTGCCTTGTGAGAACACAGTGGTTAGACCTGTGCATATAAATGCTCCCCAAAAGCCAATTCAGCATGAGGTCAAGACTAATTACTGCTTTAACCATTGCATGGCTGCAGGTGTGCATGGGAAAGCATCTTCCAGCAGGCCCTGAGGGAAGGCACCATCCACCACAAAGACGCTGCTGGAGGTCTCATTTCGGTCCCTGCATGAGGGATGCTAAGAGGCAGGTGAGCACAGAAAGGCTGAGAATGGAAAATTAAAGGGGCTGTAATTACAGAGGAGCTGCTCAAAGCTTTACAAAGCTGTAAACACTCGGTCCACCAAAAAGCTTCTCCCAGGGCAGTGAGAGGAGTAAAGACAGCAGCACTGAACAGTGTCACACTTGGACTGACCCCTAATTAAACTGATAAATGTAGGTACATGTTACTGGAACCTGGAAATAGGAAAACAACTCATTCACTCACAAATATTGACTGCCTCAAAGGGTTACTGTAAGATGGAAGACAGGTCTGGAAGCAGGGAAACACGGCTCCCAAGAGCCAGCTAGAGAAGTGCCGTGCAGCTCCTGCTCACGCGGGCTTGTCAGCAGCACAGGCTGCAGCTCTGTGACACCCCAAACATGGAGCAGTGGGAAAACCTGGCCCCGGCTGGCATCCAGCAAGGAAGGCCTCGTGTGGATGGGATCTGGACAGAGCAGTGCTCTTACCACAGCCACTATCAGCATTTTTAAGTAGGGTCTCAGACAAAATAAAGCACAGGGCTTGGGAATACAGAACAGACACAGTAAAAGCAGCAGCTAGGATCAGTCCTGCCACATCAAACTGTGCATAACTTCCACACAGGGCTGAAGGATAATTAAAACTCTCTGCGTGTGTATCTATATACACAACCCCCCCCCCCCACCATGTGAAAGTTCAATTCCTGCTGGGGAGAAGCCAAAAAATCAACTTCCCACATCCCACGCTGAGGTCTGTGTAGGCACTGCTGAGAACAAGCCCTCCTCCTGCCCTATGAACCAGCCGAACTACTTGAAAACCAAATCTGAATCGTTTGCAGGGATCCAAAATTCATCCCTCAAGACAAGGAAAAGATGCCACGATTGGGTTTTTGATTTAGAGACACCCTCACCTTGCCTGACCTGGGCTCCAGGTGCACCTGCACTGGGACAGAGCTGGGGGGCACAGCTACCACCTCAGCAGTGAAAGGGGAGACGGCTCCCCTTTCCCAAGTGTGTCATGCACCACTTGTATCTTGCTCAGCTGAAACATGTTATTAAAAAAAAATCTCCCCCTTCTGTCTTTAAAAGGGGCTGTGCCATGTACATGCTGTTGCAGCACACCACAGAAAAACAAGTCTAGGAGCAGACAAAGGCTGATGCTGAAATAATTTTTAAATTCAGGCTTGAATCAGGCTGCTGTCTAAGATTCTTATTTTAAGAGTATAAAATGAGGGATTGTTCCTTTTTCCCTCCTTCACAGAGTCAAAAGGGGAAGATAGGAGAGCAGGTTTTGCTTTTTTCAATGGTCAAGTTTTCAGGATAATATTTTCTGTTCCTCTGCTTTCTACCATAGACACAAAAACCCATGGCAATCTCACTCCCTGCAGTTCACTCTTCTGGAAATGGATTTAGAGCACACAAAGCTGCTCTTACTTCAAGGAAACTTCTTCCATCGCAGCCAGGAGAGCTAAGAGGAAAGCGGGGAGAGAGCGCAGCCCATCTCTGCAAATGAAATACACAGAGACAAGAGAACAAAACCCAAAATCAGGAGGCCTACAGGGAAGCTGGAGAGAGACTCCTCCTCAGGTGCTGTAGTGATAGGACAAGGAGTAATGAGTACAAATTGAGAGAGGGGAAATTTAGGTGCGGTAATCTGAAGAAACTCTTTACAGTGGCGAGACACTAGAGCAGGTTGCCCAAGGGAGGCTGTGTCCCAACTCGGAAAGTGTCCCAAGCCAGGCTGGACAGGGCTTGGAAGAACCTGGTCACCTGGAGGTGTCTTGCCCATGGCACGGGGGCTGCGACTACATCATCTTTAAGGTGCATTCCACCACCTTAACCTTGTCTGGCTGTAAAGGCGGTGCGTCGCGCTGCGCCCGGAGTCAGAGCTGGGGCGGAGGGCGCGGGACGGGGACCCGGCGGGCACACCAAGCACCGCCGGCAGGATGCTCCGCGCGCCCGTGCAAGCACAGCGTCTGTGACTACGGCGTTGCCCAGCACACCCCCACAGCCCCGGTGGCCCCGTCCCCTCCCGGCTCTCACCTCCCCTGCGCGGCGGCGGGGTGCCCGGCGGGGCCCGGCCATCAGCACCCCATGGCGGGGCGGCGGCGCCGGGGCTCCTCCGCGGCGCTTCAGCACCGTGCGGGGCCCATGCCCGGGGCGGCGGCGGCCGGCGGGCTCCTCATGTCGCCATGACGGGAGCGGGAAGGGTGAGGGGGAATCTGTGAGGGGGGGGGAGGGGAGGGGAGGCGGGCCGGCGCCGCGCGGGGGGGAGGGAGGGAGGGGGGGGTTAAATTAAAATAAAATAAAATAAAAATGAAAAGGGAGGGGAGGGGAGCGAGAGGCAGCCCGCAGCCAGCCGCTTCCCGGGGGGTGCGGGGAGGGGAAGGGGGGGAGGGAGGAAGAAGCGCCGGCGAGGCGGCGCGAGCGCCCCTCGGCGCGGAACCGCCCGGCCGCAGCACCGCCGGCAGCGGACAAAGCCCCGCGCCAGGGATCAGCCAGGCCGGCGGCGGCTGGAGGCGGCTCTCCCCTCCCCATTCTGCCCTCCCGGTTCACCCCTGCCGGTTCTCCCTCCCGGCCTCCCGTCCCTCCTCACAGCCACCGGGCCGGGGAGGGGAGAGCGGGGACTCTTTTCCGTGGCGGAAGCATCGCGCGGCTCCATCCGCGGCGCCTGCGCGGCTCCGTGAGGGCGCTGGGAGAGCGGGGCGGGGGGGCTCCGGGCAGGGGCGGGGGGCGGTCGGTAAAGTGGCGTTTAAAACACTGGCGAAACGATGGCAAAAGGTGTTTATTTGTAAGTTAATTGTAAGTAAGACTCCGAGTTGTGCCGATCCTCGGCGAAAGCGTCGTGGTCTCGCCTGTTACTTGCGCATCCCGTGTCTCCCAGTCTGTGTGTGCTGGAACGGAGCTCCCTGTGTTATCCTTGGTGATCCCTTGTTTACTGCGCTGCAAAATGTAAACAGGGATTTGCTCTGGACTTCATTTACTTCCTTAGGCCTTCCCCGGCACAGAGGCCTGCAGCAGTGTCCTTTTCCTTGTCGTTTCCACACTGTGTCTGGCATTCCCGCTGACAGCACAAGATGCCTCAAGTGCTAGGGAAGCTGAGCTGTTGTCTCACAGCTCAGTTTATTCCCTGAGAACTGGACAAGCTTTTGAGCGTTTAAATCCTTTTGTAACATAAGTTTGTTTTTTGTTTTGTTTTTTTTTTTAATGGATTTGTGACTGTTTTACAATACTGTACAGCAAAGACCAGGAAAAGAAAAAATACTTGGCATACAAATCCTGGCATGGTGATGAGTGTCAGAATCTTGCTGCACCACCAGAGGTTGAAATGAAGAGATAAAAGCAAGAAGTTCAGAGCAAAGGCAAATTGTTTTCTTTAAACTCCTTCCAGAATCCGTAGTTATTGGCTGTTCAGACAGCACACAACAGAGGATTTCCTCCGGAGATAATAAGCACAGTGACATAAATCATCGAGAGAGAACATAGATTTTTTTTTTTCTATTCATTTTCCAGCAAATTAACTCTGAAGCAGTTCGCTAAAAATTCATCCATCTCAAGCTTTTTTTAACCCTTTCCCTAGTAACATATAAGACTGAAATCAAAGGCTATTTTTGCTGCAGCAGCTCCCCTATGCTCAGGGTGAATGAACTGTTTTCAAATCCAAGCCTGTCATGTGCTGCTCCCTTTCATTTTTATTAATTTTTATCTTGAAACAGAATATGACTTTTAGAAGGTGTAGAGAAGGGCAAGTCCTGGTGGAATTTTATCTGGCTTTCACAATTCCATTCTAATTCTTTTGGGACTCGTTGCCTAAGAGTCAGTGTTTAAGAAGTCTGTGGCAGTTTTCCCAAATCCCAGTGGTAGTTTGTGGCAGTGACCACAACCAAGGGATTTAATGGCACTGCTGGGAAGGAGATGGGGCATGAACTCCACGTGTTTGGGCCTCTTTTGCAGGGAGAGATGCAAAGAGGCAACACGGCTTTGTGCTGCCAAGAAAGGCAAGGGTTAGATGGGATTTTAGAGGAAATCCTTCCCTGTGAGGCTGGGCAGGTCCTGTTACAGGTTACCTAGAGCAGCTGTGGCTGCCCCTGGATCCCTGTAAGTGTCCAAGGCCAGGTTGGACAGGGCTTGGAACAGCCTGGGATAGTGGGAGCTGTCCCTGCCCTTAGCAGGGGGTAGGACTGGAATGATCTTTAAGGTCCCTGCCAAGCAGGGATGCAAAGGTTACTGGTAATTTTCATACCCACCCAACTTAGGTGCACTCAAAGTTCAGCTCGGGGAGTTGAAATCTATGTGCACACAGCAGCCTCCAGTGCAAAGGGAAACTCACCATTGTGTCAGGCAGGTTGAGAGGTTACATTAAAATAGTTCGTAAAGCATTTGAATATCCCAAGGGGCTGCAAACATGCAAGCTTATAAAAATAAGTTGCAAAAAAATAAACTGTTTGGGTTCCCTCTGTGACACAGCAAGTCCAGCGATCCCTGTAGTTACCACTGTGTTTGTGCTTTGACTCCAGCCATTACGTAACTTATCTATATTTATTGCTAACCTGTGATCCTTCAAGTAGCAAGCAGGCCTTTGATCAGCCCAGAGGAGACAATATTGATGTTGGTTTAAAAAACAAAACCTTTAAAAAAAAAAAAAAGTAAGGAACACAGACTCTGAGGGTTTCTTGATTTTCCAGAAGCTGGAAGGAAAGTTAAACTCCATTTTCTTTGTGAGAGGGACAGTTTGCAAATGTGCAGTGTTGGGGAAAGCAGCAGAAGGAAACAAGGAGAACCCTACAAACATGGTATATGGTGAAATCACCTGACAAGGCTTTGCTCAGCTTCCAGGGAGTAAGCACATGTCAAGGAAAAATTACCAGCACAAAGGAACTCTCCCAGAGGAATGAAATGGGTTTAACCACTGCACTGTCTCATCTCTGTGAAAACCAAACTATACAAAATCACTAGTAGTTTTTGGAAAACCTTCACCTTTTATTTGTGCAATGAACCAATCTATGGAATGCTGATTTTCCAAGTAAGTTGTGTGGAAATCAGTATATACAAATTGTTAGGCTGTTCCACCTTATAAGTACATCAGCTGTGCTTGTTCCTACAGGCAATAATTAGCTGCCCTTTGGGGAAAAAATATTTAAACCCCCCCAAAACCGGTATTCCTGAAGAATGTGGCAAAGGAAAAAAGGAAACTAGGTGCAGCCTCCTTCATTTTTTGGAGCTTAAACTTAGCTTTGCAGTGCAGCTATTAAAGAAGGCTGTTGACCTTAGGAAACACCATCAGTGGAATGACAGGAGTGTCAGCTCGAGTGGAGCATCTCCATGGCCTCTCAGGACTTTGTGTAGCTGTTGCCACCCTGCTCTTCCTACCAGCAGGAATTTAAATTATTTACTAGGACAACAAGCCCTTCTCTGAGCTGCACAAGGTTTTCTTCCTATCTATTCCCAGCATGGATCTCCTCAAAGCACCAGGACACAGTTCTGCTTTCATCCAGAACAGTGAAATACCTGCTCACATTTAGCAAATGAAGCACCTCTTTCACCTCACTCAGTGATTAATTCTGAGAGGGGAACTGCAGACACTAAATTAACCTTTTTACCTGATTTAGTTTTACTGAATAAACAGCCCCATAATGTAATTTTCTCAACCAGAGCTGCTGTTTTCTGCCGTTTGCTTTGCTCTTTGGAACGTGTTCTGTTCCAGCTCTATTTCATTCAACTTGGTGACAGTAATATCTTCAGACTGTCCCCTTCACCCTGGGGGTCCCACCAGTAAATCCGTCACTCTTCCCAGAAAATAGATCATTAACTGGAAACACGTGTCAGAACGTGCAAGAACACCAACAGCAACACGAATGTGCCTCCTCCTTAGCAGCATTCCCAGTTTTACCTTCTCAGTGTTGGCAGAGGGGAATGCCCTTCCATTTTTCCCTTCCAAAACATAAAAATTCCTTGATATTCCTCAGTTTTTTAAGAGGCAATTCTTGTTAATTTCCTGGCTGTGGCTACACTTTTCTGTAGAGATCAATATTTATAACTGGATGTTTTGTGTCCTGCAGAGTTGGTATCAGTGCTGTAGGAGTTTGTAACCTTACAAAAGAATTGTGTTGTTGTGATGGTTGTAGATGTGCCTTTCCCAATGGATAATTGGCACCTCTCTGTGTGGATTAGGATCACATTGGCTGCCAGTGCATCTGAGAAAGTCTGTCTGAATTATTTCTTCTGGCAAGTGGCAAGAGTGTGTGAGTGAAACGTGCCTGGATGCGGAATATGGAGACAGAACTATGCTGGAAATGTTCCTGCAGCTGTTCCTTGGGAAACATCTGTGGGGCTGGGCGTGGAGATTTGTGCATCTCTGTTCACCCCTCACAGAGCAGTTTGTCTTGTGAAACAGAGGTGTAAATTATGGAGGAATAAGAGCAGCCCATTATGCCCCAATGGAGTGAAATGACTAAAGGTTGTCCTTTGGAAAGCAAGGGGGAAATGGAATATTCCTTACTGGCACAAGGATAAGGTCAGCAGACTCCACAAGACTTCCAGAATTCCAGCTGCCTGTTATTGCAGTAGGAACAACCGATCCACTGGACTGAAATTTTTCACATTTGCAGTTGGAAAAATCCTTCCATCTGTGATAGTCTATGTTTGTATTGGCTGGTAAAGAGAATTATATACTGGCTGATGCCATCTCATAATTAGTGATTATCCCTATGCAAAGAATAGAAGACATTGTCCCAAGATCTCAATTTTAGTAATAGACATACAAGAATTTAAGACAGCCTGGGAAAGGAGAGAAAGGAATATTTTGTGAGATAATTAAGGGCTTCTCATCTTTTATGGAAAAGGGAAGTGTTAAATTGGAAAATAAGTGTGAATTCATAAAATAAATTTACAATATGCAGTCCTTAGAGCTGAATGCTTCCTAGCAAATCATTTTACTCAGCAGTTGCCTAGTTCTACAGGCAGGAAGGTGACTGCCTTTATTTTTTTCCTTGGTTTAACTTTTAATGACTAATTTAAATTCCATTTATGCAGAATCCCTGTGATTTTGAAAACGCCTCCTGAAATTATGCAGAACCACCTTTCTAAAAAAAAAAAAAAAACCAACAAAACTTTCCAAAGCCTTAAGTACAACACTGCCTAGAATTATCCTGTCAATTAAATAAAAGAACCCACTTAAAGTAAGTGACAAAAATATACAGTGAATTAAATGCACCTTCCAGTAACAAATGGTTATTAAAGGAGGCCTCTGAGCCAACTGCTGGTTCTGTGGTCATGCTTGGACAAGCAGGAGGCTATTGAAACACACAGCTGCCTTTCAGACAATTTAACCTGCACTGAAGGCAGAGCACTGCCATTTGATGGCATTCCCTGGGCTCCTGGAAGGTTCCCTGGAAGGTTCCCAGTGGGAGCAGGACTGGGGCTGCACCTCCAGCTGCTGTTGAGGTGCTGCTTGCAAAAAGTGGGTATGTGCATCAGGAAATCGTGTTTTATTAGGCCTGGAGATACAGTGTAGGTTTCTGACAGTAGCTGGAGTGGGAGCCAAAGGGTGGTACCTGCATCCACCCCCCCACAGAAATCATGAATAATTGTAGTCACTGGGCAAGTTCTGAGTGTGTCACAGATTTGGAGTCTCTCCTGCTTCCTTCCTGTTTCTCAGTGACCATAGAGTGAAGTTTGAACAAGGTGGGGCAGCTACAACCCATGAGCAACAAAACTGCAGGTGGTGTTGCTGTGGCCCTGGTGAAGTCACCAGGAGTGCCTTCCTTTGTGCTGTCTTTACATGAGGGTTTGCACTGGGGGCAAGGCTCCTCCTTCCTCTTCTCATGCCAGAGCCATTTCCAAACCTCATTTCCAAACCCTCCAAAACGACATTTGATGATCCTAAAAAAATAGGTTGCACTGGACTTGTGCTGTGTTTGCTCCTGAGCACTTTCTGGATCTTTCCAGCTCTGTGTGGAGAGAGGCCTCCATGACAACACAGGCAGAGCATCGGGTTCAGCACAGAGCCAGCTCACTCTGCAGCCTTTTCCTCTTGCTCTGCTGGTGTCAGGGATTGTGGAATTCTCTGGTTCCCAACATGGTATACATGGGCTTGCTCAGAGCCATGAAATAATAGGCAGGGGCCTGTCCCTGGTGTTATTTCTGGAACAGAATCCTTTTGTGTCAGTGAAAATTCTCAGTGAAGACTTGGAATTTCCTTCAAGAATCAGGGTTTTGTCGCTGCCTGCAATTTAGTTTTTAGCTGTGCTTTACAAGTTTTATGTGAGCTACTGGGAATTTTCTAAGAAAGATACTGTTTCCCAGTACATCTTTGGACTTCTCTCTTCTAGTAAACTCATCTTGGGATTATTGTCTCAGGACTGTGGTGCAGCTGTGCTGGTATAGGGGTTCTTATATAAATAAAATAGCTCTTATTTTCAGTAAGCAAAGTATGTGCTATCAGTACATGGCAGATTTATTTAAATTATAGCAGCAATGCTGTCCTAAACTTACTAAGTTTCCATTGGGTTTTGTCAGCTCAAAATCTTTTCTGCTCTAAGTTTCCTGAGCAAATATGCTGGGTTTCTTTTTTCTGCCCCCTCCTACCTTCATTATTCCAGCAGCTGCTTGGAACTCGGGGTGTGGTCTCTGGGAGAGGCACTGTCATTGCTCCTCTCTGGGTTTGTCCAGTGAATCTCTACCCTAAAAACGCCAACCTCCATTTAATCTTCTGTCAGGATGCCTTGCTCTCCTTTGGTCTCGTAGGCAGCAAGCGATAAATCTGAATAAATTCATTTATTTATGAATGCTGAACTCGATTTCCAGGAGCACCAGGTGAAAGGTGTGGAATTACACTCCTCTGGGCAGGCAGGAGCTGGACCAGAGGGAACATCACTCCCATGGCTACTGGAGGATCGAATGCCACTTTCCCTCATGGGCTGCTGTCTGGGGAACAAGGTTTAAACTCCGACAGATTTATGAATCATTTCATCTCCTAGACTTGTTCCTTCCCAAAGGGCCTGGTGAGGGGAAGCCCATGCCGAGGCTTTGATTGCTTTTATCCCCAAGGCGTTGAGCCCATTGCTCTTGAAGCAACAGAGTCTGTAAATAGTTTCTTGGTTTGTGTACACATGGAGCCTTGATAGGTGTTTTCTAATATGTGTATTTTGTATAAAAACACCACTCTGAGACTTCTGCCTTCCAGGTGTCAGCACTGCTGCTGTCCTCCATACCAGAATAATGGGGTATGGAGCATTATAAGGGGCACTTGGATTAATTAGTGGCTGTAAATCTCGAGGAGCTCTTTGCATAAGTGGCTCAAGCAGCTGTTGTCCCAAGTGACTCCTGTTTTTTCTCCATGGGTGTCCACAGTGGGCAGACAATGCCTGTGTCTGGAGAGTTTATTACTCTGTGTCCCTTAATCACCACGGTTTGTAATCCTATGTGGAAATCCACATGCCACAGAGCCCAATCAACACCTCTGCATCATCCCCAGCCAGTCAATACACAGCTCTTAGCCATTCCTGAGGAGCTGCTTTGGGCATGCCTGGACAAGTTTTGCCGGGCCATACTGGAAGATAGTTTAGCAAGGTTGGTCACAATAATCCCTGTTTGAAAGGATGTGCATTTTTGGGTTCCCAAAGAATGTCAGGAAGGAATGGCTGCTCTGTAAAGCACAGCACATTACAGAAGAGGTAAATTGTGTTTCCTCAGAATGCTAGAAACACTTCTCATTCTCCCCCCCACATTCTCATTTCCCCGAATCCTAAATAAACGCCACATTGAAAGAAAATTATTCCCTGCATAAGGGAAAAAATAGAAAACAACAATAGATTTTGTTCACTGACCTCAACATGACTCCTCCTTTGCCCACAACACTCCATTGTTCTGCTAGGTCCGGACAGGGAGCAGACTCATTTTCCCTGTTCTTAATCCCAAAGCTGTAGTCCATCACTTATATTAAGGGTCCTTGGGGTTTGGTGGTTTGGTTTTTTTTAGTTTTTTTTCTCCTTGATCCTACTGAGCTGTTTTCAATAAGTGAGGAACAAAGATGAGACAGGAATCCCTCTCTTCTAACCTGGGAAATGAGCCATGCTCTGATAAGAGACTCCCCCCTTAGGCTACATGAGATATGAGGGATAATTTTTCAGAGTGTTCTATTAGGTTTAAATTAGTAAAGGGAAAGGAATGTATGTGTTCAAGAAGGTATCTGAACTGATACTTTTGGAGCTGTCATGTTCTGTGCTTACAAAAGGAACCCTTTTTGTCCTTTTAGGTAAACGAACGCGTGTTCCGCTCTCCTACAGGAGGAAGAACATCCCTACTCCATCTCTGTGATAGCAAGATACACATTGGAATGTGGGGAAGAAAAGAAGGGAGCGACTGCAAACGGGATTTGACTGCCAGAGACTGGAGCTGAGAGACTCATCCCGTAAACATTACCTGAATGATGTCACTGCATGGAGCTGGTTGGAAGTCGGTTCCATTAACAGCACCTGTACAAACCAGAGCAGGTCCACATCTAAAGCAGCTTTTATCCTCCCCAGAAATCAGTCAGCGTGCTGGTTCGGTCACTGTGTGATGGGAGGGACGGTCAGGTGTATCTGCTGGTCCTTACGGGAACTGCAGCCCGCATCAGGAACGCCCCGAGGAAAAGTCGTGCGTGTTTACAGCAATCTCGGAGTCCTTGGCATCAGAATAAACTCGAGGCCGTCATCACTGACAGTGCCTTGAAATAGAGCTTGGCAGAGCGCAGCACGGATGATGGCTCGGTGGAGAAGGCGGATTTACTTTTCCAGCCTGTGACATTTCATAAACGTTTTCTGTTTGTTGAAGCTGTGGAACCTCACCAGGTCAAACCCAGCACTGATCTGCCAGAGCCACCTCCCCAGACTTTTGTCTCTAGTGTGTACACACATCCAATTGCTGGGTTTGTCCCGGGACATTTATCCCTTTGTGTTTGTCCAGGAGCACGTTGGAACAGCCCCACAAATCCAGATGATGATTTATTTTGTTTTATCTGGTCCTGAGGACTCCATTAAGCTGAGAAGCCCTTTGATATAGTCTTTGACTTGGGGGGTTGATCCACCACCTCCTTCCTGACCCAGTGGACCTTCGACTCATTCCACAAGAAGGGAAGTTTGAAGTGCACATCCCAAAACCACTACAACACTGAACTGCACACAAATCTCAGTCTGAAGTAGGACACGAAGGGGTTTTAAATCCAGACGGGTTTTTGGAACCCTCAAGGAACAGCATGTGAGGACAGTCCCACAGATACACAGAGAGAGTTTGATCCGCGGGGGCTGAGCATCCTCAGGCTGCTCCAGTCAGGTCAGCCTTCATTTTTATCCTGTATCGGGACACGGGAGGGCTGAGGGACAGGCGGTGTGGGGCACGGGAGGGCTGTAGTGACACGGAGCGCTGAGGGACTGAGGGCCAGCGCCGCCACTCCCCCCACCACCGCCTCCGGGCGCGCGCGCGCGGGCGCGTCACGGTTGCCAGGGCTCGGAGCACTGGGCGGGGCGGAGGCAGACCTCGTCTGGCCAATCAGAACAGACCCTGCCTCTGTCGGCGGCCAATCGCCGCCGGTAAACAACACGCCCCCTCCTCGAGGCGGGAAGGGGGCGGGGCGAGCGCTGCCGCCGGCCAATCAGCAGCTGGGAAGCGCGAGCCAATCCAAGCGCGGGAGGGTTTGGGCGGTCTTTTCAAAACGGATGAGGCGCCGCTGGCGTCCCTTTAAAGGAGTGATGCGTCCCGCGCCGTGTCCCTCCGCGCAGCCTCCCCGCCCCGCCGCAGCAGCGCGCTGCCGTCCCTCTCCCCGCTGAGCTGGAGCTCCGCGGGCCGGCCGCGCCCTGCCCGGACCTCGGGGACCGCTCGGGGCACCGTCGGGTCGCGTGAGTGGGGGGCGGACTATTTGACTTCCGTGCGCCGCCTCACCGGCGGGGATCGCTCCGCGCGGGACAACAGAAGCCGTGGGCGGGGACGCGGCGCCGCCATCTTGGAGCGGGGCCGGGGCCGGGGCGGAGGGGGAGCGGCTGGGGATGGTGCCGTGACAGTGCCGTGACTCCCCGCGGGGGTCCAGGCCGTCCTGCCTGGATGCGGGGTCAGCGGCCGAGCCCACCCCCGTCCGCGCGGTGACGGGAGCCGGGCTCGCCTCCCCCTCCCCGAGCGGTGAGGGCCGCGGGGGGGGGCCCGGTGTCCCTTCGGCCCCGGCTTGCGGGGCCCCTTTGTTTCCCTGCTGCGGAGGGGAAGGAGGCGAAGGGAAGGGAAGATGAGCAGCGAGGCGCTGTGGCTTTTCAAGCAGCTGAACCTCCATCTGGAGCTGGAGGGGCGGTTCCAGCCCCGAGAGAAGGGACTCAGCCTCATCGAGAGCGCCGCCGAGGTGGGTGAGGGCATCGGGGGGCTCCTCAGGGCAGAAAGAAAATTTTAGAAATTTAAGAGAAAATTCCTGCTAATGGAATTTAATGCGCTTTAACTGCGCAAAGTTGTTTTCTCTGTGTGCGCTGCTTGCCTTTTCTTTTAATTCGACTTTTGTCTGTAGATACTAACGTTACCTTTTCCTGCTGTGACCTGCAGGGCAAGCAAAATATCTAGGCGTTTAGTATTTATTGTTTAAACTTATAGCACAGGAGCCAGAGGTTTTGTATTGTTTCCGTCAGGGAAGCTTCCTGCCGCTGCAGGGGAGGTGGGATGTAACAAATAAGGGAAGCACCGGCTTTTCATTGGTGCTGTCTGGGGAAATGAACCCAGAACCGCTCAGTGCTGAGCAGCAAAATGTAAATAGACCATAAACATCTCCACGTTAACGACCAAAGTTCCTTACTGAGTTCGGGGCAGGCTTATTATGTGGCTTTGGGTGCTTGTGAGTTCTTTGGGAAGAGCCTTAATATTTAACCAAAAAAAAATCCTGAGATAAGTCTGCTTGTTCGTTGTGAAAGCAGAGCTGTTGCTTAAATATTGACATGCAAGGCAGAGAGCTGTGCGGTCATTTCTAAGGTCAGGAGTCACTGTGTATGGCTGCAGTTGGTAACTTAAGTAAGTCTTAAATGTGTCTTAAGCAAGGGGATAGTAGGAAATGTGGTTGTGCTGGCTGTTGCACCAGTGAAACTCAGGACCTGGCTGTAATCCCTGAACCGTGGGTGTGATTTGAGTCCTAAGTGTCTGAATTTATTTTCTTTTCAATTCAAGTGAAATAAAGTATTTAAGGAAAAAATTGTTCCTGTTTGATCTAAATAAAAGATGATTTAAGGAGTGAGGCACGGCGATTGCTGCTGCCACAGATTAATTCTGACTTTGCCTTTCCTGCCATAGAACGAAAACACTCTGTGTCCAAGACAAAGAAATGCCAAGGTGGAAGATCTTTGGAGTCTGACCAACTTCTTTGGATTTTCAACTGAAACGTTTGTTTTGGCTGTCAACATTCTGGACAGATTCTTGGCTCTTATGAAGGTATAAGTGTGGCTGTTGATACAGCAGCAGCTCTGAGGTCTCCTTTGTGAACCTGGAGTTGAGTGCAGTTCCTTTTACCTCTAAAGACAAGTAGCAGCTTGATATACTTCCTCTCATAAATCTGTAACCATCACCATGTAGATGTCTGAGAAAGGAGGAATTAAGGGAGACAAACCAGTAAGCGTTAAAGGCTGTCTCTGGGTACTCTGCTAAGGCTTAGTTTAGTCTTGGGACGGACACCAAGCAATCATTTCCTGGTTGTTTTTATCGTGTTTGTGCTGCTTTAAGGCAGGAAGTTTGGACCGAAACCAGCTCATTATTAGATCAGCAGAAAAAAAGAGGTTGCATCATTTCTCTGGTCTGACTGGCCTTGAAATGGCACAAAATGTACAATGTAGAGGGGAGAGAAGAGCAGGGGCAGGAACAGGCTATGGAGGGATGGGGCTGCCCAGAACAGGCTCAGACTGGATTTGTGTGGGCTGTGAGCGAGCACTGCTGCTCGGAGGAGCAGGGAATTGCAGTTCCCACCACAATTTATTTGTGTCCTGCTGGGGAACAACGTGAGGAGAGGCTGCTCAGCTGTGAGACTTCACTTCCTCAGCTCCAGCGCCTTGTGAGCTCTGCCAGTTGGGGTTTACTCCAGCTGACGTGCTTGTGGCTGGGGAAGGTGTAGGAGCTGGCTGACACCAGGTTTGGTGGAGATCAGCAAGTCTTAGAGCTGTGGGTGTTCCAAACACGTTGGTGCTGAAGCCCAGTGTTGCTGGGGGGGTGCATTCATGATGCTTGCTCTGGTTTTTAGGTGAAACCGAAGCATTTGTCTTGCATTGGAGTTTGCTGCATCCAGCTGGCCGCCCGTGTCGTGGAGGAGGAATGCAATATCCCACCTGCTCACGAGATCATCCGGATCAGCCAATGTAAATGCACTGTGTCCGACCTGAAACGGATGGAAAAGATAATTTCAGAAAAGTTGCACTTTGAATTTAAAGCTACTACTGCCTTAACCTTCTTGCACTTGTACCATAATATTTTACTCTGTCATACCTCAGAAAGGTGAGTTGGTGGTGTTTGCTGAGCCCTTTTTAATCCCCTCTGGAGTGATTGCAGCCTTGGCTGTAGAGGAGGCAGCTCCTCAGTTTTTGCTTCCTGGTAAGGCAATGCCTGTTCATGCAGACCTTTCTTCTCTTGGATGTCTCACAGGAAAGAAGTATTGAATCTGGACAAGTTGGAAGCACAGCTAAAAGCTTGCAACTGCCGTCTGGTCTTCTCAAAAGCAAAAGTGAGTAGAAGCAGTTGTTTGTAGCTGCTGAATAGGTTTGTGATGGCTGTGGTGCTGAGTGCTGTTTTTTGGTCCTTTCAGCCATCTGTCCTGGCGTTGTGCCTTCTCACTCTGGAAGTTCAGATGCTGAAATCTGTTGAGCTATTGGAGATCCTTCTGCGTGTTCAAAAGCATTCAAAGGTGCGTGTTTTCACTGGATTGGTTTCCCAAGTGGTTTGGACTGGTTCTGTTAATGATGGGTGATGTTACATTTAGGGGTCCCTTAAATGCGTCCTTAAATGTGTCCTTTCAGGTTCTGTTTGGCTGAAAGAAGCAGTTAAAAAATCAGCTTAAATGTGTAAAATCAGAGGAACTGCTGACCCAGTGTGTATACAATGCATGCTTTAACAGGCAGCTGATTGAACTTGTACAGCTCTGGCTATCTGGTGTGCAGAAACTTCCAGTCTGTCCTGGGACTGCTGGGCTGGTTATTCCTTTTGCCTGAATAATTAAACCTGAGGGAACGGCTGGAGCTGTGTCAGGGCAGGGTTAGGCTAGATATCAGGAAAAGGTTCTTCTCCCAGATGGAGGTCAGGCACTGAACAGACTCCCCAGAGAATGGAGACAACAAGAGCCTGGCACAGCTCAAGGAGCATTTGGACAATGCCCTCAGGTACAGGGTGAAATGGGTTGAATTGTCCTATGCAGGGGCAGGAGTTGAACTCCATGATGTTTGGATGCTTGTGGATCCCTTCCAGCTCATGATATCTTATGAACTAAAATAGGATTCGTAGCCTCTAGCTGCACGCTGCCTCCATTCATGGCCTAAAACAGCTTGTCACTCTTACAGTCAGATTGAATGACCTCAGTTTCTTAAGGAATGGAGTTCCTTAAAGTACAATATTATTCTATTTGAAAATGGTGGTTTTAAGTTTTTTCTTCTATTTTAAATCAGTTTAAAAAACTTCACTTCCATTTGAAAATGGAATTTAAAAAAAATTTATTCCATTTTAAAACAGAATAACCTTTGTTTCTTTTCTCCTTTGGAAGTGATAAAGAAAATGGTAACAAGGACTGGCAGGCAAACTGTCAACCTAACTCCACCTTGAACAGGGACTTGTCTAGAAGGTGTGTAGGAGTTGGTAGTTCACCTTTAAAATCAACTTTGACAAAGGTATCATAGTTATGACTCACTTCTGTCTTGTCCTGATGTTTTTTTCAGGTCTTTCCCAAGAAGGTAAAATGGAGGGAGGAGTTATCCTTAGAGCCTGTGTGTTACGGACTAACTAACTTCTGGGGTTTTTGGTGTTGTTTTTTTTCTTTTTCAGATAAGTGATAGTGACCTACTTTACTGGAGGGAACTGGTCTCTAAATGCCTGGCAGATTATTCTTCTCCTGAATGCTGCAAGCCTGATCACAAAAAACTAGTTTGGATTGTTTCAAGACGCACAGCCCAAAACCTACAAAACAGTTATTACAGTGTTCCTGAGTTGCCAACGATCCCAGAGGGTGGATGTTTCAATGGAAGTGAGAGGTTGGTAGCACTTGGCTGCTTAGTTTGTTGGGAATTCTCCTTTTCCTCTAGTGGTCATGGCAACTGCATAACTAGGGCATAACTAGGACTTTGGGGGAAAAGTGCTAGCTCTGGGAACATTGCTGGGCTTGGAATATGCCTTCAGCACATGGAGAGAAGGGGGAACTGTCATTGTGGTGTTCAGAGGTACTTGGCTGGGTAGGGGGAGGCACTGTTGGTTTTAAGGAAGGCTTGCAAAGGTTTTCAGTCTCCTGAAGGAATCCATGCTTGCTGTCTGGAAAACTGGCTTCTTGATCTGTAGGATGTTGTTTGCATCAGGAGAATTGTGCCTTGTTAGGATTCCAGCTTAAGGAGCTTGAGGCTGATAAGCATTTAGATGTGGGATGTTGCTTCTAGCAGCAGAAAAGTGTGTGAGAAACGCCAGGATTGAGGAGTACTTTGCCACTTTGAAAGGGTTGTGCTTTGCTAAAATTACCTTTCCCACTGTTCCTTCTAGTGAAGACTCCTGTGAAGACATGAGCAGCGGGGAAGAAAGCCTTAGCAGTTCTCCTCCGAGTGATCTGGAAGGCACCTTCTTCTTTGAACTCAAACCTAAACCCAAGTGGCAAACTCTCAGCTGTCGGTCTTAGCACTGAGTCTGGATTGTATTAGGCTGAAGTTTTGAATGCACCATAGAGTTTTTTGGCAATAATAAATGAGATGGTTATCTGTAAACTGTATTAAGGCAAAACTTGCTGTGGTATATCAATGCTTTGGATGCCTGCCTTGGTTTTTTTTTGTTGTTGTAATTTTAAGGAATGAAAAAAAATTCTTTCAGGTCCCCAGATCAGCAAAAAAAAAAAAAAAAAGGAAAAAAAGTTGTTGTACAGTTCTGTTGTCAACAGCCATGAATGTAGTTTTGTACCTGGTGGTCCAAAACACTCAGCAGCTCAACACCTGAGTTGATCTCAGGGTCTTGCCTAAGAAGCATGGAGCAAGAGTGAGCAGCTTTCCTGAGACTTAAATGGGAAGCACTTGGTTAATGGAAGAAACTTGCTCCATGGGTTCAGTGAAGCAAGGGAGAGAAGCCCAAGAGGAGCTGTGCAGTTCTTATCCTGGGATGTTCTCAGGATTCCACATGACAGAATCCCAAGCTTGGCTTGATTTCAGTGTTGACCCTGCTTGGAGCAGGAGTTTGGACTGCAGTCCCTCTCGAGGGCACCTCCACTCCTTAGTGTTCTGGGATTAGATCCAAGTGGCTGGGTGGGTTACATGGAGCATGTATGTGTGTACATAGTGCCAGGCTGGAATGATGTACTCTCCAAAGAGCCCAGCACTGAAACTGCTTTTCCTTTTCAGCAGGGTCTTGAGTTGTATACTCCAAGTAGCAATTTTTGAAGCTTGGCTTTTATAAACTTCAGGGATTCCTATTTCACACCAGGAATATGTGTGGTAAGCAGGAGGTTTCTAGTCAATATAGTTTTCACTTTGAGATAGTACAAATTGTGTGGCCAGGAGTAATTCCATGTTTTCTTTAGTACAGATGTTTTTACACTGAAATTCATATTGTATACTTCAGTGTGTTTCAAATATTAACATGTCAATCCGTGCTATTAGCTTAGACTTCTTAACTTGGTAAACCTTGCTAAGTCTACATTCCTTTGAATATTTAACCCTTGTAGTTGTTTTTCAGTATATTCATGTTATTGATTGAGTCATAATCAGACTTGTTTGCATGCTGATGTAAAGCAGTTAGTGCAGGAGAAGTTGAAATTATGCAGTAAAATATCAGGTATATGTGATGGTGAAGTAGTTAATGTAATGGTTTTTCTTCTGAACTTTGTTATCAAAGCACAAATTCCAATCTAATTGTGTTTCTCTCTAGTGAGGACATGGCTAAAGGAGACTAAAGTAGCTCAGAGTAACGGTGTGAGGTGTGGTGGTGCCAAAGTAGAAGTGAAGGAGCAAACAAGCTGAAAGCTGTTTGGTAGGTGCCAGCGTTGCTTTAGAAAAGGAAGAGTGATGCTGTAAGTCCATAACTGTTATGTGGTTTCAGTTTTCTAAAAACACACAAAAGTTTACAAAAAGTGTATATGAAAATGTAAATTAAAAAAAATGTACAGAAAAAAAATTTAAAACAAAAAAATGAGCAGAAAATACTGTATTTTTTTACATTGTATGTAACTTTTTGTAGGTCTGTGGCATGTAGATAGTAATTTATTGTGTACTCTGTATGATACAAATACTGTACCTCTTAAGACTTCTTGCTGCAAGTCTCTGCTCACTTCAGGAGTGCTTGGGTAAGGAACCTACTGAGTCTTATTTCAGTTGAGAACAAAAATAAACCAAGTGCTGTATTTGTTACCTGCTGTGAGTGGCAGTCGGTTTCTTGAAGCTTTTGGCTTCCTTTTTTCTTTTGTGCTGTGCAGGGTGTATGATCCCACAGCTGGGTTCCAGCTTTCCCAGAAGTTGTGGCAAGAAAAAGGGGAGACTGCACAGTACTGGATGGGAATTTCACCTCAGCTTTGCTCCTGCCACTGTGAGAAGCTGGGGTGAGGTATCCTGTGCTCATTGTGAGCAATGCGCTTGGCATGTTTGCACATCCAGAGCTCCTGTTAGGGGTTAAGGGTCATTCCAGCTGGATTCCTCTGAGTTCTGCAGGAATTATCCTTGCTGCTGTTGTGGGTGGTGAAACCTGGCCCCAGGACATGCCTGCATCTTGTCAGTCCAGAACCCCTGAGGGAACTCATCAAAGGCACACTGGAGCTCGTGTCCTGCATGCAGGTGTCCCTTGTGGCTGCTAACTCCCACAGACCTCTGAGAGCCCACAAGGGGCTGGGGCTGCTCCTGCCAGGGCCTGGCTCGGAGCTGGCAGAGCAGAGGCTGCTGCTGTCTGCTGCCAGTGCTTGGAACACACAAATCACCTTCAGCTGCCCCTTCTGAGGTCCCCACGTGGGTCACCCCAACGCGGCACCCTCCTGGCTCAGGAGTCGCTGCGTGGGTGAGCTCGGGGCAGGGTGGGAAGCCATGGGCCGTGTCCTGGGCTTGCACAGCTTGAGAGGTTTAATGAAGCTTGAAGTGTGCCATCCAGCCCCTTTCAAGTCTGTTCCACAGAGAGAAATGGGCTTGGGAGAACATTGTAGGCCTCGCGACTGTGGTTGGAATGATGCAGGCTCAGCTTTGATTCTGCCAGGTCAGGTGGCTGCGGATCTCCCCGGGGAGGTTTTCCTGGCTTCCCCCAAAGAACAAGGGGGATTTTGATGGTTGGCTTGTTTGTAGTAGCAGAGGTGTGCCTGGCTTTTAAATGCTGTTTGGGGCTTGCCCGTACCACCTGGTGGAACTTGGAAGGCTTGCGGTCTGCAGGGGTTTAAATGCGTGCTCATTTTCATAACTGCTCTGTCAGTAAGACTGGTTTGGGTGGGGGCTGAAAGGCAGTGGTGTTGTGGGGAAGCCATCCCCTGAAACAACTCCTAGCTGTGTCCAGTTTCTGGGATGTAACTTCCTGTGCTGCTGAACCTACTGCAAGCATAATGCTGAACGTTCACATCTTGAAATGTCATCCTACTGCTCTCCTCTGGCCGGACTGGGCCCCAAGGTATCTGTAGTGGAAGCACTTCTGTTCCTGGTGAGTTGTCATTCCATAATTAAATAATTATAATAATGGCCTTTTAAACAGGAAACTTGACTTCCCCACCACTTGATGACATATGACAAGTGACATGCAGCAATAAAGTGTTCAGAATAAATCGGTATGTTCAGACCCTGGTCTTTAGCAGCTCCCCCTTTTTTTCCTTATGGAATAAGAAGGATATTCCTGTCAGAGCTTAGAGCACTCTGTGAATTTACAGCAGCTTACACTAAAGGAAAGTGGAACTGAATGGTCTCAGGCCATCTCTTTGCTTGGACTAACAGGTGACTGAGTTATTCTTGTGATCCCACTTGGCTATCAGGGCTTTGAAGCTTAGCAGAATGGGAATCAGTAAATGCTTGGCACATATATAGTCTTATTTATCTTAAAATACATGTTGCAGCTGTGGGGTGTCACATGGCTATGCATTGTGGTGTAAGCTTGTGACTGGTGTAGTACATCTCTTAAAAGCAGAAAGTTGCCATAACAACTGAATGAAATCAATTAGCGTAATAAGCAATTAAAATCTCATCCTTAGTGTTGCATAAACATAGCATTTTGCTCATGAATTATTAGTGATCTTGCCTCTAGACCTGTGCGTTCTGGTTCTGATTTACAATCTCGACAATTTTTGAATTAATAAAGCATTTAATTTCTCCTTCTAAGATTGCTGGTAGGGTTTTTTTTTGGTCATGGCAAGTAGGTTCTTCATCAGAGACGTGAACACGGTTAAACACCTAAATGGAGGAAACATTTGTGATGGGATTTCCAGAGCGCTCAGCATTGGCTTTGTTTCCATCCATGAAGTCAAGAAGAAGAGTAGCCTGTTGGTCTAGGGGAATTTTGTTCTGGGCCTAGGAAGGCAAAGGCAGATCCTTCCTCTGTTCCACACTTCCTCTTTGACCTTCTGTGTATTCCTGAGCCTCTCGCTTCCTTTGTTTCCCTTGTAACAAAGCCAGGAATAACTCCTTGCTGTAGTGCTCAGTTGTCAAGGATAAATCAGCTCAAACCAGGGAATGGCACAGCTCCTGTGGAAAGGTGGGATGTGTGAGGCCCCGTGTGGAAGCAGGGTTTGCAGACTGTTGGCTTTGCAAGGGCCTGTAGGCTTGTTTGCAAGGATTTTGTGTGGCTGGAGATCAAACGTCTCAGAGGTCAGAGTGCAGTTTATAATCCAGAATCTCCAAGAAACTTTGTAAAACATGTCTGTGGTCTAAACAGTGGTCCTGTCATGTGCAGTGGCTGAGTCAGGGATTTAGGAAGCCTTTGGCATCCAGAGCTCAATGATTAACTCTGGTAGGGAGCAAAAGCACTGGAGGTGATCCCTGGCTTTCTCCTGGCAGGATGACAGAAGCCAAGGCCAGTGGCCTGAGGGTGTGTGCCACAGATGATCTGAAGCTGGGTGTGGTGTCTGTGCCAGCTCTTTGCCGAAGACATTGGCACAGTGCATCCACAAGTTATCTGTGTGGTGCCTTGTGCTTTCCTCAGCTTTTGTTGTTCCATTAAATATAATCCTGCCACCTCTATCCTGCCTGGGCAATCAGGATAAGGCCTACACTCAGTGCTGTAAATGCAGCATGAGCTGTGTGGATCAGCTCAGAAATAAAACAGGGCCCCCTTGAAGGAATTTGGGTTTATTCTAGTCTTAGGATGTGCACTTGGATTGGTAACCTCCACAGCCCCCAACTGCCACTAGAATTCCAAGCCCTGGCTTGGATTCACTCTTGCACTGTCTGATTCCCTGTTATTTTTCAGTGTGTTTTCTTTAACCCCAAGTAGGTGATGATGCGTTCTCCTCTGATCCATATGCAGGGACACTGTGTGGCTCCTAGTGCCTGTGAAAACACAGATTTCTGCTCCAGTGGGAAGAACCTGTCCACTTTATTGTGCTAGGCAGTGAAGAAGGCATGGATATACAACGTGTCCAGTGCTTTTTCCATAGTTAGCTGAGTGCTGAACAGCTGTTGCAGCTGTAACTCGTGTGTAATTCTCAATATAAAAGATTGGGATGCTTTGGATTTCTGTGGGAAGCAGCTGAAATCTTGCTTGACTGTTAAAGTCCTGTTCAGGGTGTATTGATGTACATTTTAATGGTGTTTGTCTGGAAACCTGCAGTCCTGCCAGACTTGTTGGGGAGAGACTTTGTGCAGTGGCAAATTCACAGACTGTCCTACTCTATTTAAGGGGCTTTGCCCGCAGTTGCCATGGAAGCCTTGCCTTCTGCATGCCCTTGGGATTTATCCCTGAACAAAAGGTCCACCTGGAGTCACAGGGCTGCACTCTTCCTATAAAGCCTTGCATCCTCACAGGGTGAAAGCTTTGCTGGCTCTGGTCATAAATAATTTTCTGCTTTGCTGGGGTCAAAGCTTTCATGTTACTCTTCTTTCAGCTCCTTCCAGGCTCATCTTTCAGTTGCTGCTGCGTGTGGGGCATTTCAGTCTGTGCTGGCCAGGGCTCGCTACTGCTGCTCTGGGATCAGTTTATATCTTTTGGCAGCATTTCTTGAGCTGGCAGCAGGGAATAACTTATTCTAATAAGCAACAGTAAGTGACAGTGCTCTGTCATCCCTCAACTGCTGCCCTGTGTTCCTTGTTACATAAAAGGCAGATAAAATGCTTTGTGAAATGTCCTGCTCCTCGGAGGTGTCGGGTCCTCAGCCCTGGAGATCAAAGTCCTTTTTCAAGTGGCTGACATCAGCACACACTTTTGTGTCCTTCCTCTTGTCCCTGCCTCAAACTCAGCCTCAAGAGGCTATGTTTAAAGAAGTGTGTCTGTGCCATGGAAATTCACCCAGCTCAGTAAAGCTGCTTTCCCACCAGCTTGGAAACTGGAAACCCTCACACCTGCATGCCAAGTTGGGCCTGGTCGTTTGCCAGGCTCAGTCTTGTGTTGTCACCTTGGCTACGGAGCAGGGAAAGGGCTGGATTAGTCCTTCTGTTGTTGTGTCAATCAGGGATACCAGGATTCACTTTTTCTGGAAAAGCTGAGGTAGGGAGCTACACAGGCAGGCTTTTGCTAGAGATCTTTAGTCTGGACCACATCCATTCTGTGCTCCAGCTGCCAGTCCACCTCGTGGGATCCTGGAAGCACCTCATCCAGGCTGGCAGGTCACCTGTCACCTCCACCAGTAACCCAAATTGGGGTCCAATTGTACAGTTTGCTGTTGGAGCAGGGATTGCTCCTTCAACAAGATGCATGCAGGTATGGAATTCCTTGAAAAGTACTGCTCAGGTAGGACTGATGAAGTTCCCAGCAGAGGGGATTTAGGGAGGCTATTTGGATTGCCAGACAGGAGCAGCATTTTCCTCCTGTGTGCAGAGAGGGTGATGTTTCTAGTCCAGGGTGATATTTCCAGATGCACACCTCCATCTAGCTCTACTTTCTGAAGAGATAAATGAGCTCCAGAATTCACGTCTTGTACATCTTAGGGTTATCCCAAAGGGAAGACTTTGGATATAAAATACCCAATCCTGGGTTTTGCAAATGTTAGCTTGAGAAAGCTCTCTTTAGTAACAGGTTTTTGGAAACAAGAAAGCAGAGCTGTCCTGCCTTCCTGTGGGCTGAATCAAAACAGAGTCAGAATGCTTCTGAACTTCAGGAAGTCTGAAATTCAAATCTACACTTGGAGCCTGGGCCTGGGTCTTGATTTCCATTTCAGAAGTGGAAATACCCTGCTGTAGATTGAACCAGGGGTAATTGGCCAGACCTTGTGTCTTACGAGAAAGTTTTGAGCAGACAGATAGAAGAAAAGATCACAAAGTGTGAGATGGAGGATCTCTATTTGAACATTTTATCTCTAGTCACAGGTATTTTTAGAACTGACTGGCAGTGCAGGTTGTATGTGCAGAGAGGAGGATCTAGGCTGGAGCGTGATTTCCAGGGGATGGGGGTTTAGGAGAAACCATTTCCTATGCCTTACCAAAGCCAGAGAAAGATAGTTTCTCTGGGAATAAGATTTTATCATTAAAGGCCTAAAATAAACTCTTCCAAACACATTTGGAAAGGTATCTGAGTGTGATAGCTTATTTGAACTTCATGAGTGCATTTCCATGCCCTCCTGGGGAAAAGGAACCTCCCTGACAGATACATCATCTGGGACAGAGGTTTTCAAGTGCAGCCTGCAGGGCGCTGGAGGCTTGACAAGCCTCTACGTGCAGCCTGTCAGGGACTTTCTTTTAAACCAAGGCTTTGTATTTATCTGGGGTATTTATGGCACTGTGGGTGAAGGAGACATGGCGTGGCCCAGGCCTGGCAGCCCCCTGATGGAGAGGGGGACTCTGAATGGGGCTAATCCTGTGGGAGGGCTTTTCCTAGCAAGAACGTGCTTCAGCTTTCTTCAGGTGTGAATAAGGGCAGTTTGAATATTTCTCAGTGCCTACTGAGGGTTGTAATGACTTTTCTGTACTTTGTTTCTGGCTGCATGTCCCACGTAACCTGCCCCAAAGTGGCTGGAATAGTGAGGGACCACCTCTTTTGCAGTGTGCATCCTCTTTGTCATGGTTAGAGAAAAACAAGCTGTGTGGAAATAAGAACAACTTGGGAAAGTCTGGCTGCAGAGCCCCTTCAGCCCTCAGGGCTGTGTAAAATGGGTCACTGGAAGTGTGGAAGCAGAATGAAAGGAAAGCCTTGTTAATCCTGGGGTTTTTGGCTCCTTGGGCACAAATTTAATGTTAAACTACTTTCTGACTTCAGGGATTGGCACGTGCTGAAAAGCTTTGCTACAAAGAGGGGAGACAGCAGCAAGGCAAAAATGAAAGGGTACTCCTGTGCCTCTGAAAGCAGCAGTGATTTAGTGATTTTACTAAAACATTTGAGAAGGCATGGCAGAAGCCTCTAGGAAAGGATGCTGAGGGTAAAATGTCAGTAACTTGTCTTCTTCTCATTAGCTCAAATCATTTCCACCTGCCTTCTATCACCAGGTAGATGAGGAGGCAGGGAAAGGAGATTGCCCTCAGGTGGGAATGCTTTGCAAGGAACTGGGCAGCATGGCTGGTCCTGGCTGAGCCTAGGTGCAGAGGCTGCCCTTGGAAGGAGATTCCTGCTGCTTGTGGGAGCCCTGAAGAGCACAACCACCTTTGTCAGCAGAGAGGCCTGGGAAGCACAGTGTGGCTCCAGAGGTGACAAGGCCTCTGCTACACTGCTCCTCTCACAGCTACTGATGTGGTCACACTTCCCTCTGTAAGTACACCCAGTTGTTCTAATTGTTTTGCTGTGGTTGTCTGGTGGCTCCTATCAAATTGCAGCAGGAACTTGTTTATTCATAGAGATATGTGCCTTGGCCTCACCTTGTTTCAGGGGCAAGGAGAGCTTTGTCTGCAAGGAAACTCTGTCTGCACAGTGTTTCTTGTGGCCAGGCAGTACTGTGAAGAACACAGGCTGGATGGTGTCAGTGCAGCTTGTCATGGAAGCAGTTGAGTTGAAATTCACAAATTCACTCTTTGTTAGAGTTCTGTGCCAGGCAGTTTTCTAAACGGTTGAAAAGGGGGCATTAAGGGAAGGGTTTGTTTTCTCTAATGAAGTTGGAATGTGGAGAGCAGTTGTTAACCTGTTGTGAACTTGCAGCAACAGCCTTTTGGGTTTCTTGTGTCTTGTTTCTTCTGGTTTGTTCTTTCTGGGGAGAGGTGTAAGATTTTGTGTGCCTGACCAGTCTTGTCATGCTGGAAGTAGAAGGATAATGAGAGAATGAGTGGAGGAAAGAGCAGAGCCAGGATTCCGCTTTTTCTATGCAAACTTTTCCTTTGTGTTTTTGAACCAGCCTGATTTTCTCAGTGAAACAGTGTCTACAGAATAGAGGTTTAGGGTTAGGAC
This sequence comes from Chloebia gouldiae, assembly GCA_003676055.1. Lineage (NCBI taxonomy): Eukaryota > Metazoa > Chordata > Aves > Passeriformes > Passeridae > Chloebia > Chloebia gouldiae. The sequence continues at coordinate 1,191,278 of QUSF01000069.1, read as the reverse complement.
AGCATTTTTGCTTCCATTTTAAATGCTTGTTACTTGCTGTGGCTACCTCATCCCTGGAGGTGTCCAAAGCCAGGCTGGATGGGGCCTGGAGCAACCTGGATAGTGGAAGGTGTCCCTGCTCATGGCAGGAGGGTGGAACTGGATGATGTTCAAGTCCCTTCCACCACAAACCAGTCTGTGATTTTATGTGCAAGTGGCTGTAGTGGGCCTCTGTTGGGACCCTGAAATGCAAGAATTTACTCTGGTTACGTGTGCCTCAAAAGAATGTTTTTTTCTGTAGGCGTAGCAGATACGTGGGCTTGAGGTTGGGCAGGAGGGTGACTAACCTTAGGAGAGGCCGGGGAGGGAAGGTGTGAGTATGCTGCTGTTCATGCAAACACCCTGATAACTCGAGCACTTGAGAAAAGAGTGTAGAAACTGAGGAAGGAGCGCCAGGGAATATCAGCCAGGCAGGGCAAATAGCTAGGAGGAGACCAGCGAGGAGGTGGGACTGATGGCTCAGGAGCTGACACAGAGGTGTGACTGGATGTGCACCTTCACCTGGATTGCCCCGGTCCGGAGGAGAGGAGAGGGAGGGGAGGTGGGCAGGGCTGAGAGAACCTGTCAGGAGGAGCCTGGCATGGAAGTGGTGCGGGACCAGTGATGGGCAGGCGATCTGCTGCCACCTTGGAGCTCTGTGACAGCTGGGATGGGGACTGTGACCTCCTGCATGTCATCACATGTCTGCAGGCATCAAGGCAGGATGCAGCAGCCTTCCTCTCCCTGCCTGGAACAGTGCAGGCACAGTCCTGGGGCTGATACAGCTGGAGTAGCAAAAATATCTCGATGGTATTTGGCACCATGACCTTTGAACACTTCCTCAGGCTGACCCAAGAGCAGAGACAACACTTTGGGTGAGGCAGGGCTCGATGGAAATGTGCTGTGAATCACTCTCTTGTGTTGCTGTTGGTCTCTCACTGCCAGGCATGTGAATTTGGGACAGATAAACATAATTTCCTTTAGCATGACGAATTCAACTGGGGAGGGCCCATTGCAGTTGCCTCCAAAGGCTGGATGAGCATTGAGACAGTGGGATAGACTTAAAACATTGGTTTACTTTGGCTGTAATTTCCCAAATACTAAAATTCCTAGCTTTTGAAGATGTTTGGCTTGGAAATGCATTTTATCCACACTCCCTGCAAAGCTCTGTGCTCTCTGGAGCAGCTGAATGCCCTCCAGTCCCATGGGGTGACTTTCCCAGTATCACTTCCCTCCAGCTGAAATGATAACCAGCCATGCCAGACAGGAAAAACCAGACTCAGGGTGGCTGGGACATAACTGTCAGACAAGCTGGTTATATCTGCCACTCTCCAGGGCTGCATGCTTCCTGGGAGGCAGCTTGCATGAACCCTGGGGAAGATGCTACCCCTTGGCACAAGCTCTCCATTCTTCATCTTTCCTCTCTGGAGCTCTGACACTGTAGCCTGGCACCCATGTTACCTCTTAGTGTGATACAAAACTCCAGGAGAAGTCAGCAGAGGTGTTTGCCCTGCGCTCTCCTAAACTTGGATCCCACTGTTGCTCCTCTTTGGGATTCAGTGGAGACATCCCTGTGTGCTCTGCCAAGATTTAACCACGAGCAGGGTGGGATCACACCCCCAAGAGACAGAAGCAGGCAGCCTGTGCTCTGCTTGTCCAGCTGCTCCCAGAGGGAATCCCCAGCCGTTGTGTTTCTGGACTTGGGTGACATTTAACAACTTCCAGCTGTTCCCAGGTGTGCAGCTGAACAGTCTCAGGCTCCTGTCTCAGCATAGCATTGCTTAACCTCCAGATTCCAGCTGGGAATAGGGCCAGGGTACACATGCTGGAAAGGCATGGCACATCAGCCTGTATCCTCATGCCTCTGGCAAAACTCTAGGTATGCTAATAACTTGTCTCTGGCGTTGGGAAAGCGGGAGTGATGTGGATTTCATCCAGTCCCCCAGGCACGAAGGAGGAAGCAGGCAGCTCTCTGTGCTCCTCAGCTTTGAGGGTGATCCATACAGCAATCTTCCTCAAGGTCCCTTTACATTGCTGCAGGGTCTAACCTGCATTTCTGGATTTCCAGGATGCCTCCATGCCTCTCCCCACCCATAAACCTCCCCTACACTCTGCTTTGCAGCAGAACATCGAGACAAGCCAGTTCTGCTACTGCTCTTGCCTGGGAATTGAGCAAAGAGCACCAACCTGTGTGTTTTGGGAGAGGAGGAAGCCCTTCTTTGATTTCAGCTCTTGACTCGTCTGTCCTTCCCCCGGTATGAGTTCTGGTGGTTCAGAACTGCTTCTGAAAGCTGCCTTTTAGGAAAAAAAAAAAAAAGCCCACAGCGATGAGAGCAGGCACGTGTAGCACCTACAAAGATGCCCGTTCCTTTTTTCTGTCCAGCTTGGATTGTGATCCTCTGGGATCTGGATGCTTGGGCAGATAGAGGGTTTTTCCTTGCCGGTCTGCTCTCCGTGACAGTGGTGTCTGCTGCTCTCTAGTGGTCCCAGCTGTGAGCCTGCATGCGCTGCAAAACGGGAACCTAGGTGGTATTTTTATCTATATATTTATGTATGTTTTAAATTTATTTTTACACAGCATCCTCCTGCCACGGCAAGTCTAAACCTTATACCTCCACAATACCAGCATTTAAGCTGCCCACGTTCCCCCAGCCCTAACCTGCAGGCAAGAGGAAAGTCCCTCATTTTGTTGTGCTTAGGTTGTGTTGGGGGAACATCTTTCCAAGTGCCTTCCTTTTACTCCACATGGCCAGAACTGGCGGGTGAAATGCTCCCTCCTGGCTGCCCCAAACACCACGGGAATGTGGGGTATGGAAGGGAGGGGAGATACTCAAACAGCTTCAGGAATGTTCTGTATCTAACCCAAGGCTGTGCCCTGTGACGGATTTGAGTCTTTAGGCCTTACTGGTTTTCAGGGTGTGTGTGGTAACTGACAGGCGAGATAAAAGCTAAGCAAAGATCAAAGCGGGTTTCATGGTTTTTATGGCTTTGTGCTTCTTGGTTTCACTTTCATGTGTCTCCCGGAGCTTTTCTTCTCTCCCTGTGTGTTGCCCTTTCATCTCCCTCCTCCTTTCCACCTGGCAGGGCGGGGCTTGGTGACCTCCCAGCCTGGGCACGACTTGTGTGCTCGAGCAGCCTTTCTTTCAGCCCCCAGATCTGGGCAATGTCAGGTTAAAATCAGGGGTTTTTTTTAGCCCAAGACAACTCCTTTCAGTATCAATTCTTTCAGCTGCTGAGATTTACGTCCTTTGCAGAAGTTGGGCTGGAGTTTCTCTGTCTCTTCTGGCAGCATCTCTGGGTGTGAGTGCTGATTCAGGGATGCTGGTTCCAGGAGAAAAGTTGACAAGGGGCTTTCCAAAGGGAGGGCTGCTCATTTCATTGGTATTGCAGCTTCCTTCTCAGTGAAGAACTGGATTTCCCCTCCTTGCTATGTGCACTTGTACTTGCTGCTGGAGAACATTTGCTCTTGGCATGGTTGGTTTTTTTCCTAATATAAAAATCTCTATTGCTATGGTGGCTTGTGGGTGAAATGTGGGGGAAGCTATCTTCCCCAAGGGAAAAATGTGGGGAGTCACTTGGCAAAAAGAGGAGGGGCCTCAAAATATTAAATGGACATTAATAAAAATAACAGCTCTGGGTGTAAGCCCAGGATGCATGGTCGAGTTTGGGTCCATTCCTGGTGTGCTTTAACCCTTGTGTGTGGTTGAGGAGAAACACCATTTTCCATGGATGGCCTGTTGTCTTCTGACTTAACCAGTAGAAAATGGGTCAAGGCCGTGTTAAGCTCTAGGAGAAAAAATAGTTATGGGTTATTCTGCAAGTAATGTGGATACAAGTAAATTATGGGCTCAAATGAAACCAAAACCACAGATAATTGGAAAAATATAAAATGTTTAACTAAACTCTAACCAAGCTTGTAGCTGCATTTATAAAGATGTCAAACTTCAAGGGGAAGGGGAGGAGACTTTGCCATAACGCTCCTGGAGAGCTTGGTGCCAGGGCTCTTGCCAAGTCTTTGCCTGAATGTGCTGCCCAAATAGGAATAACTCAGCTCCAGCAATGGCAGCCTTTGAGCTCAGCAGAAACTTCCCAGCTCGTGAAGCTGGAATGTAGCTGGAGGAGTTTCCAGAGCGTGTTTTGGTTGTGTGAATAGACCTGAAGTGCTTCTTCACTAGCCCCAGAAGGAAGTGCCTTCCTCCAGCCGGTGGTGATGTGCAGAATGCCAGGCTGACACGAGGGCAGCAGGGCTGAGTTGCCAGACACAGCTCACTTGGAACACCCCCAGCTGCTGTTCCTTGGCTCCCTCGTGGCACAGGATGAAGGTGTCCCTCCTCATCCCCTTTGCTCCATGGCCAGGGTTGAGCCCTCGCTGTCCCACGGCACCCCAATGCAAATGGCCAACGGCGCCCGCGGGCTCTGCGGCACCTGCGGCGTCTAGACCGGTTCCTGTGCCCCTTTGCAAATGTCTGGGGAGGGCGCTGGGGCACACGGTCCCAGTGACACTTTCTGGGAAAGTCCTTGCCTCCCATTCCTGCCTCACATCCTCCGTGCCAGGCAGAAGGGCCGCTGAGGAATAATGGTGCTGCTCTGTTTGGCGTTGGAGTGACTCGGGCTGGAAACGAGTGGAGAGCTCTGGAGCAGCGTGGGGGAGCTGGGGTGTTCCCCATGGTGCTTTTCTAGTGGCAGGGACAAGCTGGCACAGAAGTCTGGGGGTTTTCTCCTGCACTTGCTTGGTGCCATTTGCATCTCTGGGGTGGCCGGGACTTCCCAGAAACTGTCCCTGCCGTGGGGCTGCTATTTTTGTATGGCTGTCCCTTCAGCAGATCACTGCTCCCCAGAGGTCCCCAAGATGGTCTGGGGAGGCAGGAATGTTGGATTTAGGTTTCTTAAAAGTCTTCTTTAATTTCTCTTGTTCTTGCTCCCAGCCTTTCTCCATCTTCTTTATCCAATCCCTTTCAAAGCTCCCTCTTACCATATTCCTGTCTTTAGCCCTTAGCTCACCAAACACCTTCAAAGTTGCCAGAGTGGATTTCTCACCTGCTTGCAGAGGAGTCATCACACCACTCTGCTGTCTCCAAAAATGGGCCAAACCCACAATTTTGTCCCCTTGCATCAGCAGCAAGTCGTGCATCTTCACTTGAAGACAGCAAGTAAGAGTGAGTTTGATGTGTTGTTCACCCAACCTAATTTTGGACCGATTTCGTTAGGTTTTGTCTAATTCTGGTGCTTTCACGTTGACACTGAAGTATGTGTGGGTTTCAAGTTTCTCGGGTTTTGGCAGGAAACATCTTTATCTTTGAGGCAGGTGATGGACCACAAGCCACAGTGGTGAAGATTCACTGCAGTTGGGGTTTTTGGGGGATAAAAAACAAATACAGTTTTGTTGTTTTTTTTTCCTCTCCTGCAAGTGAGTTGTGGGCAAAGGAGAGGTAAGCTGAAAAATCACTTTCTCTCAAGTGATTCTCTTTGAGAGGTTTGTTTGCTGCAGATGTTTGTGATGCAGCTTCTTGTGAATCCTCCCTGAAGGGCTGGAGAGCCACATCTCCTCGGCACTGACGTCAGGGGTTTTTGCCCATCCTGGTAAACATGGGAAAGGTTTTCCATGTTGCCTTTAGGTTCTTTTTGGAGTTCTCTGATTTAGGTACCACAGGAAAGATTAAAAAGTATTACAGGTCTAAAAAATATTACAATAATCCAATAAGAATTAGATAAAAAGTTGCTAAAATCCAAGTCTTGCCTGCACAGGGGCAGAAACAGAGAAGCTGTGAGGGTGTTTTGGATGTGTTTCAGTTGAGTCTGGCCTGAATGACACCACACATCCCTACTTGTGGGCCACTCTTCCGAATTCCTGGCATCCAGGAAGCAGTCAGCTTAACTGCAGTCAGGGCTCACATCCTCACCCTGCTTCTCTCTTTGCAAAATTACCACTTGTTGTGCAGAAATATCAGCCACCGCCACGACTGCGGCTTTTTCCTTCTGAGAAACCAGCCCAGTGTTCATCAGTACACCTTTCTCATCCATCACAGCACCGTGGCTGCTGCCCAGCCCACTCACAGACCCTCTCAAAATCCATCCAGCTGATGCTTCTGTAGCTCTTGCTTCTTTCCAGGGCAGGCAGGAGGTGGATACCTGCCCACAAATCAGGGGTGTGATCTGGCTCATCTTGGTCCATCCATTGCATGTGTCCAGGGATAATAATTTTTTTTTCTTGTATCAATTTCATTAAGCACTGCCAGGAATGTTGTTGGAGTCCTCCAGTCCTGGAAGAGCAGCAGCTGAATGCTCCAGCTCCATCTTTTCTGGGGAAAGTTGCTTTCACTTGTTTTTTCCCAGCTCTAAAAAGCAGGATTGTTTTGTAGTCAGGAACTTTAGAAAGATTTTCAGATGTCTTTTATGTCTCCACAGCATTTTGCATAGATGAGCAGTCACCTCTCTGATAAATTGCTACCTTTCCCATCATTTTTTTCCAAGAGACTCCTGCCACAGCCCAGCAAAACTAGTCCTTGGTTGTGTTCCTTCTAATAATTCTCTGCAAGGGTTAAACAAAACTCAGTTTTTAAGGCCATCTCCTCTTCCACTGCTGTGACAGCAAGGCACCTATTCTTTTCCATTTCTTTTTTGGACTTTGGGAATAGCTCATGAAAATTGTCCAGGCTTCTCTGTGACCCTGGTGTTCAGGGAGTTAAACTCCCCAATCATCTTTTGGACAAGCACTTCACAAGACTTTTGGCCCTATCTCAGAGTTGAAAAACAAGGCTTACAAAGCGAGATGCGTAGCTTGAGTGGAAGACTTTTTTTTTATATTTACTATTTTGGTAATAGCTATATAAAATGCTGATGTGATTTGAAAGCTCCAAATTACAACATTATCACACAACCACATCTCTTTTCTTCTGCCCTCTTCCTTCCTCCTTGCCTCACCACATATCCCCTTCCCCTTTTGCTTCCCGACTGGTGAGTTTGCCGAATTTATTTAGGGCAAAGCCCCCATCACACCAACACCCAAGGGCACAGGGTGCTCCTGTGGCCACCCTGGGCAAGTTACTCGCCCAGCCAAATGTGAAATTGGAAATATTTGAGTGCAAGCATAAAGCAGGGAGATCATGGTTGTTTTTCCGTGGCATGGCGTGAGGCGTTTTTGCTGATGAGAGAGGCAGCAAAAATAGCATGGGGAAAATATAGCCCCAAGAAAGAAATATGTAAATGTCTGAGTATGCTAAAAACCCCCCTGCTTAATCAGGGGCTTGCACTCTGCTTTCATTCTGGGTTTTTTTTTTTTTTTTTTGTGGCTCAGGGGTAAATGCTCAAGGGAATGAAGGGTGGTGTGGGTGACAAGGCATGGGGGAGATGTGTGGGGAATCCAAACATTGCACTGCGTCTCAATGGCTGGTTTTAGTTAAAAATATTGACCCCTGAGCTTCTGGGCCGGCTGTGGGGAGCATCTGAGAAATGACATCACCTCTGTCTGTGCTCTGCTGGCCGGGTGTGACTGCTGAGGTGTGAATTCTGTGCCTGTGTGGGAGCATGACCCTCCCTGATAAATAGGGCTGTTTGTGTGCCTGGTCCCACAGAGCATCGGTGGGGCTGAGCCTTTCCTGAGGATGGGAGCCCCCCTGCTCCCCTGGCTGCTGCTGCTGCTGCTGGTGATGTCCCACTCTGCCCATGCAGGTGAGCTTCAGGTGCCTTTGCTGGCATCATCCTGCGCCCAGAGCGACTGGAGAGCTTGGGATCCTGCTGCCTGCTTAGCTGAGGGTTTGCCAGGGAAAAAGCACAGCCATCCTTTGCAGGGCTCTGGTTCAGCTTTTGGGAGCCGTGTGGGAGCAGGGAACCGAGGTAGAGGTACAGGTGGAAGCCTCTCACCGTGGTCCCTGCAGTGCTGTCAGTGAAAACAGGGGAAGGGGAACTCCCTTCAGCTCCTGGAGCTGCAGCATCCCTGTCAGCACAGCCTGTAAGCTGCCACCTTCTCTCTCTCTCAGCCATCCTGGAGGTGAACGGGAACCTGAGCTGTAGGTGTGCCAAGACAACCTCGGAGTACATCAGTCCCAAGAAATACGAGAGCATTGAGATAAGGCCCGTGGGCAGCAGCTGCAGGCGCGTGGAGATCATGTAAGTGCCATGGGCTCTGCTGCTGCCACCATCCCTCTTCTCTGCTGCCTTGCTGGAAACTAAACCTTTCCAAAAATGCCACCTGCTTACTTGCTGAAAAACGTCAGGTGCAGAAATGCACGTCCCCAGGACCTAAAGGAATCTCTTCAGCTGGTTTCCTCAAGCTGGAGCAGGGGTGTTTGCTGCCTGGAGGAAGCACTTCAGAAACTGAGGCAGCATGAGCCATAACAAATTTTCCTAGATTTTTCTAGCTGCTCAGTGTTGATACATTTACAAATCTCCAGAAAAACTTGTCTTTGAGCACTGTTCTGGGCTTCAAGTCTCTGCTCCACCTAGGAATGTTGTTGAGTCTTGCTTGTTTCCCAGCCATGCTGTGGCTTTCTCTCTCTGCAGCTTTCTACAATCGTTGGTGCTATCAGCAAAAGCTGAGTCTTCCCCATCAGCTCTGACTGCTTGAGTCCCTGCCTTTGGAGGGGACAGGAATGCTCAGGAACTCTCCTTACATTTCAGAATTAAATTAAGAACCTCAGGGAAGGTGTGTGTGAATCCTGAAGCTCCCTGGGTGAAGAAGCTGCTGAAGCGCATTGCCAGCACGTAAGTTGTTGGATGGAAACTCAATTTGGCTCAGGAGTCCCTGGACAGCATCCCAGCACATCCATGGTTCTGAGAAGCTCTCATGGGCCCAGGAGAGCTGCTGCTGTCCAAAGGACCCACTTTCAAAGCAATGAGGGCAACACTTTGTTGTGCAAAGCAGTGTTCAGCCCAACACGACCCATCTGTGGGTCATGCTAGCCCTGGCTTGCACACTCTAAGTGCTGCACTTAGAGTTTGGGGGAAAAACATGAGGGGAGAGGTGGCAGGAGCAGGGTTTGCTCGTGGCAGGTGCAGTAGGGTATTGATGCTGGGAAAGCTGCCCTTCTTGGCCGTGCCTGTGCTGGGTTTGTGGCCATCCTGGCGACTGATGCCCGCCCTGGGGAAATGGCAGCGACTTCCCTCACTAGGCAGGAGCTTCCTCTCCTGGAGCCGCTTTTCTCTGTGTTCACACATTTCTCCTCCTTCTGCTTTTCACAGGAAGAAAAAATAAGTTTCCTGCTAAGGAAGTTGGTGCCCAGAGTCCCGGGGTGGGCCGGTGGATGATGCTCAGGTGTGCAGACCTGGTTGCTCCTCATTTGGTCCTCTCTTCCTCCCCTTCCTGAAAGTCCCACGTCTGGCTCTGGTGGCAGTGGCTGTGGGGAGGGTGGCTCACTGCTGGCCCCAGCCCCATGGCAAGTTTATGGTGGGGATTCTCCCCTGCTCTTGGTCCCTGGATCAGCATGAATATGAATCTTTCATTTATTTAGTTGCCTGTGGTCTGCAAAACCGTTTCTTCTCAGGGGCTGCTCCTGCTTCTTTAGGAATGACTTTGTGACTTTTTCCATGTGAAGTGCTCAGCAAGAGTGTGTGTCTGAGGGTTGTGTGGCGTGTCCTGTTCCAGAAGCTCAAGTCCAATAAAATTCAGGATTTTTCTTTCTGTTGTATTTTCCATGGATCTCCTAGCTTTGAAGCTATGTATGACATAGAATCATAGCTCGGATTAGAAGTGACCTCAAAGTCCATCCAGTCCCACCCCCTGCCATGAGCAGGGACATCTTCCACCATCACAGGTTGTTTCAGGTCCTGTCCAACCTGGAGTTGGACACCTCCAGGGATACAGGGGCAGCCACAGCTTCTCTGTGCCAGGGCCTCCCCACCCTCTCAGGGAAGTATTTCCCCCCACTATCCTATCTAACCCTGCCCTCTGGCATTATGAAGCCTTTCCCTCTTGTTAGGAGTCCTTTCCATCATAACCTCTTATTTCCCCCGGCGGTGATTTGAGGGCACGATATTGGTGGTAGGGAAATGGGACAATCCAGCCAAAGTGCCTCACATTCAAGTGATGGTGCTGGGATTTACAGGTTGGCTGTAAGGCTTTACAAACCAGTCCAGGCCAGTAAGAAAATATGTCAGGAATGGGCATGAGGTTACTTGGCAGAGTTTTGGGGTAAAAAAAATTAAAAGCAAATATCACCAGGGCACTGCTGGGCTGTGCCTAGCAGGAGGGCAAGGTGGTTGTAGGAGAAATGAGCAATTCCTGATGATGCGGGACAGAAAAGCACCCCAGAAAACCTCCGGGCTCGTGGGGCTGTGTGCACTAAGAACGAAGTTGGAGGAAACGACCGAGAAAGGAAGGGGAAAGCAGAGCCGGTTTCGGGAAGCCGGGCCCCCTGCCAAGCCCCAAGCCACGTTTTATCGGCAGCGCGACAGGGCTCGGGCAAAACCGCCGCGACCCCGGGGCCTCCCGTGCCGCCTCACTTCTCCTATTTCCCAGCTCAAATAGAGGGATGCTGCGGCGCCCGGGGCTGGGGCCGGCATGGCTGTGCGGGCAGCCCTGCTGCTGGCGGTGCTGCTGCTGTCCCACCGCCCTGGCCACGCAGGTGAGCCTCCCCTGCCCCCTCGGTGGCCCTGGGGGTTGTGGGGGCCGTGAGGCTCTCCGGGTTTGGGGTGGGTGATGCTGGTGGGACGTGGCAGGAGATGCGTTGCCCGGGGAGGGTTTTGGAGCGATGCTCGATATGAGCCACGGCCGTGTGTCCCTCCAGCAATCCTGGAAGCCAACGGCAACCTGAGCTGCCGCTGCCTCAAGAGCACCCGAGCCTTCATCCCGCCGGAGAGGTACAGCAGCATCGAGGTGTGGCCCGTGGGGAGCAGCTGCCGGCGCCCCGAGGTGGTGTAAGTGGCTCCCGGCGGTGCGCGCCCTCTGCTCCGCCCGTCCTCCCTGACCTGCTTCGGTTTCGTGCTCGTTTTCCTTGCGAGAAGGGTGGGAGGCTCAGCTGTCCGCAGGAGGGGAAGTGACGCGTCTGAAAGGCCGCGTGTTTCCTAGGATTAAGCTGAAGAGCCTGAAGAGAGTCTGCGTGGATCCTGACACCCCTTGGATGAAGAAACTCTTGCAGGACCTCCCTCACCTGTAAGCTCTTCTTTCCCGCTGAGCACCAGGGGCATCCCGTGGGAGCCTGTCTTCACACATTCCTCCCCCTTCTGCTTTTGGCAGGAGGAAGAAAAAGGCTCCCCGCTGAGGAAGCTGCCAGCAGAGGCACGGCCAGATGTGCTGGGCCCAAAACTGCCTCCCTTCCCTATCCTGCTGTTGCTTTAGCCCACTCCAGAGGGGAGCATGCTGCTGCCTGAGCCCCTTTTAATGCCTTTAAACCCTTAAAAACGCCCATCCGTGCTTCCAGCCTCTCCCATCCCTTAGCCATGCGCTGGGTGTCTCTTTTGGCCCAATAAAGGTGGCATCCCTCTCTCACTGTCCCTTGCCTCCTTTCATGTGGCGTGCTTGCGGTGGGAGGCATGGCGGGCACCAGCCTTTGGCCGAAATCACGGCAGGTTTGAGCAGGTGGCCGCGGCATTTTCTGCTTTTTTCGGCTGGCCACGTGCAGCCAGGGGAAGCGAGGGCAGGGAAGTTGAAGCGTGGGGCTGCCCCTTTGTCCTGCCCCTCCGGCGCTTCCCAGCCCGGAGGGGGTTGTGGAATCCCCCCTGGCGCCGGGGGCTGGCTATAAAGCAGCCCTGGCGCAGCTCGGGGCGGGCGGTGAGGATGCGGCTGCTGCCGGCCCTGGCGCTGGCCCTGCTGCTGCTTCTGAGCAGCTCGGTGCCGGCGGGCGGTGAGTCCCTTTGGGTGTCTGTCCATCCATGGCCTCTCCAAACGCCTGGACAGGGGCATTGGGTGTCCCAGATGGGGCTGAGCGTGGGTTTTATCTACTCGGCTTTCAGTTTTGATTCTCGCCTATCTCTGAGCTTGTGTTTTAAACCCTGTGGCTAAGCTGGAGGGGGGGTACTGGGGGTGGAGAGGGTGGGATTTGCCTTGTGGGTTTCAGCTGCTTCCCTTTGAGACCCCCATAAAATTCGAGTGCTTGGTGGGTGGGCAATGGGTTTAGTTCCTAAAATGTTTGTTAGGTTTTCCAACCCTGCAGCTAAATCCCTTCCATGTACAGGAAAAGAAGCTTTGAGGCTGTGCTGGGAGGGATGGACCCTGCTGCAAACCCCGTGAACAGCAGCCTGTGGGTGTCAGGGATGGGATGGGATAGTGGGGAGGGGGATAGTGTCCCCACGTGCCTCCCCCACGGGGGGCCGAGACCTGGTGTGGGCTGCCCTGGGACACAGGTCTGTCGCTGGAGAGCCTGCTGACCAACATGAGGTGCAAGTGCATCAGATCCACCGCCCACGTCATCAACCTGGGGCTGATCCTCACCATCGACGTGACCCCGCCGGGCATTCACTGCAGGAGGAAGGAGGTCATGTAAGCGCAAAGCCTGGAAACCAATCCCTGCTAATTGCTCCTTTGTGTACTGCTGCAGAAGTACGTGGAGGGGGGAAGCCCACAAATGTTGGGGTGACTCTTGCTTCCCAGTTTCAAGTGGGTTCCTCCCTGCGTGGCTCAGGGTGCTAAGGTCAAGGCCCCAAACTTGCATGTCTGTGTTGCCCAGGGTTCATATCCGTGCTGAGGGAGCAGGGAGGTTTGCTTTTCTCTGTGGGTAAGAAAAGCTTTGGGGAAGGGACGTGCATGGGGCTGAGGGGCCTCACGGCCTTGCAGCCTCACCCTGAAGAAGAACAAGCGGGTGTGCGTATCCCCCGAGGCACCTTGGATCCAGCTGCTCATCCACAAGCTGATGCAGAGGTACGTAATGCCGAGGCTGGAAAACACCTGGCATCCCTGACCCAGCAGGACTATCCCTTTCCCCTGACCCGCCTGGTTTCCTTTCTTTCCTCCCACAAAATCTGCAGGAGCGGCACCAAAAAAGCATTGCTGAGACCACGGCGGGAAGCACCGTGCTGCCGGCCGCCTTGGAGACCCCCCACTCCATCCCTCCCCCTGGCCAGATCCCAGGAATCCACGGTTATGAATTCCTCGTGGGACAGCAGTGACACAACCCCCCTGCCCTGAGACATGCTGGGTTGAGTGGCACAATGCTGGCACTTCCTCTGCTCCTGGCGTTTTGGCAGGGGCAGGAGCCTTTCCCTGCTTTCCCCTGAGGCACCTGCTGCTTCCTTCCCTTTTGGATGCCTGTGCTGTTCCCGCATGCAACCACAGCCCATCCCAGGTGCCACCAATAAAAGGATGAACGTGCTCCTGCCCCTGGCTGTGGCAGCTCTTTCTGCCTGGATCTGTGTAAAAATTGGGATTTTTGGAGTGGGGAGTTAGGCTGGACTGTGGCACGGGGTGCTTCTGAATGCGCCGCCTTTCCTCTGCTCCAGGATTTGGTGCCTTTTCCTGACAGCTCCTGGCAGGAGCAAGTAATTGCAGAAGTTGGATAGGGTCTGCTACTGCTCTGGGCTGTGGAAACACAGGAGTGGGAAATTTCCCAGTGTCTGGCTGAGGCTTTCTGTGGAGTCCCATTTCCCAGCCTGGCATAGCAATCAGCGTGCCTTGGCGACACGGACTGAGATGACACAGGTGTGACTTGGGACCCCTTGCAGGATTATCCCTGTTTACAATCTGCCTTGGCCATTCCGGGAGGAGGTGTTTAAGGTCTGCAGGAATCAAATCCATTTGTGTTGCCCACCCACCCGCACTGGATGTCAAATTTGTGGCCCTGGGCAGTGGCAAGCTGGGAAACACCCACCCAGGCTCTGTACCCCCCTCCTTCCTGCCCTGTGCCCCTTGGGTAGGATAAGAATGGTTGCAAAAGGACTATTTGTTGACTCCATGTGGATGTGGAAGTACACAGGTGGATATTTAGCCCTAGCCATTGTGGGTGAGCAATATTCCATCTCCACAGTGAGCAAATTCTTTTGAAAAAAGGTATTTTTTAAAGGGAAGGGAGATGTAGTTCAGGGGTTTGATGACCTCCCTTTCCCCAGCTGCCTGAAGGTCCAGGGCAAGAAGTTTCCTCTTGCCAGAGCCCCACACGCTCTCAAATATGAAGCAAAGCTGCTATTCCCATGAAGCAGGGCGTAAATCCCCCTAAAACTGTAGTGTAAGCATGCCCGGGAGTGACACTGCAGCTGGCCCTGCTCCATGTGCACTTCCATCTCTTCTGGGACGGGACCTCCTGGCTGCAAAGGCAACACACAAGAAAGAAAGCTGACATAAACCCACCCTGAGCTTTCAAAGCAACCACTACGAGGTGGTGTGGGAGCCTCCAAAGAGGATGGATGAACCCCAGCACTGGGATCACTGTCACCTTCACCATTCCCACAGGGAGGGGTTGTGCCATACCTGGATCTAGAGGTTTATAATCTCCATGTAAAATTATTTCTAATTCAAGCGAGTTCTTGGCTGATGCTTGGCAGAGAGGATTTAAGATGTGAGTGCTTCCCACCAGGTTCTCTTGGGATCTGTGTCACCTTGGAACACCAAAGAGCGAGGGGGAGAGTGTGTGTGACCAAACTTGTGTAAGGTTCAGTCTCCTTAAGAGTGAAAGAAGGAAGCAGAAATATTCAGCTACATTGTACAAAATTCTCTTTTTTTATATAGGTATATATATATATATACACACACAAAACCCCATATTGGACAGATTCACCAGACTGAGTTCTTTAAAAAGTTGCTTGTAGAAGGGCGTTGGATTTTGCTTTCTCTGCTGGCTTTAGGCAGTGCTGTCGCTTGGGAGTGGACACCAGGCACCGTGTTTTGGGAAGCAAAAGGAGGCAGTGAGGAGCAGGGAAGGGCTTGGGGCCTTTTTTCCAGGTATTGCCTGCAACATGCTGGGAACCTAGGCAGGGAAAAAAAGCACCATCCCCTCTCTGCTCCTGCTGGGAAGGGAGAACCAGGAGGAAAACAGAAGGGAGCCACACAGGAGAGGCAGGTAAACATGTGCATTGACTGAAACACATACAAAACTGGGGTTTTTTTGTGCAATGTCTGTTAAAAAAACATTTTTGTGTTAAAAACCACACAGTGTGACGAGCTTTGGGAAGTGCAGCAGAGAAAATCCAGTGGAACACCTTCCTGCAACGGAACACTTCCATGGCTAGAAGCTCAAGATAAATCCAGCTGGAGCAGCTTACAATGTTTGCCAGGGTTTGGGTTTCTCCATCCCCGTCCTCTCCCACCCCCACATTACAAAACATTGGTGCTAGGTTTTGATTTTTATTACTAAATGGGCTCCTCGACAGTTCATAGACAATCACGGGCGAATTGGAAATTCCATTTTATACAAACAGCTCAAAAAATATTGGGAGTGAAGTATGGTTAGGAAACACTGCTCACGCTGGGCTCACCGTGCCTGGAGGAACAGGGGGAGCAGGTTAGAGCATGCCTCCAGGAGCAGAGCACCCCCCCACTCCCCAGAAACATACAGCAGCTGAATACAGAAAGGTAATGTCCACAAAATTAAGTTTTTCATGCTATTCTACTTTCCAGTGCTCTCCAATCCATGTGCCATGGCCAGGTAAGGGAATGCTGAGGTATATTCCAAGAGAGATATCTGCACCCAGAGGAAAATCCATCTCTGGAAAGGGCTGTCTTTTCCCCCCTGCTTTTTTTTCTTGTTTGTTCTTTATTTTGTTTTGTTTTTGCACAAAGCAAGTGCTATGCAGGAATTTCTCCCAGCTCCCATTGCTTCAAATTGATCCCAGACCACAGATGAACCCCCATTTTTTAGGCACTTTTCCAAGGGAGTTGTCACTTTGCTGAACCCATTTTTGCATTCTGGCCTACTCCACCCCCTCCCTGGCCCTAGTCAGAGTCAGGGAATAGTTTCTCCTCTAAGTCAAATTGAATTTTTTTCCCCACTATGGAAAATTTCCTGTGTATAAAATGACAAAGGAAATGTTTGATTAAAGAGAAACAGCCTGACTTGGCAGTTTTGCAAGACACAAGATGGCTCTTTTGTATTTAAAACTAATTTCACAATTCAAATTGGACTTTTTTTGAAGTATACGAATGAGACATAAATATAGGCTTATCAATGTGCTTAAAAATTTCATTCACATCATGGAAAACATTTTTCATTTATTAAAAATATCACATTTGGAGACTAGAAACAGTAAAGTGCATGAAAAGTTTCAAATAGAAATTCAAGAAAATCTTATAGCAGCAAAAAAGCAGAATAAAGAAAAACTTAAAAACACAGACACGACCTTTTCCTATCACTGTGCCTTTTTTTTTTTTAAACATTAAGCAGCCAAACAACTTGCTTTTTTTTTTTTGTTTGGTTTTTTTTCCCCCCCAGAAAATTGCATCATGTTTAATGCCTCTTGAGGCAGAAGGTTTTGAACTGGCCACCCAGAGCAATTAAAAGGAAAGAAAACAAGGATTTCCAACACATCCAAAGAGCATTAACATTTGGGAAGGAACCAGCAGCTTTTTACTTCAGCCCTGACTGACAACAGCTTCCACACAAATTGGAATTAGGAGGATTTAGAGCTCGAATTTGATCACAGACACTTGGCTATCTTTGGTTTTCTGATAGTATTGAGATGAGGAGCAGGGTCATGCTGCCAACTGTTTAGAGTGAGTCAGGTATTAAGTGCTTTGCTTATGTGCAAAATTTATGTCGGATGCGGAGTCGAGTCTCCATTTTGGATTCAAACAAACAGTATTTCTAACATTCTTCCTACAAAACAAGCATCTCTAGTTTTGTTTTTCTTTCTCCTAAAAGGTTGGCTCAATTTGCCACGTTCTGGAAAAAAGCATTACCTTGAAATATGTTAAATGCAAGTTTTTAAACCTCTTTTGTCCATTTAGAAGTGCAGCTTCCTACTGAAAAGAAAAAGCCAGTTTAAAGTAAAATAAAAAAAACCCAACAAAACACAAAAATTAAATTAAAAACCTGGAAAGGGGAATAATACTTTGGTTCCAGCCCTAGTGCCAAATGATACCAATATGCACCAAAATGTGCAAAATCTCTTATCAAACACATAAGGAAAGGAGCTCGAAGAAGCAGCTGAAGGTTGGCCATACTTCACTCCTATCTAGTGGGATTTACAAGTGTACAGGTCCGTGGGGCAGGTGGGAGCCCGTGGGGCTGCACTACCTGCGGGAGGGCAGGTGCACGCCGTTCACCAGCGGCAGCAGCGGCGGCTGCAGCTCCAGCTGCGTCAGCAGCGAGAAGTGGTCCGAGGGGATGTGCGGGTGCGGGCACCCCGTGATGTTGTTGTCCACCAGCCACTGAGGGTCCAAAGGGCCCAGCACACCGAGCACGTTCATGTGGGTGTTGGAGTAGAAAATGTAGTCGATCACACCCTGCGGAGAGAGGGAGAGAGCGCAGTGAGGGCAGGGCCCGGCCGGCCGCAGGCAGCGCGCGGAGGTCGGGGTAGGGCTCGCCCTGCGTCCGTCCTCGTGGACCCGGGGGTGGTCGAGGTCAGGGAGCTGCCACAGCAGGGCCCACGCTCTCCCAGAGATCAGGGCTTACTTTGAAGTCAAAGGTGTAATTGGTGTAAGGCATCAGGTTGTTCTCGTAGGCGCTCTTCAGCTGGAAGCCGTGCGTGATCCTGCCCTCCGAGGCTCCGTTCTTGCCGTTGCCGCTGAAGTTCATGAGACACTCGTTGTAGCGCAGCTCCTTGAAGTCCTTGTGGTTGTCAGCTACTATGCCATTGCTCAGGTATTCCACTACACCTGTGGGCAACGGGAAGGGTTTAGGGAGGTGCTTTGAGAGACAGCTTTGGCCCAGGGATGTTAAAAACCAGAAGGCCACTGAGACATCATGAGATCAGAGATAGCAAAGCAAACCCCTCTCCTTAGAAAGTCTTCATCAGGAACTCACTTCTTTCCTACTTCTTACTGCTGCTTCAGGCACGGATGTTTGTTTGATGACTTATTTAAGATCTAACTGTGCTTTTCTATACTTTTGTAGGTGCAGCCAGCTCTCCTTGAGTGTCCAGCTGAGCACGAAAAGCCAGAGGACTCGCAGTCTCCTCAGCCAGCTTTCCAAAGGCAGCAGTTCCTAGGAAAGCTCTTATCCGTGCCTTCCCTGGGCAGTACAGAACAACCCCATGGCCTTCAGAGGAAAAAGTGGACCTGAATGTTCTAAGAAGGTGAGTTGAAAGTCAGGCCAAAAAAACAGCCTTACCTGAATCAGGCAGTGAGTTGAGATCTGCACAAAGCACCAGAGGGATAGAGTTGGGATCTGCTGTTGGGCTACTGGGTCTGCTCGAGGCTTTCTCCAGGATGTTTTTCAGCTCTGAGACAAACATCATGGTCTGGATGAGTTTCACATCTGAGTATTCGGGGTCCCAGTGCATGTGGGCATTGGCCACGATGAGCAGCTGCTTGTCCACGTGAAGCGATTTCATACCTGGACAAACAATGTTGGCAGTGAAAGGTTCTGTGAATGCAGCGCGTTCCTGCTTGTTCATACTCGGGGTGTAGCTCCTCAGGGTTTAGGGTCAGACACGGCAGCAGATGGGTGTGTTTTCATTGCTTAAACCTGCTGAAATGCCTGTAAACAGCCCAGGCAGCTCCTTCCAGCCCTGGAATTTCTCCTTCTCTGAAGCCATGAAAACCCCGGCCATGGAGACAGAGCAGGGTGGCAATTGTATTGGAATTGTCTGCTGCATCTGAGCAAACTTAATGAAAATGTGCCAGTCAGTTAAGCAAGCAGGAAAAGATACCTGATAATCTCCTTCTTCCACATCAGTACATTAGCACTGACATCTAATCCCTGGGGGAGGGTGGAAGGAGTCAATCCAGTGGAGGAGAAGAGAGTTGAAAATAGAAGTTGAACATCGTTGCCAACTACTGGTAAGAGCAAATGTGTGTAAACACAGTGACCTTAGGAAAGCTGAGCTGCTCAAGCAGAATGTACCAGAGTAAGTAAGTAGGGCTAATAGCTTGAAAGGAGAAAAGCAAATGCTGGGCATCTTGCTGTGAGCACAACCAGAGCATGTAGTCTGTGCCTGTCTGAGCCACCAATGGGCTGCATTTGGCTGCACCACCAACGGGAACAGCGTGCATTAACTGGGAATAACTCATGCCTGTCTGTGGAGCTGAGTAGCAGTGAGGACACCACAGTCATACTCACTTGCTCCAAATAATTCCTTGTGCACCTCCAACACCACGGCGACTCCGATGTTGTCCTTGGTCATCACTCTGTTCAACATGGCTTCCGAGCCCTCTGAGTTGGCCATGGCCACCTGGTTGAACTCCACCGTGTGTTTCTGCACCAGAGTGAACCTGGGCAACGGGGAGAGAACCACAGTGAGCAGCTGTGACCACAGCCCCCATGGCAGTGACCCCATCTGAAAACCATCCCTGTCTGCTCCCACAGGCTCCCTCTCTTCCAAACCACTCCAGCTGGTTCTAGGCATGACCCAAGAGCTGCGTTTTTCTCTTTGGATGCAGTGAAAACTCTGAGAGGCAGAGTTTGGGAAACTCAGCCTCTGGGAAACTTCCATCCTAATTACTGGGAGCTGTTCTGAGGTTTCAGTGTAAGTTTTAGAAGCTGCTGCTGCCCTTACTTTTCCGTTTTGAAGAATATCGCGCAGCCATCCACATGCTTTTTCTCCTGCTCCGACATGATTTTGGCACGTGACTTTGGAGAAAAGAATCCGTCGTATCCCCGTTCTTTCAAGGCTGGCAGGAAAAGGGTGAAGTATTGCTCTGTTTCCACTTCCTGGAATTGTACACAAACACCTCAGGCTAAAGAAGTGAAAGAAACCCTTCCTTGTGCCTGCCCTGGCTTGCAGCCAGAAAAGCTGCACAATCCATGCCCCTTCCTACACTAATGGCCTGCTGGGAATGGATGTGCATTCCTGGATTTCCTGGAATCCTTCCCAAAGGCAAAGTGACAGGTGTATTTCGAAGAGCAGTAGACCACACCTGGTGTGCTTGACACTGGAATAAGGAGATGCAGCTTGCATGGGCAAGATCTGGAATTTGCTATTGAGCAGGTGATTATGGTGCTCCCAAGGGAACATTTAATGCTAAAGGTGGAGGCTCATGTTTTGTATTTCTGATGGAAATGCAGTTATGTTTTATTACCTGAAGACTAATGATGTCTGCATCACAGTTGACGATTTCTTCCATGATTCCCTTTTTCCTGTACTCCCAATTGAGTGCCCAAGATGGGCAGTAGCCATAGAGCTGCCGGGTGGCGTATTTATCACACAACACATTGTAACACATAACTGTAAATGAAGCTGCAAGCAGAGAGAGAGAGAGAGAAAGGGAAAGGTTGTCAGCCTCTGGAGATTGTCTCTGTGGCTTGGGCAAGAGTGGCTGGAAAAGCTGTGACAAAGCCCAGTGTAGAAAAGGAATGCCCAGCATCCCGTTCAAATGACAAAAACGGTATTTATAGCACAGCTGTAGGTTAATTTTTCTAGTGCAAATGAAAAAATGGCTGTTTTCACTCTGATCCAGGAAAATGAATCCCAAGTTAGGTTTCCCAGTGTGCCACCTTGTGAACACAGATTTACCTGAGGGCAGAATTTGGTCTCGTTCTTTTAAAGTAATCCATGGCCTTGGAGGCAGCTGCTCTGGATGAACTACAAAAAAATTAAACCAGTGATTAATTCAGAGTTTCTATTTGTAAGTTACAGTTCCTAAGTCAAAGTGATGACTGAACAATAATGTGTTTTGCATCCCCAACTCCTCGAGTCTTCAGAGGAGGCAAAAATCATTTAAATGAGTAGCTCCAGTAAGGGAAAAAATTGTCATTTGTAAGATTTGTGACTATTTTTGTCTCTTGTTTTCAGATTTAGAAGCACCATCGAAATACTCCTGCACATTGAATAATCTGCTGAAGAAGGAGGGGTAAATCCTGGCTCAGCCATGGTTCAGCCATGCCTTCTCCAAGAACCTTGCCCTGCATCCATCATTCATGCAGTGCCTTGACTTGGGAGACATTGAGTGGCAAAGCAGAAGGCTCAGTTACAGACCCATAAAGCAGGACTGAGGTCAGGTACTGGATGTTCTTAATGGCTTTGGTGTTTCTCAAGCTAAATTTTACATTCTGCTTGCATTCAAATGGTTCTTTCTGGTGGGGAGAACCAAAATGGCTTCAGCAGGGCAGACTTTGCCCTTGGTTGGTAACTGTAGGGTTTCAAACAGAACAGAAAGAACATCTGGTTGTTACACAGGAGACCCTTAGACAGTACACATCAGCCTCCTCCACTGGGTGTGAGGGTGTGTTTTGGGACATGACTGGTGCCACCTGACAAAAACACTAAGGCAGTGAAGAAACACTCTCCCTCCAGTGGTTCAGAGTCTTCTTTTAACAGCAAATCCTACTTCTAAAGCCTTTTTGCACCAGATCCCTAGGGCTGTACCTGCTAGATTGTCAAGCATGTAGTTCAGTAGCTTTCGGGTTCCGTCTGGATCCTGGTAGAGGCTGAGAATATCTTGGGATAAAGGATTGCCTGCCAACAGCACAAAACAACAGCAGGGGGATCAGCTGCCTGCCTTTCTTGAGGCTTTCCACCCAAAGAAAATCTCCCAGAGTGAGAACAGACAAATTAACTCAGCAGGTTAAAGGGTTTATTTCCCTGACTGCAGATTTGAAATGAGCTCCTAAAGAAGTTTAGCAGTATTAAGAAAGAGAAGCATTGTTTTCCCAACTGCCTGGTCACTTTTGCTACCAACTCAATGCTTAAAATGACCTGTAAGAAAACCTTGAGGTAATAAGGAAGTTTGGAGGCCAGCCCCCCTCAGGATTCCCACGAACTCATAGGAATATGGAATTAGGAAGAGCTCACCTTTCAAACCCAGGGTTTGCAGCTGGAAGAGCCGTCCAAGTTCATAAGGCAAAACCCGTAACAGATTGTTATTTAAAAGCAATTCCCTGCAGCAAATGCAAAAACACTCTGGGTGAGTATTACTGCAGAAGAAACTCCTAAGGTGCTGCATACTGCTCGTCCTCGAAGAGAACACTTTTCACCCTGAATTTTATTATGGAAAGATTTGAATTTTATTATGGAAAGATTGCCAATCTTCCCATGTCAAAGCACCACTGAAATACATTCATTAGGGGAAAAAAAAATCACAAAGCCCAAGATGAAACCAGGGATGGAAATAGTGATATATCAACGATCAGAAAAAAAGCCCAGTGAACCCGAAAGTAATTATTAGAACTGAAGCTCTGCAACATCCTGGAGTTTTTTGGGATTATTTGAAATACGGGCACAGGAAACGAACTGAAACTCTTGGTCCTGATCCCATGTCAGAGATTTTTTGTGAAGTTAACCAGAATAATTCCCCTCACCTGAGAGACACCATGTTTCCTAGTTCTGCTGGTAAACTTCTGAGTTTGTTGGATGACAGATCCAGGTAAACCAGATTGTGAAGCTTGGCAATATCGGGTGGAATGCGAGTAAGGTTGTTGTCATTGAGGTGCAGAGCAGTCAGGTGTGTCAGCGACCACAGCGACGTGCTTAAGCTCCGCACTCTCCCTGAAAGAGGAAAGCAAGGAACTCTGCTTTGGTTCACTCTGGAGCCCCTCTGGATCTGGGGTGGTCTGGAGCACCAACTGGGGGAATTTAAACCCCAACCAACTCACCCGAGATCTCTAATTCAGCCCAGTGCGACTTCTTCCCGTTGGCCACCTCTTCCGCCGACATGATGGTGTAAATTCTGCGAGGATCTGGAGGATCATATTTTTCCTTTGGCATCCCTGTTAGTCTGAAAGACCATCACAACTGTTACTCCACAGCACTCCTTCGTTTCTGTCCTGCCATGAGCTGACCTCTCCCAGGGATACCCTGCAACAACACTTCCCAAAGTTTCTGCACAATAAATATGGGGCTGCCAAGCAGGTGCTCGCACCTGGGCAGAATTCCAGGATGGAGAAGAGCATTTCCTCCCAGCAAGTTGGGGTTTCTGCAGTCCCCTGCTTGGCTTCCCAGTTTATCCCCCATAACCCACAGAGTTGTTTGCTGTGTGAAGAACCTGCAGACAAGATCAGAAGCATTCTAATGTTCCTGGATTGCTCCCTCCTGTAGCTTGCACAGGGAACCAAGGATTTAAGGGAAGGCTCTTAACTTCAACTTACAGTCCCATTTCTCCACTGCACTTATACAAGGCTGAAGTTGCAGTCTGAGGGGGAATTAGTTCCATTTTCCCATTAACTATCCAGCTTTTGTGTTCTGTGCTTTTTCATGCTCGGGATCAGTCAAGACCTTTGTATTCCAAATGGCCCAGGAGCTGTAAAAAGAGCTCAGGTAAAGCTCCCATTTAGCAGTTCTGGGGCACAAATTAATCCAGTCATCCTGACTGTCAGCCAGAAGCTATGATGTCCCATTCCAAAACCATCCACTTGCCAGGGGACACAGGGAGAGGTTTTATTCCATGCCTCCCTAGGTTGTGCTCAGCAGGACTCTGTGTGTGATTTAAAAACACGAGGTTAGCCGAGTTTGCTGCTGGCTGGTCTTTTCCTCCCCGGACACACAAAATCCAGGAGCCTTGATTTCATACAAATCCAAAGCAGCTGCTTCAGAGGATGCAGCTCTTCCCTCATACAGGCTCTCCTACAGCCAGCTGCAGTAGCTGTGTAGCTCTTCAAGCAGCTCCAACTTGAATTTGAGGTAACAAGCTGAGGGTTCTGTTCAGCAAGTCCAGCTAACCAAAGATGCCACTTTCCCTCGATGAGGGTCAAGTCCTGCAGTGTTTTCCAGCTGATGCTGACAGCCAGACCAGCGTTCTGGCACGGAGCAGGAGCTGTCCCCCTGTCACGGGTCTCAGTTACAGGGCTGCTGCTTCCTTCCCTGACGAAGGCCCAAGGAAACTGGCGGGGCAAATGCGAGCCCCACATCTAATTACAGCCCCCGGTAATTTCCAGGTGAGGTCACACGGCCAGCAGAGCTACAGGATAAGAGGATTCTGCGCTCACACTGCCTGGCATGGGGCCATGAAGGGAACCAGTTACTTAAGGACAAGGGATTACACCTGAAATCCTTCTGTGTTTGCTCCAGAACTCCAAAATCAGAACAGCCTTCCCCCACCCCACACACACACAGGCTGCGCATTGGAAGTGCCAAATCTCTGGTGCTTGAATTTTGCTGGATTTAGCTTCACTCTTCAAGTGCTGGTGTGCAAGTGGGGAGTACTTGAACAGACTCCTCACAGCCTCTGCCAGGCCACAAGAGCCCTATTCCACCGCTCTTGCTGTTTCATCTGTCAGATCTTAAACTGATCTGTGCCTCTATGGCACCTGGACTCAAGACAAGGCAAACTTTGCAGTCCAGACCCCAGGATCTGAGTGAGTGCTCTGTGCTGAAGTCCTTAAAACCACGGTGCTGAGACCACCTGAGCCACCCCCTGCCCATACACACATCCAGAGATGTCCACTGACCCCGTGACACCATCTGAAAGCTCCAGGACTGCTCCTTGGCAGGGCACCCAAATAAATGATGTTGAAATACAGAAGTGCTCTGCCAATGCAGAGCGATGTGTGGCCATCGGGGGCCTTCCAGAGAAGTGAGCCCTGAGCTGGGAGGCGAAGGACACACACATTTTTCAGCTGTTAGTCACTTTAATATTGCTTTGAAATCGTGGTGAGTCAAACAGGCAGCAGTGTCATTGCCACAGTTACAGAAAGAGAAAAACAAACCTAAATCAAATGCATTTTTTCTTCTCCTTCTGCATCAAAGCAACATTGAGCAAGACTTGAAAGTCACGGTGTGTAATTTTGTTCTTAGGCAAAAAATGCATTCTGCCCAGGTTCCCAACTCCTGCCATTCCTATCTCCCACTCTGCTTGTCCTGGAACTAAAACAATATCGAGAAATTCTGACCTGTTTTTGCTCAGTCTTCAGGGAGTACACTGAGTTCCCTGGATCTGTTAACTCCAAAATGTGATGTGCATCAATGCAAGTTTTGGCAGGCTTTTCTCCTAAAGGCTCCTGTTGGAAAACTTCTGAAGCTACTAAAACTTGCCCTCTGCTACAGATCCAACCCCGATTTTGTGTAAATTAAACACAGCATCTCTTTCTCATTTTGTGTAAAGAAAACCTAGGGATGAGGACATCACTGTTAGTAAGAACAATGTTTAAACTCTGGGGGTTCCTAATGGAATTCTTTGTGTCCAAAAACCCAGAGGGGACTGGTAGAGCAGGATTACTCAGTTGCAACCCTAAATGTAGTCCTGGGTGAGCCTAAGCAGCTCTCTGAGGTGGATATAAAAAGGGCCAGGGCCAGGTACTGTGTTTCCACCAGTAGGTTTGTGCCTGCCTTTTCCTTGGACTTTTGGGGTTTTATGCTGTTTTATTTGCTGGGCTGTTTCTGTGTATGAGGCATGCAAATGACTATCATTTAAAGCCTGGAGAAAAGCAAAGAGCACTGGAACACTACTGAAGGTGTGAAGGGTGTCAGAGAGCAAAGGTTGAGCTACTGGGTCGCAGCAGAAGCTTTTAGCATGAAGAAATGTTTTTTCTGGGCAGCAAACAACAGGAATTTCTGGGTTTCAAACACACAGTCCCTTCCCCAAAGAGTGTTGAAGATGCACTTCTTAAATTACAGTGGCCATAAGATGTTTTGTTAAGAGTTGTTTGATACCTCAGTGCATAAAGGAGGCAAATGGAGAAGAGCTGTGCCTGCCTCCTGCTGCAGCCCTGCGTTCATGGATGCTTGGCACAGCTCCAAACCCTCAGCCTTCAGCCCAGTGACATTCTTGGTGACTCTTTTCCATTTCCCCCGGCATCTGTACATGGGTGAGTCAAGCTGCCAAAGCATTTTGGAAGCAATCCAGCAGCCAGGCCTGAGTGGCTCTTCCTTCCTGTGAGCACAGCTGACTGTCCATCCCCTTCCATATGGTGATCCCTCCCAGGAATTAGAGGGGCGTGCAAGTGTGCACACACACGTTGTCCAACGCTGGGGAGCTGAGCTGAAAGCTGGGAGACAGCACCATTTGTGTCTGTTCATTTCTGTGTTCTCTCCAGTTCTGTGTTCTGCAATCAGGCCTCAGTGGCTGCAAAAGGAGGAGAGGAAGGCTGCTTGTCTGCACTGCTCTGCTTTTAAGGGAGTGGGACAAAAGTCTCCCCATTTTGGCCTCCTCAAGGAGAGGAGAAGCACAGCCAATACTCACAAACACAAAAACTGGCTTGGAGCGCTCCAGGGGGGACGAAAATCAGGTGATTGTTCAAGGGTATGCTGAGGGGATTCAAAGAAACCTGCTGGTACTGGGCTATGTACAGTTGTGTTAGCTGAAGGTAAACGATTTGCTATATCCCTATATACAGCATCTAGTGTGTATAAATCAGCAAGAAAATACTGGAGAATGGGGAATTCTGTTGGTCTTTGGTGTGGATCTGAGCTTTTGTCATGGTGCTTTACTGCAGGAATGTGTCCAACCACCTCTGTCTACACTGCCTCTCCCAAGAATTCAACAAGCACCCCAAGTCTGCCTTCCCAGGTACTGTGTCTTTCCAGCTTCTTATTCCAAGTACCCTGACTGCGGATAGAGATTAGCAGGGAATCAAATATAAATGCCTCATTGTGGTTTTTTTATTTTTTAAAAACCCAAACAATTAAAAAACAACATTTGAGGAGATTTGAAAGAATCCCTGAGGGAAGTCTGACACAGAGCACAAGGAAATTACAAGTTGGGAATAGGGAAAGGTAAGAAGTAAGCAGGAACATGCAGCTGGCAGTAAATTCAGTGGTGCTGGGGTCCCAGAGGGCTCCACGTTATCTCTGTGAGCCCAGAGAAGCAAAGACAAGTCAGAAGCAAACAGCAAAAGCCAAGGGGAGGAGTGGGAAGGGAGAGAACGAGCTGTATTTGATTAATTCCAGAGTCAACTGGCACTCACTTGATGGAAATGCTAATTGTCCCACTGACATACACCCACTAGTTATTCCCCTCATTCCCTCATCTCCTCTAAATGAAGCAGTCTTTTCTTAAATCACAGGTAACACAAGCCTATCCAGGTTTCCACCCTTCCTTTTCCTCCATGTCACACCCCCACTTACAGGACCAGCTGAACTATTTACTGCATGGAAATCCCACACAGCATTACACAGCTGCTTTTTATTGCTGTGCTTGGTTTAAGAGTCAGCTCTCGCTCCACAGGAACAGTTCCTGCCCTGTTGGAAACAGCCTGCTACCTCTCAGTGTGTGCATGACAACTCCTGGACACCCACATCAGGTCACTGAGTGACACCTGCCTTTGTCTGCAGGTGCCTTTTACACTTTGTGCTTCCAGAGCAGCTCTTGGGGCTGCTTCACATGCAAACACAGGGCAGGCTGCTCCCCAAAATAAGGCTCTGCTTACCAGAAATGCATGCAAGGGTCTACTGGAGGGCAAGAAGTATTCCCAGCAGCCAGCCTGTAAATAAATGTCATCAGAAGCCCCCAAAGGGCTGGTTTAAACAGCGTGCTTGTTTATTTACACAAGTATCTTGCACTGTTTCAGAGAAGTGACCCATTTGTGAGGCTGCTCCATCCCCTGGAGAGTGCTGGGCTTCTAATGAGATCCAGGACAGAGTGGCTTAAAGGATTAGGAGCTGAAGTCACCAGGAGTCTGGGGAAGGAAGAAGCCAGTCCTGCATCAAGACAAAACACCGTCCTGGGCTGTGGGCATGGCAGAGAAGCAGCCAAGTATGGCTGCAGCTTAAAGCAGGAGGTTTTCCTGGGACTGGGGAGACAGAGCTCCCAAGAGCACGAGCAGGGCTGTGGTGTGCCAGTGTCCCTACGAGCAGGGAAGGAAGGGCTGCCTTACTGACAAGGCTGAGCTGACAGCCATGCAGTCACTCCTCAGAAATGATACAGACCCTGCTCAGGCTGTGCTGAGTGCCAACACCATGCCTCACTCAACTCCTCAGGATCAATACCTGGACAGGAGTCACCTATTGACCTGGGTTTTGAGCAAAACTACATGGGAATTATGAATCCATGCACGCTGAGGTCTTCTCAATGCACCAACCTTAAGATACAGTTGGAATCATCTATACCCTTTCATCCTTCAAAGCAAAGTTTGTGCTGGGAGAAAAGAAATGAGATTACTTCCATGGCCATGGTGTCATCTTCCCTTTGCAGTGGGAGACTACCAGCATTTCCACAAAATAAGCAAAGCCCAGCAGCACTTAAGTTACTCTCCCTCAACAATCCAACAGAATCTGCCACTGCAAAACTTAATTCAAACAGCTTTAGGGTTACAAGGCTTGCCTTGTTCAACCACAGGTAAGTTTGGATGAGTCAAAGCTCAAGATTTGAAAAGAAAGGAGGAGAAAAAGGAAAAAAAGCCAAAGGAAAAAGCACACACCAGTAGTGGAAACTGTTTTGCAATCACTGGCACAATAAATGAGCCTTTTCAGTCTGAACAGGCCACAGGATGCTGCACTAGTGCTCAACGGAGCTGGGCTTGTATGCTCAGAGAAGAGAGAAGGGATCTGTTAAAAACCTCCAGTTTATAGAAATAAACCCTCTTCTCCAGAGGGTGTACTTAAATCTACTTTGCATTTTAAAAAAAAGTTTGCCTAATAGCCTGAGCAAAGCATATTATTTGAATATTGAAGGATAGTTCAGCTGCTTCTGTATCTGATTATCCCAGTCTTTCCCATGAGCGTTTACACCACATTTAAACTTGCAAACAGAATCCCACACTGGTTTGGGCTGGAAGGGACCTTTATGCCCATCCAGTTCCACCTCCCTGCCAAGGGCAGGGACAGCTCCCACTGTCCCAGGCTGCTCCAAGCCCTGTCCAGCCTGGCCTTGGACACTTGCAGGGGTCCAGGGGCAGCCACAGTTGCTCTGGGGACCTGTTCCAGAAGAGAGGCTCAGCTTGTGTGAGTTCCTCTGTGCAGCCAGGTGAAAAGATTTCATCTAAAGCCAGGGAATACCTTTGGAAAGTTTTGCTGTAGTTTTTCAAACAGGTTGATTTTCTGGTATTTCTTAACATACTGGCAGCTGAGAGGTTAATGACAGAGCTTTCTGAAGCTAAAGAAGGTGAATGCAGTCCAAAGGCCTGGTGCTACCTCCCCTGCTGTACAGAAATGGAGAGTAAAGGAAGAGCACAGACACAGTGGGTAGGTCAAAAGGCAGGTAAGGATTCAGGAATGCTGCAGCCTTGTTGACAGCCTGAGGTTTACAACCGGGTAATTTTCCAAGCAGAAAATACTTGCGAGTTATATTCATCTCCCCACGTCCAGGTTTGTTTTGTTCAGACCTGCAGCTGCCATGAAATAGATGGTCAATGAGTTAAAACTGAATTATTTCCCCTCTACCTGTACAGGAAGCACCTGGGGGTTCCTAGAGCACCAGAAAAACACCTTGCAGTTCAGCACAGGCCTAGTCTCAAACCTCCTGGTCTCAAAATACTCAATAGATGGGCTTCTCTTATGTACTCCAAACATTCCTAATTCCTCTAGTGTATTCCACTCCTTCCCAGTCTTTTGCTCCAGACTAAGGAGGAGGAGGAAGAGGCTCTTTGCACAGGTACAAAATGTCCCTGGAGACTGACCTGCTCCTGGTGGCAAGATGTGACTTGGATGGAGGGAAAAAAAACTGTGAGCTCCACTCTTCCTGACACCTGGGACTGTTCTGGTATGTGAGAACTCATCTGGCCCTGCTTTCCTTTTGCTTTCTTAACCTTCCAGAACAAAAAGGGATTCAAGGAAAGGCGTTCACAAGTGGGAATTTTGCCTTGGCAGCCGTTCATCCTGCGCTAGCTCCTTCCCACTGCAGGGCCAGTTGTAAACTAATATAACACAATAAGCAGAAATTTAATTTTAAGCTGTAGGAGAAGCAGGAAGAGCAAAGGATATTCTCCACGTGTCGAGGCTGACTCAGGATAAAGGGCTTTTTTTTTGTGTGTCATACACCCCCCTTGTGATCTCACACAGGACGGTGATATCCAGCAAAACATACAAAGTATGTTTTCTGAGTATCCTATGGAGAAAAAAGAGCTACAAATCTGCAGAAGGAGGGCTTCAGCACTCTCTTTAGATGGTGCTTGAATTCAGAGCATTTTGAAAGGGCCTTCAGATTGATTTCTTAGGAAGAAAAAAAAAAAAAAGGCAAAACTAATTTGTGATTAGAAGGCACAAAGATGTTCACTCAGATGGAAGCATTCCTGAAAAGCGAGGGGAAAACCACCCGAGCAATTCATTCAGCTGCCCTAAAGGGTAAACAGCAAACTTGAACACCAGCCACAAATCCTGATTATTATTAACAGCTTGACCTAAAGCTTATGGGTTTTGTACTTTCCTTTGTACTCCTGGAATCTGATGAACTTAAAAAGATGTGTTTGACACCGAAGCAAGGAGGAGGGTGCCTCTGCAGCAACACAAGGCCAAACACTGCTCCCTATCCTGCAACCTGCAGAGCTGCCTCAGCCTAGGAACTTTTTTTGCCTTTAAAAAATCATGTAAGATGTTTAATTGGGCCTTCCCTTCCAGGTTGTTGGAAGCAGCAGTGTGGGGAGCTGTTGACTTGCAGAGGTAATTGTGGAAGGGCTGGTGGCCAGGATAAAGGAGCTTTGCTTTGCATTCCTGTCCCCAGCACAGCCTCTGGACAGTACAGGTGGGTGCAGAAGTTGGGAAGGGGAAAGGCCCACGGGACAAGAGTTGCCTGCATAAAAATTCCTGCTGCTCCTGGCTGAGGGCACAAGAGGTTTCCCTTTATGCTTTGTTTAGGGTAGGGAATAATCCAGATTCAAATCAACAGGGATGGTGGCAGGGTGTTCTGAAGGATTTGTCTCTTCATGTCTGAAATTTCCCAACCCTCCAGCTGCAAGTGGGGGGAACCCCAAACTAAACTCCTGCTGAAGGCAAAATTTTAATTTAGAACGTGCATTTACACCGCAGCCTTCATACCCTGCCAATCTGCATTTGGAGTCCCACAGCCCCTTTATTCACATTTTTTTCTGTTTTTCTCAGGAAAACCAGCAAGCTCCTCCCCACCCAGGCAAGCAGAATGGGGAAGACAGTACACCCCACCTAGGTGAATGCTGAGCATAAACATTGCTGTGCAGTCATAAACAGCACTAATGACTGCCCTCAGGAAATGCCAGAGTAGGGGTGAGCACACACGACCTACAAACTGCAGTTAAATTACTTGTGTGTAAGACACTCAACAGCTCACTGGGCTTCTCTTCTTTCCCCTGGTCTGGGTGCAGCTCCCAAAATTCCTGTGCTTGCTGACTGCACCTCACTTGGAGCTACAATTGCTGGGAGCTGCTTTTTGTTCGTCCTGGAGCATTTTTCTAAGTGCTGGTTTAACATCTCCCACTCCAAGGGATGAAATGTGTTCCTTGTAGGGCAGCACACAGAGCATTTCTGCCTTTCTTTAATTCTGTTTTCCATGACCACCCATCCAGTTGCTTCCTGGTGGTGGCTGAGCACTCCTAAAGTTACATTCTGTAAGGAGATGCCCAAGAGACTGCCAGGATTCCAGGAAGATTTTCTTCCAGTGCTCTCTTTTCTTTAGAGTAACTTCAGTTTGGTGTTTGTTTCTGTTTTGGGGGAAGTGTGTATATTTTTTTTTCTTGTTTTCAACTCCGGGAGAGGATTTTTCTCCCACACAGCAGCACCCAAGTCAGGCTCAGTAACTTGCCACTGGAGGTAGGTGTCATATAGCCCTTTTGTGAATCTACTAAGCTGCCAACAGAGCCAGTCAGCAAGTTCAGCTAAAGGCCTTCCACGGTGCTCTCTGCATCCAGCTCCGAGATCCGAAGGCACAAATGCAATGAGCAATCCTGTGCACGTCAAGTTCTTTTTGCCATTTCCTGCCAGACACTTCAGTTTACTTTAATTTGTACTATATGGGGTGGTCTTGTGGTGGAAGTTTGACAACAGCCCTGAGGTACACAAAAGACAGGGAAGGAGAGCAGCAGAATTCCAGAAATACTGTCACCACCTAAGGATCTTGATAGAGAAACTTCCTTTTTTTTTTACTTTTTTTTTTTTTAATCATTACAGGTGAGATGGAGAAGCAGCATGGACAAATCACTGGAAACTGAAAGAATTAATCAGAAGGTGAAGTTACACCACACTGTCACTGTAACAAGCACCCAAGCCTTGATCACAGCCTGACATCAAGAGAACCACAAAATCTGGACCAAAAAAAAAAATATTACAAGAGGCTTAGCATTTAATGCTCTAAAGCACTAATACCACAGCAAATCCTCCTGAATCTAAATATGCCTAAGACATATTTTAACCTGTTTTTAAAAAGTTTTCACAAATGCCATCTTATGCTCCCAAAAAACTAAGCTCCACTGTTACTTTTGCTTTCTCAGTAGTCTGCAAATCAGGTTACAATCCCATGCCTCAAGTGCCCTTTTGGCATTTCCCAAACCTCTTTCCACTGAACAGTAAGCAAGTAAAAAGTAAGCACTTATTTGGATTTATCTCCCCTTTTAAGCCCCAGTAACCCAAAAGTGTCCAGCAGATTACAGCTGAGAGAAGCAGAAATTCTTGGGGGTGGTTCAAGAAAGTTTGCCTGGAAATTATGCACGTTACTGATGGATAATTTTATCACCTAAAACCTTGGGGAAGGTTTTAATAAGAAAAAAGAAACACATCCCTGCATTTGTACATATTGGCTCAAACAAAAAAGCCAATGGTTGCTGCAATCTACCCAACTCTAAGTTTTAATTCTTGGTGGTTTAGATTGAAATTAAGTAGAGGCTTGCCCAGTGTGGAAATTAATTAAGTTTTCTCCACTGGTGCTTTTTCATTCTCCCAATAGAGTCCACACACATACCTTGGGATCACTTAATGACTTCTTTCTCCCACAACTGGTGTGAAAGTTAAACTTGGTCAAAAGCCTGCCTGGCTTTTTACAAAACCACGGCTGTTAATGAGAAACAACAAAATACTCCCAGTTTCTCCCACGAAATGGAAGTTTTATCCCATGGATAGAGAACAGCCCTAAAGTCACTTACTTCCACAAGAGGATTCCTGGTGCAAATGTCACGGGGCTCCTACAGACTGTGGGTGGGAAGAGGAGAGCCACACATGGCAAATACACCCGGAGCAGCCTTCCCCTTCCTTCCCTTCCCTGCCCAGCCAGGCAGATCAATGCCTGAGCAGGCTCCATCCCTGGAAGCAGCGCTGCTCCCAGGGACGGGCAGAAACACCCTTGAGGAAAGGAAAACAAGCTCTATCAGTAAGAGTGCACTTGTGCAGATAAGTCTGCTCCTGCAGCCAGCACAGCTCGCCCTGCGCAGCCGCTGGGAAACTCCACAGCCACCGACACGGAGCTGCAAAGTTCTGCCTTCTTCCCGCTGCTGCCGGGGTGAGTTTGTCCAGCAGTCTGCTCACGGGGAGTTTCAGCCCTGACATGTTAGGGTCTGGCCTTCCCAGTGTGGGAGAAAACTAAACTTTGCAGGGAACACCTATGCAGTGAGTTTTAGCCTTCAGTTAAATGCACAAACGAAATGAGAAAGAGCTCCTGTAGGAAGAGATAAAAGGGAATAAATTTAATTGTGCTGTACTTCAGCACTCAGAGCAGCCCCCGCTTTTAATAGTAAGAAGGGAACAAAACTGAAAGTGTTTAACAGGGTTTGCTTAGCAGACAGCAGAGCACTGCAGAATTTCCACTGTTCTGTGAAACCAACAGGCACACTGCCACGGGGCTTTTGGAGTCACCTCTGAAGATGTAATGCCTGGGCTGGAGCTCAAACACAAGTTCTGTTTGCGTGAACCGACACAATCCTGCAGGTTGGATCATTATTCCAGAGCACGGAGCAGTGAGGTGTCAGCAGTGCACGCTGTCCATCTGCTCCAGAGCAAAACTCTACAATCAGGCTGGCAACACCTCCCTCGGTGGGGAGGGAGCAGGGCTCTGTCCAGGACCCCAGGCTGGGCTGCGGCACAAAGCAAAACTCAGCATCCTGCCAGCCTGGATCTCCCGGGAGGCACCACAGCTGTGCCCGTGGATGCTGCCCTCTGGGACAGGGATGTGTGGCAGGACCACTTTCCCTATTTTTCATAGGGAGAGCACAGAAATAAAATCCTTGGCAGGCTGTGCTCTGCCTTCACCAGAGCTCTATGGCCTTCCAAACAGGGATACAGGATGATACAATGATTCTAGGAATTCCTTGGGTCGTGAGGAATAATGTACTATTTTTTTTCTTTTTAAAAATAAATACATTTATTCATTTTCATTATCAGCCATGTCTACACACCATGAACAACTCCTGGGTGGGTGTTTGGCCCTCTGGGTTAGCTCTGAGTTGTGGGGGAGCTTCACATTTTAATTGTAAGAAATTCCCTGCTTAACCAAGGCCGTGTAAAATTCTTATCAGCATGGCAACTCAGGAGAAGTTGTGCCTCCCCAAAACAAATACCCAGACTATTGAAAGTTTCCAAAAGAGCCCGATAAAAGCCACTGGTCTAAGAATTTCCAGGTCAGATAAAATGTGGTGTGGCTGGGAGCAACAGAGCCCTCCACCACATTTAGCAGGAGCACTCCAGTTTAACAAGCGAGCCGCAGACTGTAACAAAACTCGGCGATGAAGTGCGTGCTTTCATTTGCAAGCAGCACGCCTGGGCTGGCAGCCCAGGTTTTACTGCAGGTGACACTCTTGTCATCCTCCTCCCACGGAACTGCTGCCGACCACTGAGAAACCACTGGGAAAAGGTGACGAGACCAATATCTCCCCAAAACACCCCAAGCCCTGAAGTACCGCCACCCCAAACACACCCTCACCAACACGCGGGGGGTCACCGCAGTGCCAGGCCAAGATCCCACCACGACACGTGCGGGGGATTGGGGCCGAGCCTTCCTCCGTGGCCGGGATTCGCCCCACGGCCACGCACCACCCTACAGCCACGGCTGGGATCAGTGCCGGGGCCGAGGCTCCCCTCGAGGCCGGGATTCACCCCACGGCCGGGGTTTACCTCACCACAGGGATCTGCCACGGCTGGGATCTGTCCCACGGCCACGGCTCACCCCACGGCCGGGACTCGTCCCCCCGTGCCGGGGATGGGCCCCACGAGCCCAGCTCACCCCACGGGCGGCTCCGAGGCGAGCGCGGCATCCCGTGAGGCAGCTGCGGCTCCGCGCGGCCGCGGCCTCCGGGGCTGCCCCGCGGCGCCGATCGCCGCCTCAGCGCGGCGGGGGCTCTGCCCGCAGCCCCGCGGCCCGGCCGCGCCGCCGCCGGCGGGGCCCGACATGGCGGCGGG
>QUSF01000069.1:1036301-1147936 GCA_003676055.1 Chloebia gouldiae | reverse complement strand
GAGGTGGCTGAGACAGGATTTTGTCATTTCCATGGGGTTTTGGTGTTTCAGTGGTGGTTGAGCCAGGGTTCCTTCATTTTCATGGGGTTTTGGTGTCCAGCAGTCTCTTGCAGCTGTCCTTTGCCAATTAATCATTTTATCTGTGTGAGATGATCCCAGAGAGCTGCCATGGGTTTATTTGGTAACTCTTTGGGCATAATTGTTTGGAATTCTCTCCCTGAGCTTAACTGGCAGCAGACCAACAGCCTAATTGGTAGTCCAGCTGTTCTTAATTACTTTTTTCTCTCAACAGAATGAGCAAGAAGCTGAGGTAGCTCGGGAGCACGGGGCTGCCATCGTGGGAGGAGTTGAATTAATCAAATGGGTATATATTTTTCCTAAAGCATTATATAAATATCCTAATTTAAACAGGAATGGGGCCTGGGGAGGGGAAGAACCCAGTAGATTCTAGCTGGGAGGCAGCAGGCGGTGTGGAGAGTGAGAGATGAGTTTCTGTGCTTGGACACTTTTATAAATCAGCTTCAATCCAATCAGTGGAATTGTGGTTGTTGCAGATCCTGGAGGATGAAATCCAGGCTGATTTCTACGTGGCTGTCCCTGCCATAATACCCAAGTTAATCCCCCTGAGGAACAAACTGAAGAAGAAGTACCCCAGCACCAGGAAAAGTAAGGAGCAGTTCTTGGTTGCAGCTGTTACCAGTTCCTGAGGGAGGTGGAGCCCTGGGGGTGCCACTGGAATGGTTTTTATCTGGATGTGCAGTTGCAGTGGGTGTTAGGCTGTGACTGCACCACTTGTCTTGGGTAAAGGGAACTTTAGGAATCCATTTTTTCCCACAACAGGCAAATCTGGGATAAGAACCCAGATACATTTGCCTGTTAGCTGCCCTTATGCTTGTTAATCCTGATGAATGGGGAAGGAGGGAACATGGAGACTGTTTTTGTGAGGACACTGTTGTCCTGTCTGTGAAATTACATTTTGGAGTGGTGTTTGCCTTAATTAACAAATTGAATTATCTCTTTCCTGGTGCCACACCCATCTGTGCTAATAAGTGTTACTCAGACCAGTTTTTTGGGTTTTTTTTACCAGTTTTATTTTTTTTTCAATAGATTCCCTGGGCAGTGACATCCCCAAAATGGTGCAGTTCTTCAGAGAATGCCACCAGTACTCAGTAGAGGGTGAGAGTGTCATCAAGACAAGAATAGCCAGAGTAAGTTGTGTAGACAACTCTTACATTTTCTCTCCTGAGCAGAACTGTAATAATCAAAGAGGGGAAAAAAACCCATGTTTTCAATCTGTTTCTCAAAGTTTTTAACCATTTTCTTTAACTAACCTGTGAAGAAAATAGAGCTCTTTGCTGTGTGGCATTTTCAGCTGGTTTTAAACTTCTTGTGTGTTGTTTTTTTTGATAAGTGAATAAACTATGGGTTTGTAAGTCCATGGGCAAAATATTTCTAATTTTAATAACTATAGTTCTGGACTGGAGTAGAAGGCAAGAACTGTTTGTGTTACACCTGAAATAGAGCATTAATTTTGGCTTATTTATTTTCTCTGCCCTAAGCTCAGTTTTTCAGTTTTCCTTCTGGTTTGTGTCTTAGTCATCCTGCCTGATATTTAGTGTTCCTCTAACAGGGTGGCACAGGCAGGAAGGGTAGGAAATGCCTGAAGCTTTGCTTGGCAGTGTTGGAGACAAATGAGTTTATTAATTCTTATTAGCTGCTCTGAGCTGTGCATGGGCATTCCAAGGGCTTCCTTGTCTGTATTTTTGTGTGTTACTGGAATTCTAGATCCTAATGCTTTCTGTTCTAGGTGTTGATGCATTTCGTGGTCTTTGACAGCTGCTTCTTGAACCTTCTTTCCACAGATCCTTCATTTTAATGAGGTTTTTGCAAAAGCTCTTGTGTATATATTGATTTTTTTAAAAGATTTTTCACCCCTTAAGGCTACATGTTGTTACAGAGCTCTGTGAATTTCGTGTCCTGAGTGGAAACAGGGAGAACAGTGAGCAAATCAGCATGTGTAAAATACTTCTTTTCCCTGAATCATGCTGTTAATGGGATTTGTCACTCCTTTACAGGAAACCTATCCAAATGTCGACTAAACCAGTGCTTTCAGACCTGTTAACCTGGGCTCCAGGCATCACCAGAACTAACTTGACATTGTTCTTTTGCAGCTGGATATGCCCTCTGAGCACATAATTGCCAACCTGAAAACAATTATCCACGATATCTGCACCTTCAAGCCCTCCAATGTGGGTAAGGAGTCGCTGTTCTCACGTGGTTGTTCAGGTTGCAGCAAACACAAGTGGGACATGGGTGTTCTTTACTGCATTGTCACTCAATTCCTGCTCCCCAAGTATCTCTAAAATTCCTGCTCCTCCAAGGGAAAAGATTTTTCTTTCTTTGTTTTTTTTTTTTTTTTTTTTATTTCCTTAGCAAAAGGAGTAATAAAGTCAACTTTAAGCAGAGGGCATCTGCTTAGCTGGAGAGGAAATGGTGATTCATGAAAGAATTTTAGGGAAGGAGCTTTGTGTAAGCTAAAAACCCCATTTTTTTGTCTTGATACTTGCTTAATGTCTGCCAGAAGAATGACATTGCCCCTCTCCTGGTGATGCTGCTCATAATAGCTGCAGAGACCAGACCATATAAAGCCAAGTACACATGCCTTGAGAAGCCCAAATCAAAACTATAAGGGGTTACCTGACTTGAAATCTAAAGTAGATGCAGAAAGTGATGTTTTGGGGTATTTGTTTAAATGAATTTAAATCAATTTACATCAGCCCAGTTTAGTGAGGGTTAGCTTTTCCGCCCTGACTAGCTTTTCTACTGATTTGGAGTGTCAAGCCTGATTGTTGTGGTGTTCTTTTACTGGCTTGATGGAAAACATTTGCTGGGAGCAGTCAGGCTGGAGACCTGGGAAGGGGTGGAGTGACCAGTGTGGTGCTGCCCTTTGTTTTCCCAGATCCCATTGTGCAGAGGTTGGTTATCAGATCCTCCACCAGCGAAGGTTTGCAGCTGAACCTCGATGGAATCCTACCTCAGGTGGAGAAAGTAGAAGAAAAAGAGGAAGAAAAGGCAGGTGATGAGGATCAACAAAAGCCTGCCCAAGAATCTGTTAGTACCTGATGTCTTTTCCTTGTGGACCTGGCGGTCGAGCTCGGGAAGTGAATGGTGTCATTCAAATCATGCTCTGTGAGAACAAAAAATAAACACAACTTGTGGATTTCACATCGAAATTCGGAGTAATGTTGTCACAAACAGCAGCCTCTTGCCAGAACCGAGCAGGTGTTTTTTTCCTAAGGAAGAATCGGGTGTGTTTTGTGAGAGGGAGCAAACGTACACCGTGCTCTGATGGGTTTTCCTCACCGGGATTTCTGGAATGCCAGCTGGAGACCCGGCTCTCTTTCCCGCTGGTTTCTGCTTTCCTTCCAGGAGATGGCGCTCCCGCCCTTCCTACCTGTGTAGGCATTGGAATTTCTCCTGGGGTGGGTTTTTTTGGGGGAGCTCTGTTGCTGAACACGTGTTCATAAAGCTGCACCCCGAAACGTAAGATGGTCTCAGAAAGGATTGGCTGTTTACCACAGGGATGACCTGGTCCAAATCTGGAAAGGTTTGTGGCTTCGAATCACTCCTGTTATTGGAGGTTTTTCCAAGAGGTTACTGGGATCTGTCTGCATGGAAATTCTTTTAGCTCCCCTCGGAAGCATTTGGCTGCTGTCAGTCATGGTGACCAATTCCTGTCAGGCCACGCTGATTATTTTTGGTTGTATGGGGTGTTTTGCTCAGAGTTTGATCCAAAAATTCCCTTTAAGATGTGTATAGGAAGGTTTCACACTGACCTAATAGACTTTCTATGTTTTAAGTGGGAAAAGCAGTGCCACTGCTCTTGAATATCTTTATTTCTAAGGAATTACACATGTAAGAGATATTATGAGGCATTCCAATGGTTGTGTGCTGTTTGTGACCCAAAAGGAGCAATTTGAATGTTAATGTTTTCTACATCTGTTGGTGTAGAAAAAGCCTGTGGTATTGTCTGCATAGATTTCTTTCCTCTGTTCTCTTGGATTATTTCCAAGACTTCACTATCCATTTTGGGAAGAGATAGGCCTGCCCTCTTTGATGGGCAGATTTAAAAAAAATAAAAGTGATGCTTAAACAAATGGACAGGTGAGCTTAAATCAGAAGCTCTCAGAGAATAAAAGCATAGAACAACAAATGTTCCTGCAGGAATCTGTGCTTGGAAAATCCCAGAACTGTGGGGACACAGGAAATCTGTGCCTCTGGAGGTCAGGTGGGCAAGAGAAGTAGCTGATCAGGTCAACAAGTTTTCAGGTGTAGTTCTGAACTCGTGCTGCTGATTGCTGAAGGAATAATGCCCCTGGTCTCTGCCATGCTGGAACGGTGCTGGACAAGCTGTTGAGTACCTTGTGACTTCTTTTTATTCTGAAATGCTGGATTGGCATCGGGGGAGAGATGGAAGGGAGGAAGACAACATGAAATGGTTCCTCTTTAATGAGCTTAGTCCCCAGACATGCAGAGTGGGACCTATACATGTGGTTCTTGGGCCCATGTGCCTTAGAAATCCCTTTAATTGTCACACTGAGCATGACTGCAATGGTACTGCTGGCTTCTGGAAGTCACTGTGGGAGGGAGGGAGTGCTGCAGCACCTTTAGCACTGCAGATGATGTATGATGGCTTTTAGGTTTGTTTTATCTGAACCTGCTGTTAGTTTAACTAAGGAGAAGAGCTGGGATTCACGCTTAGTGCACACAGAAACATTTGCCCAAAGAAGGAAGAAGCTGTCCTGGGAGCCTGTGTGCAGCTGTGGGGAGTGCAGGGTTTAGACTGACACTCAGCCTCAACCTGGACTTGTAGGGGAATTTGTGGCACTGCAAAAAATCTGGAATCCTTGTGGGTCAAGCTGAGTTCACAAGGCTTGTGCCACAGCTGGAGGAGCAGGGCAGGGATGTTACAGCTGCCACCAGGGCTGGCAGGTTTTTAGTGCTGAGATGGGTGTTCTGAGTGATTAAATATGATTTTATTATCCATGTTCTGCAATACCAGTGGTCTTGGCAGCCTCCAGACTCTGGGAGAGGCTAAGGCCACAGCTGAAAATCTGTCCATGTGGGAAAACTTGGGTTGACTGAAATAGGACAGAGGGGTGGGAAAAGCTTTGAGGCTGACTAAAAACACTGTTAGGGATAAACATAATTCTTCTCCAAGCAGTTATTTCTGTCAGTACCTCAGCTTGCAGGTGACTAGAGGCTTCATCCCACCAGGACACAATGGGAGAATTGTCAGTGTGTCACCTGCAGGACTGCTTGGAAAACAAGAGGAAAATGGCAGTCTTCCCAAATTGCCAGATACTGGGAGGTGCTGGGGTAAGGTCACACGTGGTGACACTGCAATGCCCTGTTGTTTTCCTGGGCTAATCTCACAGATTAAAAAAAAACCCAAAATTTATCAAAAACATTGTAAGAAGCCCAGTTAAAACCTGGAAAAATATTTAACTGTCAGGCATTCTGGAAGTGGGGAATGCAGATAAAAGCTCCTTCCCTTGCCAGAGATGGATCCTTCTCAGAGCCCTGTTTCTCTAGCTGTTCTGTGGAAGTCTGAGCCAGCACATGCCCAGCTTTCCAGGAACACAAGGTATGTCTGGCTCCAGTCTCTTCAGCCAGGGATTTGCCAAGTGGAGAAATGGCTCTTTGGCACTAACTTGCAGAATGCTCTGCCTAGAGATTTGATAAAAGGGAGGCTGAAAGTGGTTTATTCCTACAAACCCAGTGACTTATAGTGCCATCATTTCCAAGATCCGTGGCAGCAGCTGACAGCTGCCTCAGTGCTTTTCAAGTTGTACCCTTCAAACTTTCAGCCTTTAAACTACCTCCTATTTCTCCTGAGAGTCTGAAGCTTATTCTATAATTTTAGTTGCTGCTAATCTGTAAGTAGACTCAAAATAGAAATGCTGCTTTTGTGTTAAATAGGATGCAAAGGACAAAACTTTAGCAAACTTTGAACGTCTGAAAATTTCAAGTCTTTTGCACCAAGTGCAAAACTTGGAGAAATGGGTAAATCTGCAGAATTATCTAAGTTATGAGTCTGGAGTTCTGACTTTTAACAAGGTCTTTGGAGCAGTGTTGTCAGAACAGCAGGAAGGACAGTAGGAGAAATAGGGAGGAGGAGGCTGTAGCTGGACTAGGGAAACAAGTTGTAAAAGCCTAAAGAACGGTAGCAGGAAGGTGAACAACACAAATGGTTAAAAGATGGACTTGACACATTTATAGCAAGTTATTGACCCCTCTGTGTGCTTGGCTTTAATTATTTTCACCTGTTCTTTCCTGCTGGTGCTTCTTTGACTTTGGTGAAGCTGTCCAGAGTTTCACCTGAGGAGTTAGAAGGGACCTGGGGCTTGTGTATTGTTTGCTGTGGGAATTCCAGCACAGTGATTAGAGGCACACAGTCCTGGGGAGGAAAAAACACCCCTAAAAATCTGACCTCCAGTTTGGAGTTCAAAATGGTAGTGTTCATTAGGAAGTGAATCAAAACTGAGCAGATGGAGTTACCACGGGGAATTGTTATCAAACTGAGCTGCCATTTCATCAAATTTCATTGCATTTCATCAGGCAAGCAGGAGATGAAGGCAGCAGCAGCAGCCCAGCCCTGTGCAACCAGCTGCTATGAAGCAGGAATGCTGAAATCAGCAGGGGAAAAAAAACCTATTTCATTCACAGACTAGTAAAAATAAACTCACTTTCCCAGTTAATTTTAATTTGGGGCTTGGAATGGCTGTAACTTCGAACTGGGGAGGTTTTTCTTTATCCGGTGACTTGTAGGAGCCAAGCTTTAATTTGGAAACGTTGGCTCCGAGATGTCTTGAGTGTGTAGTGCTGGAGGGGTGACAAGAGAAGCTTTTCTTGAGTGGACATAGTACTGTGTGTGTGGAAGTGCTTAAAGCAAGAAAACACTGTAAGGGCAGCAGCTAAACTTAAGTTTCTGTTGGGTTTTTGGGGGTTTTTTTGGTGGTGTTTTTTTTTTGTGGTTTTTTTTTTTTTTTGAGTGCTTGATTTGTGATTGTTAGCCTTTGAATCTTTTTTTAACTCTTGCTTGGATTTGCTCTAGGAAGGAAGAGCAAAGCAGCAGCCATGCCAAGAAGAAAAATGGACATTTCAATAGACCAAGCTTTGATACTTGCTGTTAGAATCCTACAACCCAAACTGACACCCAAAACACAACCACTTAAAAGCTTCCAACCCCGGCGAGAGGGTGACCTCTCCCTTCCAGCCACCGGGATGGATCAAGTCCGTGGGGTCAGCTCCAACACAGCCCCCTTTGCTTTGCCTGATCCCGGCACTGCTGCGGGATTACTGGGGGCTGCTCCATCCCCAGGTCGCCGGCTGGGGGCAAGGAGGAGAAGCCGGAATCCTCCGGCCGCCCGG
Organism: Chloebia gouldiae; assembly: GCA_003676055.1. Lineage (NCBI taxonomy): Eukaryota > Metazoa > Chordata > Aves > Passeriformes > Passeridae > Chloebia > Chloebia gouldiae. The sequence goes on along the minus strand of QUSF01000069.1, from coordinate 1,140,502 downwards.
CGCAAGGTGCCGGGGAGTAGTGGTGGGAGGAGGAGGAGGAGGAGGAGGAGAGGCTCCGGTGCCGGGAGGAAGGAGGGCGCAGCGCTGCCCGGGGCGGGGCGGGGGGCGGGCGGGCTGCGGCGCGGAGCTGCCCCTTTGTCTGCGGGCCAAGTTTGGCGGCGGGGCGGGGGCGAGGCGCTGCCCCGGCACCTGCCGCGGGCCCGGCGGGCACTCGCCGCTCGCCGCCAGCGGCCATGGGCGCTCCGAGCCCCGCCGGGGCCACCGCGCTGCTGCTGCTGCCGCTGCTGCTCCGCGCCGCGCTGGCCGAAGCCGCCTCAGGTGAGTCCCCGTCCCGCGGGCGGTGCGCTCCGTGAGGAGAAAAAAGCCGGCTCCGAGGCGCCTTTCCCGTGGCGGACGGGACGGCTCCGCCTCGCTGCCTCGCCGCCTCGCTCCCCGCGCTCCCGGCCCGGGCGGGGGTCCGCCTCCGCCCCCCGCCATTTTGGCGGCGTCTCCGCCCGGCGAGGTGAGGGGCAGCGGGGCGAAGCCGTGCCCGGCTCTCGCCGCCGCTCGGCCGTGCCCAGGTGAGCGGGCTGGAGCCGTGCGAGCCCGCGGGTGGGGAGCGCTCGGGAATGCGGCGCTGGGAGCTGCTCGCTGCCCGCGAAGCGTGAGGGGAGCCGGCGGCTGCCGTGCCCCGCGCCTTGCCTTGGGAGGAGGCGGCTGGAGCCGGCCCGGCGTGTGTGGAAGCGGCGGTGGGAGCGCTCGGGGAGTTGGTCCCGCTGCGCTGCGCGGGCTTGCGGGCAGCGCAAGGATGTGCCGGGCAGGCAGGCTGCTGGTGTTGGGAGTTTGGGAAGCAGGGTTGGCTGCCTGCCTGCTCTAAGGTTGTTTTCCAGCTTGTCCTTTGGCTGTAGGAGGTTGGTTTCTGAAGCGGCACTCTCCCCGAGTTCCTGTTCCCACCGTGGTTCCCCTTTGGCACGGCTGTCTTAGGGTTAAAATCAGCGATGTGCCTGCGAGCTGAGGCGCTGCTAGGTGTGGGTTCGTGTTATTAACTCCTTGGGTAGCGCTCTGACGGAACTTCACTTTCATCAAAAATAAAAGCTCTCAAACCAGGGAATTACACTACCAACAACCTGCGTCCAAGATGTCCCCCACAAAAATACCAGAGCGATAAGTTCTGGGGGTTTCTTCTTTAGGTGCTTCAGTATGTGAAAGTCATAATTTGTAGAATGCTTTTCAGGTGTGCTTTGCAACAGGTGTTGATCACACCTGAAGCTTCGAGTTTCATGGAAAATCACGGCATCGTTGCATAGTGACCTTAATTAACGTGTGTGTAGTGTGTTTGGCTTGCCCATAACTGGGGAAAAAAGTAAAATTTATTTGTACCGAAGGATTGTCCATGTCCTGTGAAGTTGGGTTGTGTATTAGTCTCCTTTGGCAACTTGTAAAGGAGGGAGATGTGTCTTTGCCCTCAGTGGGGAAGAAGGATCAGACTCCTTTTGAGTTCGCTTTCTAGTCCTGCATGGTCCCTATTCCCTGCTCCGGCCCCGGAGGGGATGAGCACACTGGTATTTTAAGCAGCTATAGCTGTCAGTGAGCTAAAAAGAAAAGGCAGCCAGCCCTGGAGGGGTAAAACAGATGGCTTGTGCTGGTCTTAACTAACTGATACTAAATTTTTGGGGTTTCCCCCCCTCTCTCCAAGCTTTCCAATCATGTGTGACCTTGTGTTTTGTACTGATCTTTGAGGTGGAGCTGGATGATGAACCTTGAAATTATATTTTCTTGCCAAAAGAACAGCTATTTGCTGAATTTGAAAGAAGTGTCGTTGGGCTCCTGTGGCTCATCTTCTTGGCAAGGGAAGATAATTCCCAGTGATGCCTCCACAGCCACTTGCAGCTGAGCTGAAGATGAGCTCAAAGGAGAAGCTTTTGATTCCAAGAAGTGTAGCTCCCAGGTTTTCTGTACAGATTGGTCTAATCTGCATTTCTCAGGGAACTCCACTCTGACAGGGAAATTCTGACTTTCCTGGGTGGTCCCTCGAGGCAGCCTTTCCCGCATTTCCCCTTTCATCTTGGAGTTCCTTGGGTTGTTTTAGATTGTGCATTCTCCTCACGCTTTTGGGAGAGACAGATCACATGTAGCTGCTCCAGAGCGACCATTTCCCACAAAATCGATAGAAGAGCTGCCATTCAGCTTATTCGTGGCTTTACTTCCTAAGCTTTTATTTCATTAATGGGGTGGAATATGTCAGGTGTGCTTGGGTGTGCCACTGCCCCTGTCCCTGGCTGGGAGAAGCTTTCTCTCAGCCTGCAGGGCCAGGGAAACTGAGGCAGGAGGAGCCCTGTGAGCCTGTCCTGTTGTCTGTGCAGGAGTGATTTAGGAATGGGGGTTCACCCTGGTTTTTCTCGCTGTTATTTTGGCAGGTTCCCTCTTTCCTCCCTGCCTTTTTGAGCCCACCTATGCCAGAGGTCCTGCCCCTTATCCAGAGATCACCCAGCTGCCCTAAAACTGCATTTTTTTTTTTGTGGCTGCCCAGTTCAGAGCAGGTGCACTGGAGGATGTGCTGCTGCTGTTACTTGCTTCTAACCTGGTTTGTTTTTGTTCTGGTCCCTCAGGTGCCTGTGTCTACCATGGCTTCTTATTTGAGGTAGGTGAGCTCGAATGTGGTGTGCTGGGGAAGGGTTGGACAGGGTGCTGTTGAACTTGACTCCAGTTCCTGCTTTTTGTCACCCCTGTGGCTGGGGTGCAGGTCACAGGTTTGGCAGCTTCCAGTCTGCTGGAGAACACATACCCCTCTCCTTGGAAGGTTGGGAATTCTCCCTGAGCCTTTGGACCCAGCCAGTCTAACTGGGTGAAAAGACGTGAGGGATTTCTGGAGTGTTGGAAGCCACAGATGTGCAGTCCCAGGCACGATGGAGGTGTTGCTTTTTAAAACATCAGGGCAGTGCCAGAATATGTTCTGTGCCCCTTTCCCTGAATTAATGAGCTCTTAATGAGGACAGCTTAACACTTTTTCCCCTCAGCTGGTCACGGTGAGTCTGGTGTACCCTGACTGATGCTTATAAGCTCAACACATTTTCTTTTCTGGTGTCTCTAGAAATGTAATCCATGAGTGACTCGGTACAAGAATCGCAATTCTTAAGTATTCATGAACAGTGGTTTTTTGGTTTTTTTTTTTTGCTTTGTAACACTTGTCTGCCTTGCTCTGGTACTCTGGACTAAGAGGAGGTGCCTGAGCTACTTTGTGTCTCTGGAATGCTTCTAAATGTATTTGCTTATCTTAATGCTGCCTTGTAGGGGGTCCTGACAGCCCCCAATAGAAACCTGCAGCCACTTTTTATTGCGTTTTAAACGATGCTTGGGAACACTGTTTCGTTTCAGTGTCTCCTGCTAGTCAGGATTTTTCTCCCTGCTTGGTGCAGAGGAGGCTGGGATGATTAGAGGGATGGAGCACCTCTTCCATGGAGAGGGGCTGAGAGAGTTGGGATTGTCCAACCTGGAGAGGAGAAGCCTTGGGATGACCTGAAGGGAACATAAAAGAAAGATGGAGAGAGGCTATTTCAAAGGGATGGGGTGACAGGATAAAGGGGAATGGATTCAAACCAGCAGAGAGGGTAGGTTCAGATTGGATATTGGAGAGGAATTATTGGCTGTGAGGGGGTGAGACTCTGGCACAGGCTGCCCAGAGAGGCTGTGGTTCCCCCTGGATCCCTGGAAGTGTCCAAGGCCAGGAGCAACCTGGAACTGGGGGAGGTGTCCCTGCCCATGGCTGGGGTGGTACTGGATGGGCTCTGAGTGCCTCCCAAGCCACTGTGTGGTTCCATGTGGAAGTGGCTGTAGGTGAGCTGCTCCTGGGTTATTGTAGGAACACTGTTTGCTGCAGGAGTCTCTGAAGTCACCTGGAAAACCCTTGGTGCATAAATCAAACCTTTAAGTGCAGCGATGTGGGCACTGCAGGGCTGCTGGAATTGTTAAGGCAGCACAAGTCCTGCCTCTTGCTTGACTGACTTGGCTCCATGCATGTCCAGCATCAGCTCGTGTTTGTGGCTTTGCTCTGAGGGAAAGCACCTCCCTGAGTGTGATTCCCAGCTGAGCTGCTTGGTGTTCCTCCCTCTGGCTTCTCCTGTCAGCGAGTTTTCAGCTCCCTTTACTTAGAAAGAGGAAAATCCACGTTATTTTTTCTTAGCTGCAGGCCACGAGGAGACACACTGATGTCACTCTGAAAGTCGGGGTGTGTGGGAGGTGTGGAGCAAATCCAAAAAGCTGGAGTCTTTCTGCCAGCTGGCTCCTGCCAAGATGAGGGGAAAAGGGGAGGGGAAGGGTGGGGTTCAAATCACCTTGAGGTGGTTTGAATGGTGAGTGTGACTTGAAAAGTGACTTTGTGTCTGGTGGAGACTGCAGCATGGAAGGACTTGTCCAGCTGAGCACCATCCATTTCCATTTTGTCCTCTTTAAAACATGGACGTTGTCTGTGGCACCAGCTGCTAGTAGTGCACCTGAGGATGGATTTCTGGGCTAGATTGTTCTGGAAGTTTCCTGAGACACAAATGGGCTGCTTGGTTTTAACACTGTAAAGCACTAAAGAAGCATTTTTTGAAAGAAAATGTTTTTAGTCTTTGGGTCAAAAATTATGAACGTACCTTAATTTGTAGTAAATAGTAGTGTACTTGTGCTTCTACCAAAAATTTTGCTTCTCTGTTTCCTTTTGAAATATCTGTGTGCGTTTTTTAAAAATCCAATTTCTGTTTCCATCAGTAGTTTGTGCTGGACAGAAATGACAGTGGAAAGGTAATAAATAAAAAATGCTGGGGGTCTTTCTCCCCCCAGCTTCAAATCTCCCATTCCAGAGAGCTTCTACTCTAAATAAATTCAGTGACTTTTAAAATAAATGTTAGCAAGAGCAAAGCACTTCTGGTTAGGGAATATGTCAAACTAGCAGTGGAAAATGGGCTTCATTTTAATTTCATTACAAAGGTAAGAAGTTACTACTGAAAAATGAGATCAGAATTGAATATTTCAGTTGAAAGGTTTGCTTGTTAACTCTTAGAATGGTCAAGATATTTTTAAGTGATGTGATTTCAAGGCCACTACTTAGCCTGGGACTACATCCCCTGGATGTACATGAATGTTTTGCAGTTAAGATTTATTAACACAGTAATGCAGTGCTTGTAATGCTTGTGAGTTTCAGAAAGCTGGGATCAACTGAGGATCAAAAATAAAAGTGATTTTTAATCAAGTGTGTGCTGCATGTGTGTTTCTTCTTTGTGTTCCTTGAAAACAGCAGTGAAATACAGAGGGATGGGGATAGGTTCTTTATTTCATGGTCCCAGATAAAAGAACCATAGATGTGTTTTCTCCTGAGGACAAAGTGAGTTTTTTGTCACTTCATCAGCAAATGAAGGGGACAGAGGAAGACATTTTAATACAAAATAATTTTTCTTTTTTACCTTAGTGGTTTTAAATGTCATCTTCTTGCCCAAGCAAATGGACCCTCATGCAGAAGCAGCATCTCTCAGTTCCCCTGAGCTGGGCAGGGGCTCAGATCCACAGCCCCGGTGTCTGGGAGCAGCAGTGGCACCTGGAGAGGCACGTCCCATTCCATGATGGGTCTGGGCAGGGCTGAGGCAGTGCCCTGCACCAAGCACACTTGCTCTGCTGCCAGTGGAGCACCCAGCCAATGTCTCTGCTTACCCTGAGGAGATTTATCTCACCAGGTATTTCACAGCGGGCTGCAGATGTGTGGAATTTATCATCCCCTTCCCTCCTCTCTCCAGCCCCTCCATGCATGTGGACGTGTCTGTGCTTTTTCACAGTACACTCATTGCTCAGAAATTGTTCTTTCTCCTTCTTTTTTTGGGTCTCATATTCCAGCAGTCCAGAGCCCAGCAGTGAAGTTGTGCCCCTCTTCAGTTGTCCGTGCACCTTTAAGAGCAGCCCTGGGCCCTGTGTTGAATCCATGGGGTTCTCTTCCTAATCAGTCAGGTACAGGCAGGGTTTTTGCAGAAGGGGTTTTAAAACAGCTCCTCTTTGCTTTGGATAGGAGAAATTAACAAACCTGGAGAAATTAATAAACTACAAGAGAATTCTGGGAGTTGTGGGGCATTTGAGCTTGAATCTAAGACTCCGGACTGTTCTCCTTGGAGCTGGGATGTTCTTCTCCAAGGCCTTTTTTCTCCATCCTGCTGGTGAAAGACTCATGCCTTAATCCTCACTGTGTTGTGGGAGGTCATCTGGCATCAGCTTTATTTGGAGATCAGGATTTTTACAAGAGCTGCCCTCTTCCACAATTTCCATCCCAGTGAGCTCCCTTGGTCAGGATTCCCTTTTGCATTTTCTCTTTAGAGGAGGGGTTGCAATGCCTAATTAATTGATAAGAGAATTTTTACAACTTTGCTGTACATTCTCAGTGACCTCCAAAGAGCTTAAGGATTTTGCAAGATGACTGAGGTAAGTGGATCCCCACTTGGGTTGGCAAATTGAACATCTGGAGTGAAGAAGTTAAAAGGAACTGAATGTCCTCTCAGGCTTTTGAAATCGTAAACCTTTGGCAAAACTGGACTGCTGTGTCTGGACAGCGGTCCCATGTGGAATTTCTCATCTCTAGGGTGGTTTCATTGTGTTCCTTTTCCCCTCCCCCTTGAATAATTCCCATCAAAAATGCTATTATAGGTCGTTTTTTCAATGTTGTCCAGGATAAATTATTGCCTGTGCTTTTTCAGCTAATATTATGTCTGCAGTTGTTGCCATTTTAACCACTGAATTCACCCAAGGTACTCCTTGGCACTTTCAGGAAGACAAAAACTCCCACATCTGAAGCTCTTCCCAGCTGGGTGCATTGATTTTATGTCAGCCTGGGGAGGGGCTGTCAGGAGCCACGTGGTGCTCTGAAGTTTGTGATGCCAGGGTGCCAATATTTCTGCCAGGCATACTGGATAGCTTCCAGTGGGAATGCAGGCAGTAGACTTGCCTGGGAAGGCTGCTGTAATTCTCCTTGTGCTGTGGTTTATTGCTGAGCCGTAGATTAAGGAGGCCTGTTAGGATAAAACACTCAATTTTGTAATCATTGTATCTACTTTGGAGTCGTTCAGTAATGAATCCTCTCACTAACCCCGGGAGTTCAGCATCCAAAGGATCATTATATTACCAGCTGCCATGCTGCAGCTAGAGGAGAGGATTCTCTAGCTGTGTTTCTGAGGATCAGCCAGGGGAAAAAAATCCTCTCCCTTTTCCCTCAAAAGATAAATCCTGAACATGACTTCTTCCCGGATTAATCTGAATAATTTTTAAACCAGATGTTTCGTTACTCAAAAAAAGAGAAAGTTTCCTAACCTGCTTTGCATGTGTTTTATGGAGATCAAAATGAAACTTCTTGCAGGCTGAAAACTGGGAAATTTTAGTTTAAGTATAATAAATTTTTGGGGACATCAACAGGAGCTGAAAGATAGCAAAGGTAAGAAACTTTGAACCCTTTGGTTATCAAACCAGAGATCTTGTTTCTAACAGAATGGCTCCCTGAAAACCTTGAACTTTTCTTTTCCTGGGAATTCACCTGTTATCCTGCCTGAATAGATTTGGTCACAGTCATGTGGGATTAATTCCTTTTGGGTGCTCAGCCAGCTCGAGGCTGAGATGCCATACATCAGGTGTTGTGGTTCATGGCTATTTCTATTTTCAGAGGAAACACAGGGTTGGTTGTTTAATTATGGAAAGCTTCTGCTGCTGGAGACACAGTTGTCATTACTGACATGCCAAGAGACAGTTCTGAGTTAGTGGATGCTGTAAATCCTTTTATGCGTCGAGCCTGGAAAAGTGGTTTCAGGGGAAAACATGAGCAAACTTGCTAGCAGTTTCTTTCCCACATTTTTTTTACAGTTTTATGGATTCTTCTGTGTATGTAAAAAGCCTGATTTTCTTGAGTGCCTCAGGAATTCTCAGTATTGCAGAGTAGAAATAATTTGCTGCGCTTTTATTCCAGTGGGTTAATTTTTCGTTGTTATTTTAAAAAATCAGAATTCTAAAAGTGTTCCATTTTGAAAACCTGGGTTTGGTTTTAAATGGGAGGCACTTAAAAATTGCATGTACTCCTTTCTGTCTCAATTTCTCAGTGAAACTGTGAGACCATCATGGTTATGGAAAGGGAACCCTAAAAGTGCCTCAATCTGCTGTTAAATGGAAATCTTCCAAACCAAAAATGAATTATGTGCCTCCGTTGAGTGGCATAAAGGGTAATTCTTAGACCTCTTTTCCACGTTTTACTTAAAACAAAAATTTCCCTCAATGAAACAATAAACTTAACGAAAACCTGTTTAAATTTTAATGAAATCCTTAGGACAAAGCAAAGTCGAATATGTTACTTCCAAAGACATTGGGAGACTTAATATTAGATAAAATTGAACCAATTGAGATAGAGTTGATTAAAAATTGAGGAGAATTTGTCCCAGAATTTAGGCTTTAAGCCTTTTTACCTAAGAGAAGTCTGGCCATGACTGCAGGGCAGTGTTTTGCAGTATTTTTTTTTTTCATGCTGTAATTTTACTTCCTAAGAGGTTTTTGGAGGCTTGAATGCAATCCAGGGAGGGATCCTATGGATGTGTGGTTTGTGATTAACAGGTGTATCTGTGATGACACAGGATAGCTGAGACCCATCAGCATGGTAAAAGGAGAATGGATTTCAAAGTCATTTACCTCTGTAATATTGGGGGTTCCTTTTCTGTCTTGTCCCTTTATACTTTGATGTTTCTGAGCAGACTTAATTAATTCAACAGTGGTCCTGCTGTTTCTTGTGGAAGATTATGTGGCTTTAACCACCCTGTGTACATCCTGCTGTGCACCACAGAATTTCTCTAGTCACAGGATCCTTTGCAGGGGGTTTCAGAAGGATTTGCTGGCTTTAGAAGAGTGGTAAAGCTTCACTCTTCGGAGAGTAATGTGCTGGAGTTACCACAGATCCTTCCTTCTCCTCTGACCTCGTTTTGTGGGGGAAGATCTGAGCTCACAAGATGCAAGACTGTCAGTTCTCCTTCTTGCTTCGGGCAGAGAAGTATCTGAGATCAGAGGCAAGCCTCTTGAAATCCCTAGGAAAAGCATCATCCATGAGACTCTGCAGCCTAGGAGGGAGCTGTGCAGTTTAGCTGGTTTTCCTGCTGGGATCAGCATCCTGTGCTGTCCCTTGGATGGCACTTCTGTTTGGTCAGAGCTGGCTGTGGGCACTTGGTGTGTCTGGGCTGCTAGAGGCACTGATTTGTGACATGAAGCCCTCTCATCACCAGTTTGTGCATTATTATGGTGATGCTAATTTCCTTCATTAAAATAGGAAGTATTAGTAGCAAGAATTAACTGGGAATAATGCTTTCTAAACAAAATATTTTTGCTGGGCTTTCACTGCTTATCAGCAAGCAGTGCTTGATGTTTTTGAGCCTGTGGCTTTGTGAAGAAAATGCAGGATTGAAATTTAGCACAGGGAACCTGCAGTTTGTTCATATGTGATCGTTTCTCTCCTTTTTGTCCAGGGTGGGAACAGGCATTTTGTTCTGCAGGTCTACCTGATCTGATCTTCAAGGTCAAATCTTCTCCTCAGCATCCTGTTTATACAGATGCCTTCATTAGCCTCTACAAATAGCTGCTAAATCCACATGTTCAGAGCGAGGAGATGATAATTCCTCATCTGGCAGCCTCAGTAAGTAACCTCCTTGTTAAAATCAGCTGTAGGGCTACGTAAAAGGTGCTGTGAGGTCTCTACGCTGAGTATTTTTAGTGCATTCTGTATGGTGGCAGCGTGTTTCTAACCTTACTGAAGTCATTTCATGCTTCTGTAATTCACTGGGTTTTTAGTGTATTTATAGATGCTATTTTATCAAGCACTGCAGTAGAAATGATGAGAGCATCTGGTGAAATCCATCACACCTCGTGCAACAACCTCTGAAAAAATAGCCTTGGTAATCGAGCCTTTCCCCCTTTAGATGGTTCCACTAATGTTTTAAAGGCTTTAGATATTGAATGTCACTGGGGTGCCTTAAGTGTCACCACTGTGCTTTTCTGAGGTGGAAGCCACATCAGCCAGAGATGGCACCTGAAACAGCAGAGCCACCACCTTTCAGCTGGCACCCAGACCCTCAGCCATGACCACATGGAAGCAGCAAAGCTGTGATTTGTTGGGATTCCTATTGGGAAACCTCCCTGAGGTGGTGTTGACAGCAGCATCTGTGTGGGGTGACAGAGCAGGGTTTTGTGAGGAGTGTTGGCAGGCCAGAAAAATGAGACATATCCTGTGCTGGCAGGGAGAGCTGTTCCTCTGCTTCATCTTTCAGTCTCTGGGAAGCGGTGCCTGGGTGATTTAGGTGGGGTTTGCAGCCCTGCCAGCTCGCAGCCTTGCAGAGAAGCTGGAGGTGAGGCTTATGGAAACACGTTTCTATCTGGGGAGCCTGCATTCCTGTGCTCCTGAGTCCTGAGCTACTGTAAGTGCTGCAGCTGCTTTGATGTTGGTGGAGCTGGGCATTTTCCCAGCTGAGCACTTGACCCTGGTGCTGGCAGCCTTCCAGGCACTGAGCTCATTTCATGAAGCAGGCCTGCAGGCTGGCCATGGCCTTGCCAGTTGGTATTTTCCAGAGAGAGCATGGATTTGCCTTCTCACTTCCCTTAAGGGATTTGTAGCAAGAACCAGCTGCTGCCCTCCTTTTTTTACCTTGTCTTGGCCCTACATGTGAAGTTTTGGCTCTTGTGTGAGCCAAGCTCCTACCTGCACACATATGATTTGGCATTGGATCTGGAAGTTTAGAGAGGAAGCTGGCTTTGGGGAATATGTTAAAGGTGGAATGGCGATTCCCTTCACATGCTGCATTTAGACACCCTAATGCTCAGCTGCCCCGGTTGGGAATGCAGTTCCCTGTGTGATTCTTGTGCTTCTGAACCACTTTTGTGAGGGGCAGCGTTCTCTGGCATCCAGAGGCTGCAATCCAGGCTGGAATACCAGAGGTGCTGGGGGGTTGGCAAGGTCTTTGCTGCACCCATTCTGGTGTTCCAGGTGTGTGTTCAGTGTCCAGGTGATGTTCTCGTGACTGAGCTGGGCAGGAAGGGCTGTGGTTGGTGCTCTGTGCATGTTCCTGCAGCAGTTTCAGCGGGGTTACTCTTGCACCAGTCAAAGAGGATTATCCTTGCCTTCCCAGGCACTCAGAGTGCTGGAAATCCATCCGTGCTTTTTCTCTGGCTTCCCTGGGAGCAGCTCCCAGCTGTGCTTTGCTTTGTGTTCGTGTCTCTGTTTCCTGGCAAGGCACTTGCTGAGAAGTCAAACGAGGTCCTTGACTTGGGGTTTATTTTTTCTCTTTGCACAGTCACTTTGGTCGCTGGGAGGGTAATGATCCCTATGTGTCTGAAGGAGTTGGAAAATGGTATTATAGGAATCTGAACAAAACTGCATTTCTCTCTTGCCTCCCCTCATTCCCCCTTTCTCCTAATCACCGCTTTGCACAGCCTTCCAGAGAATTTTCTGATGAGCTTTTGGCCTCCTTGTGTTGTAAATGCTAAAATGCTATTTTGGTGAGCATGTTGTCCATATGGGAACCTCAAAATGAGAGCAGTGCAGTGGAACTGGTGTGCAGGAATCTTTTGGTATCCTTTACATAGAGAGTAAATTTTCAATTTTATCAGTGACAAGGGTTTTTTCTATAGGGAAGTTCCTTCTCCTATTGTTTTCCCTGGCATTTCAATGTGAGCATGTATATGAATAAATAAAAGTTCCTGCAGGCATCTTACTTCCTTTTTTTTGCATTGTACTTTTAAATAGCTGCACTTACAGGAGCTTGTTTCCAATTTCATCTCATTTTTTACAGACCTAGGGAAAGAAAAAGCCTTTCCTGTGGATTTTACACATTCAGAGTTTATCAGCAAGGGGCACCCACCCTGACCCTTTGAAGTGTTAAAAGCAGGTGTGTGTCTCCTGTACCTAACTTTGGGCAAGGTGTGTGTACTCTTAAAAAAAAAAAAGACAACTTGGAAACTGAACTAAGCAGTGGTTGATTGTATTTCTTGCCCTCGGGTTTGCTGGAGGTTTGTTTTCTGCCAGCTGTTTTGCTGTTCATTTTGTGCACACCAGATCTGAAGAGTGACTGTTGGTAAAGGCAGTATTTTGGGTAGTTCCTTGGAATAGCATTAAAAAAAAAAAGAAACTGCTGAAAAGTCCTGCAGAATTTATCAAGCAGAAAAGGCTGTGCATCAATGGTTTGTTTGTTTTCAAAATAGGTTTTTTCCCAAAAGTTTTTGATTCAGGATTTAGGCCAGCTCTGATAAACCCGTCACCTTTGCTGGAGTTGTAGATGAAGGTATTTGGGAGAGAAAAAAAGCCCTTCTGGTGTGGCTTGGATCTGTAGCAATCCTAATTTCCTTAGAGCAGGACATGTCCTGGTCCCACAGAGAGGAAACTCCATTTGTTTAAGAGAACCTTCTGTGGAGAGGTTCAGAAGCTCGGGGCTTGCTCCTCGTTGTCTGTCTCACCCAGATTCGTGCACAAAACAGATACAAAGCTGGGTTTCCTTGGAAAGCACTGATTTATGGCGTGGAGTCACGGAACGTGTTTGCACATGAGGCCTTTGGGCATGCATAACAGCTTAGCTGGGGAACCTACCTCAAAAGCATTCATTCCTTCGCATCTTGCCCCAGAGGCCAGGCCAATGGTAGTTTTTGTTTCTAGTCCCAAATAACTAGCTGCAGGCAGGGGTGAATTAGAGGGGGGTGTGCAAGCTTTCTGAAAGGGGGAAAAAGAGCTACCCTTCAGTATTATTAAAAAAAAAAAAAACTGACATTATGATATATTACATCTGAGTAGAGGATACAAACATCCTGGCTTTTACTGAAAATAATGGACCAACAGGAGCAGGACAGTGACTGTCCCTGTGTGCTGGCCATTGGTTAGGCCTCACCTTGCACCCCTGGGGACAATTTTGGGCTCCTGGCTCCAAGGAAGACATAGAGGGGCTGGGACATGTCCAGGGAACAGAATGGATGTGGAGCACAGGTCTGGTGAGGAGCAGCTGAGGGAGCTCAGCATCTTGATAGGGGGTCAGAGTGACAGAAGAAGAATAAATGGCCTCAAGTTGTACCAGCGGGTGTTTCCATTGAATTTTAGGGGAAATTTCTTCAGTGAAACAGTGGCCAGTCATGGAGACAACCTGCACAGTGCAGTGGTGGGGTCCCTATCCTGGAGGGGTTTAAAAGCCATGTGGATGCTGCACCTGGGGCCATGGGTTAGTGGTGGCCTTGGCAGTGCTGGGCTGATGGTTAGACTCCATGATCCTGTGAAGGTCTTTTCTACCCTAAGGGATTCCATGGTTCTGTGATTCTGTAAACCCTTTTGGGGGCTCCTGGTGTGTTAAGATTTGAGTGTTAAGGCGTGATAAAATTCCTCTGTGAGAATCAGGGGCTTACAATTCAGGGGGAGTAGTGTTGCATGAGCTGGGTATTTGGCATTGCTGTCACAGCTGGAGGAACGTTAATCTGATTTTTCACTGTTCATTTGTGACTAGATGTGGGGGGGATGCACAAGGATGGAGAGGGTCCAGAAGAGGGTCATGATTCCTCATTACAAAGGACTTGAGCTCTGTCTGCACCAGTTCTCAATGGGAAAGTTAAGGGGTAATTTGTAGAATGCTACAGAGGGAACAGAAATTATTATAAATAACCCTCTTCTACCCATAAGACAATGGAGGAGCCAGAAAATGAAAGCTAGATAAATTCAGCTTAGGAACTAGGTAGACTTTTACTGTGGAGATTGGAAATCATTGGAACGGTTTCCTGACGTGTGCTATGAATTATTCTGTATCACTAGAAATCTTTAAATCACGGCTGGCTTTTTTTCCCCCTGAAAGTTACCATTTCGTTAAACTGCAGCTTTTGGACCAGAGTCAAGAATTCATTTATTTCTTAGCAGAGTCAAGCAGCACGGTCCCCCTTGCATTACAAACCAGGCAGTTTTGGGGTGGGATCTGTGGAAGTGCAGTGGCACAGGGACAGCATTGTGGGGAAGCTGCAGTGTTCATCTCACCTGCCTTTTCACCTTACACCAAAGGGGAGGCTGAGGGAATTCTGTCTTGCTCCACTGCTACTCCTTGTCTGAGAGTAGAAGGTAAAGCCCACTCCTCTCCCAGGATTAAAAGGTGTGTCTTGCTTGCATGTAACTCTTGATGAATAAGAGCAATATATACAGAAATGGCCAAATCATTGTGTGCTGCTTTATTCCTTGCTCTGGGAAAAGGGAAAGGAAGGAGGGAAAGGCATCCTTCCCACCTGCTGGTAACATCCAGCTGATTTACACCCTCTCCCCATGGGTCTTGTTCTCCACCAGCTGGGGTGAGTAGCCAAATGAATGCCTAGGAGTTATGATGGCATTAAACTGATGGGAGAGCAGAATTATGGAGGTCATAAGCTTGTTCCACATTAGAAACCCAGCCTGCAGGAACAAGCTGTGCAGCGCCCTGGCTCCTGGGAGGATTAATTACAGATGGTGGCTGTGGCAGCTAAATCAAGTGCCTCTAATGTTGTGTAAACTTCATTAAACAAATGCCGAAGCAGGGCTGTAATCTATGCGAAATGGGATAGGATGACGAGGGTAGCAAAGGAAAAATACTCTGTGGGAAGTTAAAAAAAAGAATCCTCAGTTTCTAAATCCACTGAAGCAATTTCTTCTGCCTCTTGTGCTTTAATGGTAGAATTTGAAACCACGAGCTTTTAAACTTATTATCTGGTAAAGCCTCAGTAGCTTGAATTAATAACAACTTTCTGCTAATGCCTTGCTGGATTCCTCTTAGTCAGCAAATCCTGGTTTATCTGATATGCTCAATCCTTCCTGATATTCTGCCACCATGTTCATTTGGCCATTTCTTTTCCACTTGTGGAAATGGCAGAGGAGGAAGCACGGACGATCAGCTTGATTGTGCCCACTGTGGTTGATGGACTGATGTGCTGCAGGGTTTATAGCAGCCCTGGGTTCTCATTTTGGCTGCAGGTTTGTGTTTTAGTCTGAAAGTTAAGTGCTTCTGTGTGTTGATATAATATCCTAAGCAATGTTATCTGATTTAAAGTCCAAGAACTGCAAGTTCACCCAGCTGTTACCTTTAATGGGTGTAGTTTCATTCCACACCGAATTGCAGGTGCTCGTGTGCTGCTGCAGAAAGGGGTGCTGGCATTTCCCCTGTCTCCCTCAGAGGAGGCAGAAGTGTGGGTCAGGGAAAAGTGAATAAATCTCTGCTGACTTAGCGAATGAAAATTGCTCAGCAGAGAGACCCAGGGATGGCAGTGCTGGGGCTGGGAATCAGGGCACGAAGGAGGGCTGCTCTGGGGGAAGAGTTTGTGACAGGGGCCATGGTGGGATTAATTAATCTGCAATTTGTAATTTCACCCTTAGCAACCCAGGTATTGACCTGGTGAGGGGCAGAAAGGCCAGTTAAATGAACTGAGCTTTCCCAGACAGGGAGAATTAACTGAGGAGAAAAAGCCAAGCATCTACTTTAAAGCGCTTTTTGGTGGCCAGTGACAAAGTTTTTGTGCTTGTTTTGTTGGGAATTGTATAGTTGGGGTTGTGTTAGACATTTGTCACTACAGACATTCTCAGTATGACCCTGGGCCTAGCTGAAGAATAAAGTGGATAGCAGCTTGTCCTTAAAGAAACTACAGGAAATCTAAGTGCTTTTTTAAGCTATTATTTTTTCTCAAAATAATATATTTTAAATTATTTTCTCTGCTGTCTCTCCATCCTCTCCCAAATCCTTGTCTATGGACTGGTGCTTTAAGGTGGCTTGTGTAATTCTTTCAAGATCAGGAGCCTAAAGCTAGACTGTGGATTTAGGGATGCTGACTGTGGTTTGATTCTTTCCTCTGCTGTTTTAGCTATATGGTGGCTCCACAGGACTTGTGAAGCGTCAGCTGAACACGGGATTTTTGGAGAGGAGCACTGAACACTTTGATGCATAAATTTAGGCTCAGGAGCTTGACTTAGCTGGTTTGGAATATGCTGACTTTTGAAAATGTCGTCTTTCTTTTGCAGTTTAGGAGGGCTTAAAAAGATACCAGTCTTGCCCAGTGTCTCTTTTCGATGTAGGAAGCAAGTGAAAAAGTTGTACTGTTTAAGTAAAGGTAAATTTCAGCTTTTATGTTGACATTAAGTCAGTTTTGGTTTTGAAATGCATTTTTAAGTCTCCTGTAAGGAATCCAGGACTAGAAGCTTGGCCCTGTACTGCCCTGCAGGTAAGTGCTCAGAGGAATTGCTTTTGGTTCCCCACGGTTTAGATGCAGCTGAAGAGAAATATTTTGGCCTTTGGGCTTCATCAGATAACACGGCACAGGCTCTGTGATCAGTGGGAACAGCACATGTTCCTAGGGGAAGTGCTGGAATTTTTAAATTTGTCATAAAATGCTGCAAAATGCCTTTTGCTTTTCCTTTCCAAGCTGTTCTGCTAAAGGGAATCCTCATTCCTCCTCTAAAGCTGCTTCTTGCAGTAGGAAAAGCAACACAAGAACCAAATGCTGCCTGTTCTTCCCTCCCTTGCTCCCTTCTCCTCAGGAGCAGGTCAGGAACTGCACGTGTTTTTTGTGCTCAGGATGATTAATGCTGAGGATTTTTACAGAGCTGATGAGTGCAGTATCAATGGGATCTCTGTTAGCTTTTTTTTTTTCAGGAAGGAGGGATGTGGCTTTCCTCAAACTGGGAGCTGGGCACGCAGCCAATCGGGTACCAAAAATAATTAAATCCTGCAAGTCCAGACCCAGCCGAATTGCAAACGACCTTGAATGGGCCTGCCTAGAAAATCCTGGAGCCACAATGATGGAAAGGTCTTAATTGCATTTTTTTAAAGCAGCATGTCCAATTCTGACAGTCCAGAAGCCCACATGGACAGGGGGGAGGAAAGACTGATAGATCCATATGTGCAAACGTTTAGTCATTGCATTTCTTTTCTGAATGCTTTATACCTAAAATGAAGGGAAATTGGAATTAAAAGGTAGTTTACAGCTGGCTAACACCTGTACAATTCTATTTAACAAGGCATTTATTTTGTGTGTGAGATCTGTGTCAAGCCCAGGAAATATTTTTCTGTAGATGCCTTGAAAAGGAACATTCCTGAAGCAATCTTGGGTTTACGATCATCTATTTAACCCCATTTCCTTTGTTTGGATTTATTTCAATTGCTGTGAGTTTTGTTTGCTCAGGAAAGGTGTTTTACAAGAAAAACATTTTCATATATTGAGGATAATTAGTTTAGTTGTTTCTCCTTGAAGGGTCTGTTAAATATATTTTCTCTATTTAAAAAAATCATTATTTTTTGAGTCTGCTTAGCTCTGTTCTGGTGCACTGATGGAAAATGTAAAAAAAACCCAAACCTTTAAATCATGGATCCTTTGGAAGGATTTCCAAAAAGTCTTACGTCAGGACAGTTGGGTGCTTTGGAGCCGGGTCTTTTTTTTTCTCCTCCCTCTAAAAAGACTAAAGTAGGTTTTCTGGCCTTCTGGGTAAACCTTGTCCTAATTTGCATCCCTCTTACCTGCCTTGGTCTACGAGAAGCTCTAAAATGCCTCTAATGAGGGAAAACATGGAAATGAAAAGCAATTAAAAAAGAGTTGTTTCTAATGAGGTTTTGACACCCGTGCTGGTGCTGAGGGTGAGTTTCCTGGAAGGGGGAATTGCAATCACTGGCAGGGTTTCATGGATCTGGTTAGCCACTGGAATACATTTCGCTGCTTTGGGCAAGACTGAAATTACTGTTGGATCTGCCTTATTTTTTCCCAGCTCTGCCTGGAGGGAGGTAACAAGCCGTAGCTGCTGCACGTGGATGCAGGTGAAAGCAGCCTGGGAGTCCCAGGATTTGCTGCTTGGCTTGGGATAAAGGTCTTGCTGCAGAGCTGGGCTGTCCTGTGGCAGCACTGGCAGTGCCCTTTCAGCGGGGTTTTATGGAGAGATGTCCTTGCAGCTTCTGCTTTCTCTCCGTTTCCATGGCCCGGCGCTCTCAGATGGAATTCCAGGTGCCCTTTTGGCACTGATGGACAGGGCTGGTAATGAACGTTCCAGCTCACGCAGCTGTGCCTGGCTCTTAACTGCGGGTTCCTACAAGTAAATGGCTGTTGGATAGCGTGTAAAGGAATTAAATCCTAATGGCCTGAGCAGATGATACAAAGGCCCGTGACAACTGGATGGATGATAATGGTTCCCTCGGTCACTGGAGATGTAAACAGGCACTTCACACACCATTTTCCCTGCTTTAACTCCGCTCCTAACAGAAGGATTGGCTGCCTTGAATATAAGCAGGTATGAAGTGGCAAGGAGAGAAAGAGGGGAGAGGAAGCCTGTGCTTGCTCATGTGTCTGTAAAATGCTGAACACACAAAGATGTAGTAATTGAGACAAGCCAAATGTTTATACAAGGGCATTTCTAGAGCGCCCATCCTTAGCAGGACCGGAGTTCAACTTGCCTGGGGGAGAGGATGAAATGAGACCAGAGACTTTATTTTGTTTATCTGCAAGAGAATCAAAGCAGGGCAAGGGCAAAGCTTTGATGTGGGGTCAGACGTGGGTTTTGTTAAGTGCGGGGTTTGGTTTTGATTCATTAGCCGGATGCAGAGGGAGGAGACCTTGCCTGGACGAACACCAGCAGGAATAATTGTTTGGCTGGGACAAGAAGAAAATCTAACAGTGGAGTTAAGGGTGGGTTTCTGCTGGTTTGGTTGCACTGCAGTGTTTGGGCAGTGAGGAACCTTGGCTTTATTTCTGGACTGCCCCGTGGCAGGTACTGAAATGGCCTTCAGAAGTGCACCTATCTGCTTTTACCTGGTCCCTTTTAAAGAATTTATTGTGGAGCACCTCCTCTTACTCCTTTTTACAGTCTTGTCCTCAGTTTTGTTTTTTTTTTTTTCTGAAGGGACATACTTGTCCTGATGAGGAAGGTGGTTTTGCTCCGTGTTATAAATTCCCTCCAAATTAACAGCTCTTGGATGAGTTTTGGTGTGGCACCCTCCTTGTGCACAGAACAGCCAGAGTTCTCAAGCTGGCAGCAAATGTTCCTGCCTTCTACAGACAGAGATTTTGGAGAGACCAAGAAACTTGTGTTATACTACACTAGCAAATTATTGGTGCTGAATAGTCATCTGGAAAAAATTGCTAACAAAGGGCACATCACACACTTCCTCAGGTTTTGGCTGCTCCTGGCCTTCTGATCAAAGTGCTTTAGGGGAGAGCAAAGATCACTCCACCCGCTTAAGATTTCATGGGGGTTTGGCTCTTGGGCTGGAATTGCCATTTAAGGGGACACTTGTATCACAATGTGATTTAGATCTGTGACCATGAAGGGGTAGAGGTGACACTGCCAGCTCGTTTTGTGAAGGTCACCAAGCAGGAGTGGCCATCATTCATTAACAGCTTTCTGGAAACAGAAGTGGAAAGCTCTGCTTTTCTGCCACTTTCCCGAGAGATTTCCTGCTCTCTCCTTTCTTGGAATTTGTATAATTTGCTGTTACATTGGAGCAGTGGACAAAGTATGAGTATTGTGTGTGACAGGCTGCTCCTCCTAGGACTTCCATCTTGCATAAATCACTTCTATCACTTCTCTTATGCCTCTCTATAAAATTTAAATGACATCTGAAAGGAAGGGACTTGCCACCCCTGTCCAGCTGAAATATTCAGGTTGTTTTACATTACATTTGCATTGCTCAAATCAAGATCTCAGCCTTTGGGATGGGATTTGATGGGACCACCTAAAAATTAGGGCACAGCATCCACAGGAGACATTTTGGAGAGAAAATGTGATATTATTTCTTACCCTAAGAGTGTGTGAGCTTTTCATTTTCTTCTAGTGTCACACTGGCTGCTGTGTCTTTTCATTGAAAGCAATAATTGCTTGCAGTCCTTGGGTTTTGGGTCACCAAAATGGGCAGGCTTGGGTCTACTTTACATTTGGTCCATGAAGAAATTGTCCCTTATCTAAAGTGATTTTCCTTCAAACTGTTAGATCTTGGAAGCAAATGTTTTTGTGAGACAAAGTGGTTCACTGGAATACTTCACCCTATTTTTCCTCAGAGGTATTTCAAAGATCATAAAATATGATCTCCTTAAGAGTCTCTTTTCATTCTGGGAAGGATTAAAAACTTAAATATTGAAAGATAAGCAGGCTTTGCAATCTGAATATTGTAAAGAGATTTGAAGGATGAGATGGTGACACAATGGCAAAATTTGGTGAAGGCCACAATGGCACAGTGGTGAAGCTGGTGAAGTTTTGGGAAGTTAGAGCAATTTGCAGAGCCAACCCCCAAAACAAGCAGGGAAAGGTAAATGTTGTAAAATGGGCTGAATATTAAGAATGTAATGAATGACACCGGTAAGAAATGGAAAAATATCAGGGAGAGGAAGGGTGAAATGACAGGAAAGGAGGACATTCTAGGAAGATGTGGAGAATGCTTCCCTCCCTCTAGTGTTGAAATAAGTCCTGCCATCATGGATTTTCTGAAGTACTTTGTGTTTTCCTAAGCCAGCCCCTTGCTGGGCGTGGGGATTTCAGTTCTCTGCCCTGAGTGCACATAGCAGGGCTCCTGGGGGTCATGGCAGGAGGCTGGATTAACATTCCCAGCAGGCTCTGGGGTCTGGATAGTCTCTGTGATCTTTCCTTATCCCCTGCCATGTGGTGGGAACCATTTGCTGGTGATTCCGAACAGGTGATGTGGCTGGAGGGGATTATTGGAAATACAACTCTTTTTTCTTTCCCCTGGCCACGGCTTGGAGGTCCAGCAAGGAGCCTGGGGGCCTGTCTGCTGGACTTCTGCTCCAGGTTTTCCTCCTTTTTGCTCTTGGAGGCAGAGATGCTCACTTTAGCGTGGCAACATGAGGAAAACCCCATCCTTTTCCTGCCATCCTGAATGACATTTTCCTTATGCTTGCAGTCCCAAGGTGGAAACGCAGCTGTGATAATGTCTGGATGAGCTTGCTGCAAAAGCTCCAATGGGGTAGCTAATCCTCATCCCTGAGAGGAGAGTCTCTTTAGGTATAAACCTCTATATTTCCAGTGCAAACGATGGGGTGGGGAGGGTGGGGTAGACACGACAGGACTTGTGCACGTAGCTCATGGGCACTTCAGTCTCTGTCTTCAGACATGGGAGTGGTGCCCAGGTTAATCATCCAGGGAAGGATAGGGGAAAAAAAAAATCCATGTGTTGGCTTCTTTTCAAGTGAGGTGTGCTCTGAGCTGGGCTCCGAAATTCTGCCTCTCTCTGTTCCTCATCGTGGGGTGGGAAAGTTCTGCAGATTAATAGGGGGTGAAGCAATTTTTTCTGCCTTTGTACATCCTCATTTCCAAGAACAGTGTGTCTTGGCTGTCTCAAAGTCTCAGCCTGGTGGGAGCTGGTGTGGGCTGAGGGAGTTGGGATTTCCCTGGAGCCATCTGCTTTTGCAGGGAGAGCCCTGACTGTTTCCAGGCTTTCATCAAGCATCTTTCATTGACCTCTTGAAGGTGAGGGGAAGCTGGAGGATGTTTAGTGTGCTGTGTTAAAAAGAGTTGCAGGCTTGCTTTCCTCTTTGTTTTTAGGAGTCTCCCCTCAGTGTGAAACTCTCTGGTGCGTGTCTGGAGGAGAGGATGCTGGATGGCTGCAATTCCCACTGGGTTTAGCTGCTCTTTTAGCAGATTTGTCCTGGAAGGTGATAATGCAGCCACTTCCCACTCATCTGTCACTGCACATCCTCTGTTCAACATCCCCTTGTGCAAGGAGTTCTGTATATTCCTAGAAATAGGCGACAGTCATAAATGACACCAATGACCTAAAGCTCAGCCATTTCCAGCCTCCTTCCATGGGCAGGGACTCCTTCCACTAGACCAGATTGCTCCAAGCCTCATCCAGCCTGGCTTTGAACACTTCCAGGGTGGGGCAGGCACAGCTGTAGCTGAGGTCCCACAACCTGAAGGTTGGATTCCTAGCAGGACTTGAACAGCTGTAAGGTGGATTTAAAGTGCAATATTTACTGCACTGCAGAAAAGAGCACTGAAATACTTTGTGTTCCCAAGCTCCTGAAAAATGGGCTGTCTCACCAGGGCTGCCCACGATGGCAGTTTGTTTCCAGAGCCTGAAACAACATTCCCCATGGCCCTCAGAGGGGAACATCAGGCACAAAGTGAAGGTTGTGGTTTGGGGCATTCTCTCCTTTTGGCTGATGCAGTGCAAGGGTTGTGGCTGACCCAGGCACCACTGACCCAGGGTTGTTTCCCTGCAGGCAGGGAGAGAGGGAGCCTGGCTGCTTCACCAGCTTCACTCTGGTGACCCACATTGCTCTCCTTTTTTCTTTTTAAGATAAAAGTAACTAAAGATGCAGGGAAGAATGTGGCCTCTGGAGGTCAAATCAAATGATGGATGCAGGTGTTTGGAAAAGCCATCCGTCCACGCCGTTGTGCACAGACCTCTGGGAAGGGTGCCAGTGCAGAGGAGTGGAAGAACTGTGCAGGAAAGAAAGTTAATTCAGGAGTCTCCAATCTCCCAGCTCAGTTTTTTATTTTGCTGAGGGAAAAAAAAAGGGAAAGGAGAGGAAGGAAAAATACAACAGAGTATTTTTCTAAATGCCCTAGTCTCTTTTGGTATCGGGTTGTGCTTTATTTACATGCTGCTGGTTTTGAAAGCATAGGGAGTAACAGGTAGGGAGACACCTGAAAGTATTGGAAGCACCAAGGCCTTGCTCCTGAGAATTCCCATCAGCAAGATCCTCAGGAGAGATGGGTGTACTGAAACCAGGATTGTGATTGGAGCTGTTCTAAGTACTTGTAGTTCTGGGAATGTTCCTTTGTGCTTTGCTGCAGCGTTCTTAGAAGTAAGGCTTGTGCAGCAAAGGAGATTACCCTGCTTTTGCTTTGGAGAACTTCTTCCTGAGAACTGAGTTGATCCCTGCAATCAGATGGCTCCCATTCATCCCTGGTGTGGGATTTCTGTAGCTCTAGGAAGGTGCCAGGCTGGTGATTGCATCACCTACATTCGTGGCACAGAGGGAGTGAAGGTGGGGAAAGGAGAGTGTGGAATCATCTCTCAAGTTTTACAGCTGTGTTACAGGGGAACCTCTCCCTCTCTATCCTGGGCTTTTCCTTCCTAACCCATTCAGTAGAGAGGGCACTTCCCTCAAGAGTGTTTCCTGTGCCACTGTTCCTAAATCTCTGCATTCTTCAGGGAAACTGTGACTCCTTCAGGCTACAGGCAAGTTCTCAAGTGTGGGACTCTTCTACTTTGAGAACTTCTCAAAGTAGATGCAGATGAAGAAAAACTAAAAACCTAAGGATCCTGCAGGAACCTGGAGTTAAAAGAATTATGAGATGTTTCTGAAACCATGTAGAAACTACATGAACAAACTGTTGGAAAATGGGATTTTCTTCTTTGAGGAGAAAAAAAAATTAATAATACCTAGGTTGCATGTGGTCAATCTGTTTCACATCTTCTTCAAGAAGGAAGAGAAGGAAACTGCAAGGAAGAGTTCTGCCATATCACAGTGTCATGATTAAATTTGTAATGAGGCAGCAATTATTTCTAACCAAGCGTGAAGTAGCCTGACAGGAATTGGCTCACACCATGTCAGCGAGCAATCTTCAGCCTGGCAAATATCCATGGCATGGAGAGGGATGTGAGGAGACCTCTATGCTCCTCCTCTCACTGAATCTGTGTGGTCAGTTATCCCTGGGGCTTGGTGTGAGCCAGAGATGTGCTTTGAAAAACACATTACCAGGCACTCCTGCAAGCTTATTAAAGAAGGAGAATTAAAATGGTTAACAAAACCACTTTCTCAGGTGTTACCTGGTGTTATACCCAGCTCATTCTTGCTGCCTGAGGATGGAGGGAAGATGCATTTTCTTCCTCAGCCTGAACTTAAGGGATGCATATGCTTTGCCTCTGCTAAATATTTCATGGAGCAGCTTCTGTAGATTAAGACATCACTACAGTGAAGGAGCCAATTGCTTTGATATAAAACTGTCTCTGTTTTAAATGATGAGCGTTGGAGAGATTTAAGAACCCCCCAGTCTTCTTTCAAGAGTCTAAATAAGTGCTTATGCATGTGCTCCTTCTTAGCCTTGCTGCTGCAGCCCCCATGATGGGCTTGCAGTGTAAATAGTTCCGAGATTTATTCGGAGATATGTTAAGTACTGAGAAGGGGGTGAGGGACAAAAATTTATGTGCAGGAGCTCTAGAGGTTATGCTAGTCTTTGTTCCTGAGCTTGCTTCTCCTGTGGACAGTCAAATTTTGTAAAATCGGTTTTTCTATAGAAGAGGAACTGTGGTAAAGGGAACAAATTGGAGAGATGTTCCAGGTATGGATCATGGTTATTTCCAGAGCAACTCCTGACATCTCCCTGACACTGTATTGGAAATCAAGTCACAGAGTCATGGTGGTGTGCATTGAAAAAATAAATACGCTTTAGATAGGATTACAGGGCTTTAATTTTAAATAAATATTTTTCTTGCCATGACCTTTCGCTCAGTGCCTCTGAATAATGAAAGCAAAAGGAGCTGTTCCAGCCTGAGCTCAGAGATACGTGCAATTTATTCCCTGTCGAATGCTGCCACTTACCAATGGATAATATGATTTATTTCTGACTGATAGCCAATCATGCTAATTAATAGACTGGTACTTCTCCTGCTGAGGCCAACCCCATGCCCTGTTTCTCTGTCCATCTTTTATCTGCCTAACAGGAGGGAGTTTAAATGCCTCACAGAGCTGGTTTTTATGCCTTCTCTGAAAAGCCATGGTTTGTGATTCATCTGACCACCCTCTCCAGCCTTGAAGTCACTTTTCCCTGCACAGCACCTTTAGGCCACAGCTTCTTCCCTTTTGGTGTTATTCCACAGGTTTTGTCCCTTCTCCCTCAGTCTGCTCACTGCTCTTGGACAGGATAAGCTTTTGTAGCCCTGGCATTCCTTCTTTCACAGAGAGAGGGGCAATTAGCTGTAGTTCTCCTCAGTTGTTTGGTGTGGTTTTGCTGTCACTGTGAAAAAATAATCATAATTTTTAAAGCATGTGTGACCCAGTGAATGCCAAGGACTGTGCTGATTAACTTCTTCCCTCTTTCCCCCCATGCTGTCCCTCTTGATCCCAATGAACTTGAACACACTTCACAGTGCTGAAGCACACACGCACATCTATCATCTTTACCCTTTTCAGGTTATTTTAAGCCTGATTTTGGTTTTGGGCTTGTAGTTTCTGTATGTCAGAGTCAATTAATTGAATCATTTGTAACAGAGGGCAGCAAGGAGCCTGTGTCTGAGTCAAGCACTGAGGTGCTACCCACTTCCTGCTGCCATTATTTCCATTTGGTTTTGGACATGAGATTGTCACCTTGTTGAATCTCAGCAGCTCTCAGTGAACTACAGCAATACTGAAACAGTACTGGAGGATGTGAAGACAGTCTGCACATTTCCTTATTCTACACGCTTTTCTTCATCATTTTTGCTCTTTAATGAAGCCTTTGTTCTCCAAGATTAATGACTGTGGAGGGGTCCTCTTTCCCTTTGGAAGGGAAGAGAGAACCAGTTTATTAATCTGCTGGACAGAGGGAGCTGAGATGGAAGATAAGGACATAAAGGGTTGTATTTTCTGGGGGCTGGAAGAGAGATTACTCTGCTTGAACCCACAGTGACAATAGTAGGATTTGAGGTGTGTAATTCCGTGCTTGGAAAGGATACTTCCTAAATATCCAGCCTGGAACTGGAGATAGCTCTGAATGTGCTGACATGGCTTGCAAAATTGCTCAAGAGTGGATTGTTGCCTTCAAGAAGTAGAATTAGAGTTACCTTTCACCTGGTGCAGAGCTTCTGAGGGCCACGACTGGTACTGAAGGAAATTTCCTTTCTCTGCTGAATCAGCTGCAAGGATTTTCATGGCCTGATGGGTTTTTGTTGTTGTTAGAAAAGGGATAAAAGGCTTAGTCTGTCTTGTCCACTCCGCCCCGCTGGCTGAGATGCAGTTAACATGGCAGCATTTGGCCCATCATAACCTACATTTCTAATTGAAATCCCGCTTCCCTCTGGCAATCTCACCTCACTATTTGACACATCTGTCACTGCCTATTGAGTGCTGATGTCCTGGTGGCTCTCCCAGGTTCAAGTTTGGACCAAGAGGGCAGAACATCACCTGCACCCAGAGCATCACACAGCAGAGGTGGGCACCCCTGCTGCTCCAGCAATAGCCATTATGCTGTAATAAGTGCTATCATTAAAGCTGTGATCTAACTTAGATGAAATGAATGCTTTACCTCCCTTCTTTTCCACAGCTGTTCAATCAAGCACTCTGGGTTTGACATCCCTTAACAGTTTGATATCCACTCAAAAGACATTTTTGGGGAGGATGTTTGAAATTTGCCAGTTGACAGGTTAGGAACTGCTTGGGCAAAGGGGAGAAAAAACAGCAGGAGGACCCCAAATGTTATCCCTGGATGCTGAGGAGAATTCCTGGCGTGTGCTGTTCATCAAAACACACAACTGGGTATGGAAAAAATCTTCAAGCATAAGATGGTGGGAGAAAAGTCATTGTTTTTGCTATCAGTCATTCACCATGTCCATTTACAGATGGATTTCATGTGGGAAGAAAGTTTACAAAGAGGCTGCAAGTTGTTTTGGGTGACTCTAATAGTGACAAACCAAAAGGCATTAACCTTTCTAAAGGAACACTGCTGCTCCCAAAATATTGAACAAAGACCTCTGTGTGCTGATTTAAATCCTGGTCAGAACCAGTGGTTTGAAACCATAGTTTTACATAGTGCCTTTGGTTTATTTGTGCCCTTTCCCTTTGGACTGCTTCAGTGTCTGTGTGAAAGGCAGGTTGAAGATTACAACAGCACCTCAGTATAGGTGAAGAAGAGTATTTTGGCATATCACATCCCTGAAATATCTCAGGAATGCTGGGAAATGTTATTTTTAGACTCTTGATTTTTACGAGGCTGATACAACTGGTGCAAGACTTTCACAGTTGGAAATGTGGCAGAGTGCTGAACTGTGAAAACAGTACCTTGTTTTACTTTATGTAACTTCCTAATTCCCTGACTGGAAGAAGGAGAGAGCTAGTTCCCAGTTCCTGGAACAGCGTGTTCGTGTTGCTGTGTTTGTTACAAGCCCTGTGCTTTGCCTTAGTTGTTCTGTACTCTCCTAGGACCGTAGGACTGAAGCTGTTTCCACTGAGAGGAGCTCAATTTCTATTTGGTTCCTAAGCCCAGTCGTTCCCGAGTGGGCATGCTGGAACGAGCCCATTAAAACCCCCTTGTCAAAGAGTTCCTGTTATCTGCCAGCAAACACCAGATCTAAAAAACACACTCAGCAGAGCAACAGCTCCCCATTGCCAGAGATAAAACATCAAATCCAAAGCGAACCGACGCTGGGAATCCTTTATGTGTCTCTGAATTACTTTCATCTCTTCATTGCTCCACTAATGGGTATCCCCACAGACCTCGCAGTGCTCTCTGTGCTTCCCCCTCGTTGGGGCTTCTCCTGCCAATTGCCCGGCATTGTCAAGTAATTGGAGTGGAAATGACAAATGAAAGCGGGGCTGCCAATGCTCCTCGCCTGGCAGCCGGTGAGTAATGCTGGTAATTGTTATCAAAAGTGTAATTGCTCCGGGCGCTGCCTGCAGTTTCAACAAAGCAGCCTGGAATTCCTCCTCTGAGACACCCGATCCCTGCCTTTTCTCTGTTGTCTCTGGCACAGGAACGACTTGGGAGGTAAATCCCATCTGGCGCTTGCCTTGGAGCTCCCTTGGGCTTTCTCCTCGTGGTTTCTCTCCCAGAGGTTTTTCTCCTCCCTGTTCCCCAAAGCAGAGTCCAGCAGTCTGGGTCCAGAGCAGCCTCTTGGAGAGTTAACCACTGAATCCCAGAATAGCTGGGGTTGAAAGGGAGCTCTGCAGATCACACAGTCCGACCCCCCAGCCAAGGCAGGTCGCCTGAAGCAGGTGACACAGGGATGAGTCTGGGTGAGTTTGGTCCCTGGGCAGCTGCTCCAGTGCTCTGCCACCCTCATGGAAAGAAGTTCTTCCTCATGGTGAGGTGGAACTCCTTGTGTTTTAGTTTATGGCTGCTACTTCTTCTCCTGTCACTGGGCTCACCAAAAAGTCTGGCACCATCCTATTGTCACACCTTGGAGTTATTTGTATAGATTGACGAGATTCCCTCTCAGTCCTCTCCAGGCTAACCAGGCCCAGCTCTGCAGTCTCTCCTCATGAGAGAGGTGTTCCAGACCCCTCCTCACCATCAGGTGAGTAGTGGGGTACAGGATAAGCAACAACCCCCTCAGTTTTGGTGTGACACCACAAGTGTGTGCAGCTCGACTCCTGGCTGACACCAAGGCTGCAGCTGTGCCCTGCTGGCTTCACCCTGCTTAGCAATTGCAGCAATGCCACCACCCCACTGTCTGGCTTTACAGGTCCTGCGTGCTGCAGGGGACACCCCAGCATCCAGTGACATTTTAGGGATGGACTGGATATTTTCAGGGAGCCCTAAGAGCTGGAAAGGGGACACAAACCAGCTGTTGTATGCTTCAGTTGCTGCACCAGAATAGCACACACAGTGTTATCTGGTGTGATGATATCCCATGCTGAGTGGCACCTGATTAAATTACTGAGGCTTTTCACTTATTAATAGCAGACTGGTTATTTGTGATATCTTGGGTGGGGTGTTGGGTTTTTTGGTTTTTTTTTCTTTTCTTCTGAGGGCAAGGAGGGACAGGTGCAGCTGTCTGAAGTTATTGAAAAAAAGCAGTGGTCTGAGAGATTTAGGTTTTTCTGTACTCTGGTTAATGTTAATGTGACAGGGTGACAGCAGCAAACCAGGAGCACTCACAGCTGCTCTGGGCTCCCTTTGCTCCATGTTTGCTCTTTGTCTCTTTAGCTTTTTCTTTGCTTTTACTGCTTGTTGTGTTCTTGCCTCTTTTATCTTCTTTCCCCCTGCCTTTTTCTAAACCCTCATCAGTATTCTCCAAACCCATCACATGCTCACACTGTGCTGCTCTGTCTCCAGTTTTATCTTATTTTGTCTTGGTCTGGCTATCTGCAGGTTCAAAAGGTTTGTGAGCATTTCTTGTTCTTTTGGCCCCTGTTCTGCAGACTGGCCCAAGTAATGCAGTTGCATTTCTTCTTGCAGCATGGTGTTTTAAAATTCAATTGAATTAAGTATAATTTCTTCTTTTGATGTAGGGAAATCCAGGGAATTAATAAATTATAATGGCACTACTTGGCGTTTAAGGAGTGTTTTCTGTCTTCAAAGCGCTCTCTGCGTGGTATTTCATTATTTATACTGTTAATTATATTAGTACTTGTAAGGAAAAAGCCCCTTAAATTGTTAGTGATAAAAATACACTCTCAACAGGATTGGAATCCAGTACTTAGATTGCAGCAGATAATTTGTCCACTGAGGTGCAGAGCCTTGGGGAATGTGCCAGGTGCATTTCCAGCAGTTCTTTGGGTGTCTACTGAAAAGTCTTGCTTTATGTTTGGAACTGTATTGCCTGGGAGCTGTGGAGTGTCCTTGTACCTGCTGGGTGAGCACTAACAAAGCCTCACAACAGGACAGATAGGTGGGATCTGGACTTTAGGTCTGTTGCTAGGAATCCTCAGCTAAATGTTGAATTGTCCAAAGACCTGGACACAGAGACCCATGAAGTGCTTGGAAGACTCTCATACCCCAGCAAATCAGCTGGTAGTTTCCTGATTATTAACTAGATAATTAATTTT
Source organism: Chloebia gouldiae (assembly GCA_003676055.1). NCBI lineage: Eukaryota > Metazoa > Chordata > Aves > Passeriformes > Passeridae > Chloebia > Chloebia gouldiae. The sequence goes on along the minus strand of QUSF01000069.1, from coordinate 1,110,835 downwards.
TAGGAGCTCTGCAGAGAAGTGTCTGTTTTGATCCTGTACCTGGCAAAAGGAACTTAGAAGCAGCTGATTTGAGCCCACAGACAGGAGCCAGTCTGCTTGGGCTATGATAGAAGCCAGGGGAGGAAGAAGAGCAAAGAGGGGTTTTCTTACCACAAACCCTTAAGTCTCAAAATGTGAGTAAGGGTGACTCTGTGCTGACATTGTGCCGTGAGATTCCTTTGGTTATTGTTCCGCTGTGGAAATTATTTTCCTTTTTAAAAAATTTTAATAAGCATGAGAGGTCAGAGGTGAAGGTTTAAGAGAACCAAGAGATGGGGCAGTGAGTCTGTGCCCTCCCTTCCTACTGTGGGTTTTACCCCATGGCTGGCTTCCCTGCCAGCTTTCCAACACAGAGCGCTGCTGAAGGCAGCGGCATGAGTTAACTCTGACGTGTGTGTTAGCTGCAGCTTGGCACACACATCACTTAACCTTCATTTCTTCCCTAACTGCGCCATAAATCTGCTGGCAGAGATGGTGTCAGGGTTTCTGTTCTGCAATGTGAGAGCCAGGGGAGAACCAGCTGTGTTCCTGAGCAGGAATTACCATCCCTCTTTGCCTTGCCCAGGGGCTGTGCACCTTCTAAGGTCAGCATTGGCACTAACCCCGAATCTCCCTGATCTCCTACAGAAGTGCCTGAGCAAGTGGCCTGGTTTTTCAGGATATTTTTTTCTCTCATTAAGCGATCTAATGGGCCTTTAAGGCACATTTCAGTATTTTATCATTATGCTTAACAGTTTTAGTAGTTAGCTGTAAATGTGCTCATGGCAGTCAACTGTTAATCATCCTTCCTCAGTCGTGCTTTGCACTGTGAGTGAATTGAAGCAAATCGCTACACGGTGGAAATGAGCAGCAAGGCCTGGTCTCCTTGCAAATCCTTTAAAAGCCAGGCTGGGTGGCTGGGATAGGGGCTGTCCATCCTACCCAGGAGAACATCCTGTGTGGTGCCAGTTTAGCCCAGGGTTTGTCTATACAACAGGGACGGGGATTGTCTAGCTCCAAACAGTGTTTCAGATGAGAAACTGATCCTCCTCTCCCCCTTTTCTTTTGGAAGCAGCGTGGGATCGTGACCTCAGCACAGAGGGAATGGAAGGGGGTCAAGCACGGGTGGTGGAAACTCATGTGAATTAGCTGTGGGTGTTCCAGTTGGGTGCACTGATCGAGCGGTGCCGACAGCTGTTTCCAGATGTGTCAGACTCTCTGCCAGGTAGAGCCCGTTCCTACCTGGCCACGTGTCCAGGAGCGGGTTTGCCTCAAAGCCACCTCTGCTGCCTCAGCACCGCCTGGGGTCACCCTGCAGTGTGGACAGCCTGAACCTGATCACTGGGAAGTTTTCCAGAGATGTTGTACTCACCTGGAGCTCTTGGAGGTTGGATTGTGTGGCTGTTGGAGCTGATTATTGGCCCTGCATGGCCTTGTCTTTCAGCTGTGTTTTGGAAGCTGTTGAGTGAGAAGTGCCACCATGGGGCCTGATAAGTGTGTGGGAGGGAGGAGGGCTGTGCTGCAGTCTGTCTCTGTGGAGCTATTTGAGATGTGTTGTCAAAACAGGACGTGCCTTGTGCTGCATGGGCCTCATTTCCAACTTTATTTGCAGAATAACACCTTCTGGAAGCCGGATTCTTGCCAAGACTGCCAATGCCGGAGTGGTGTTGTCACCTGTGAGCCTACAGCCTGCAAAGCCCCTCAGTGTGACTTCCAGAAGGTAAGGGGCATGGGCTCTGTGTCCCTGTACTCCTTGGAGTGAAAACGTGTTGTGGGAAGCCTTTGTCCCCTTTGCTGCAGCCAGAGGCCGGGTGTTGGAACAGTTGATCCCAAAGGAAGCCCCTGAACTGGGCTCCAACCTCCCAGCATGAGCCCCCCTTCCTTTGGAGGTAGGGCTGGGGCTCCCTGGAAGGTGCAGATGGGCACTTTCCACTCTGCTGAGCAACAACAGAGCTGAGATTGTCTGTCTTCCAGTTTCTTCTTCCTCGTGATGGTTGCTGAGCTTTCCTTGTCTCCTACTTGTCTTTGTCTGGGTCTTCATTAATTGGCCATGGGATTGGTCTTGCATTAACATCTGGATTGCTGGGGTGGAGTGCACAAATAGCAGTGAAAAAGGGTGTTTTAAAGAGGCTGTCAGGATAATTATATGGCTTTGTGAAGCAGGTTAAAATGTTTCCCAATATGACAGCACTAATGAGGAAATAATTTTGTTTCTTACTGGTTTTCCCCATTATTATTGCTGTGTATTGATTAAAGCTAGACTGAACTAGGAGGAATTTTTTGTGCTAAAGAGAAGGGAGATGAAGTGTTGTCATGGCACACCTAATAATGAGTGCACTAGATAAAATGATAAAAATCAGATAAGTGAAAAGGTGGCTACGTTAAAGCCCATAATGGAAAATAGGTTTATAGTGTGAAACTAATCTGTCTGACTCCTTGACATGGGCAATCCTCAAGACAAAATGTTTAAGTGTTCCAAAAACATCTGGTCATTTAAACATTGAAAAGGATCACCAAGGATCTCAGAAGAAAAAAATCCTTTCATGCTTCAAAGCTAAACCACCAACAGAAAAACAAGATCAGAAATCACCATCCTTCTCCATGGCTTATTTCTTATCTACCCATTATGAGATTTATGCAAATATGGCTGACCTTGTTTCAGCAACATCTGTCCCATGTTTCTCAGTGGCCTTTCAGCAAAGCATCTCAAGTTTTGTCTTGCACAAGTGTTTTCTGTTCTTTGAAAACTGGTTGAGCTGAAGAATTCCCAACTGTACTCTTGGGGATGTAAATTCTGCTGTTATTTTGAGGGAAAAATGTCAAACACACAAAGTGCTGTGCCACCTCTCAGCAAGGGCGTGTGGTGTAGCAGCATTCTGTATTTCACTTGAAACCTTTCCTTTCTGAACTGAGAGCACCAGGTCCAGCCAGGCCTTGTGGCATCACTTTCATTTTGGAATCCCTGTTTGATGTCAGCTGTTTATTGGAATCCTGTCTCTTTTTAGGGAGAAGTGCTCCAAATAGCCCCCAACAAGTGCTGCCCCGAGTGTGCCTCCCGAGCCGAAGGATTTTGCCAGCACAAAGGACAGATCCACAGCGTGAGTGCTCTGTCCAGTTCCTCAGCAGGGACCATCCTCACCTGTTCTTAGCTCCCTGTTTGTTTCAGCCTCCCTGTTTGGAGGCTGCTGAGCTGTTGTGCAGGGGAAGGATGGATCACTGCATTTATATCCTATCACTGCCAGATAGAGAAATTTAGCAGGAGTTTGGTCAGCAGGGTTTGCAGTTGCTGAGCAGTTGTGTGTCCTGCATGGCTTGATGGGAGACATTTCCCCACTTGTTCCTTCCCCTTGCTGTTTCTGTGGATGAGTGAGACAGTGCAGTAACATCAGAAGGGGAGCCAAGCACAGTGAGCTTGACATATTAGCTGTGCTCAGAGAAGGCTTTTCTCTCAGCAGCCACCTGTGCTGCCGGAGATTGATTGCTGCTCTTCGACCTGGTTCCGTGCTCTGTAATCCTGAATTATTCAGGAAGCAGGTTCTGGGATGTGGTTTCACCTAGGGGGGCTGAAAGGCCAAAACAATCAGAATAAGTGTCTGGAGATTAAAAAAAAAAAAATCAAGATTCATGGGTAGTAGTTAATGAATCATGTCAAACAACTGGCAAATGTAGAAAAATGGCTTAACAGCAAACTCAGGTCCTATGTGTGGTGTCTTACAGACTTTTCTGTTTGACAAGAGGCAAGTCAGGTCCAAATCTCAAGGAATATGCTAAAATGCCCAGACGTATTTGCAGGGCTGTGCATATTGGAGGGGTGTGCTCTCCACACCAGAGATGGATGTTATAAACCTCTGTTCCTGCATGAGGCCTGGCCAGCATGAAGCTGGTACAAGCTAAACAAAAACTGGAACAGTAAGGGTAGCACACCCATCCTCTTCTCATGTTTCTTTGTGCCTGTGATTTGGTGGCATTGTGTTTTATCATAATACATTACATTTCTTCTTGTGCTGTGTCTGCATTTTCCTGTGCTGTTCTCCTGCTGTAGCTTTTGTCTTTTGGCTCCTTTTGAGCCTGTTCTTTGGGTAGGCATCTCCACAAGAAGGATATGGATGTATTTGTACCTACAATTGCATTTCACATCCTAATTCCACTGTCATGTGGTCAGAAAGCTGCCTTTTATCAGTGCCAAGCCTTATCCTTGAGAGAGGAGGAACTTGAAAAGGGACAAGGCTTATTTCCAGGTCTCACTGTGCTTTCTGTGCCCTTGGTTGTGTTGTGTGCAGCACGGCACGCAGTGGGCCAGCTCGGGATGTGTCCAGTGCTCCTGTGCCCACGGGAAGGTGACCTGCAGCTCCAGGACCTGCCCACCCCTCACCTGTGGACAAGGGGAGCTGCAGGACACTGCCCATGGCTCCTGCTGTCCCAGATGTGTGGGCCGTGGTGGTGAGTACTGTCTGCTTCCATCATCTGAGCTCAGAACGTCCTTTCAGCCCCAAATCTGGAAGGCTTTAATGTTCTTGTTCAGTTTCGTTGGGAAGACACTGGAGACAAGCATGTCTCATAATTCCCCTTCTGTCCTCCTGCCATATTTATATTTTTAATGGCTTCACCCATGGACCAAGAGGTGGGGGCAAGCTTTAAGCAGTGAGCAGATATGCTTAATATGTCCTCATTCTGAAGATGAAGATGGGGAAGAAACCTCAGGTATTTCCTATGCACTTGGACTGCAAGTTCCAGAAATGCTTCTTCAGCTGTTGGATGCCTTTCTTGTAGAGTCCCAGTGGGAGAAGTGCATCCAGGGCTTTTAATGCAGAAGCCCTTTGGAAACAGGGGGAACTGTTACCCTCTTAACCTGCTTTGGCAAACTGCAGTGTTGAATTCTGAAATGCACAAGAGCTGTGTTTTAACTATGGGTGACAGGAAGGGATTAAGGGGTGTTGGAGAAAGAAACTTCCCCCTTGTTTCCCTGTTCTTTAGAGCCTTGCTCCTTCGATGGCCACGTGTTCCAGGATGGCGAGGGCTGGAGCCTGGGTCGGTGCTCCAAGTGTGTCTGCAGGGATGGTGCAACTCAGTGCTCCACAGCTTCCTGCCAGCCTCTGCTCTGCAGTCAGGTCAGGACCCTCCAACATTTTGGGAATGTTCCTCAACACCTCCTTTTCCGTGGGCAGTGTGCATCTCTCATTCTGGGGACCAAATTAGCAAGCAAAGCTTCTGGGTGATGAGTGGGTGAATTGGAAAAGAGATACTTGACCTACAGAAATGGTGTGGAGTGCTGGTGAAGCCTGTGTGCCTATTCCTTAATACCTTCTTTCCCCATCATTTTGTTTTTATCATCCCTTTGCTGGTTAATTTAGCAAGAATTCTGCCTAAAGAAACTGCTTCTTGTTTTGCACTCAAAAAAGTGGTCTGGAGTTCATCAGGAAATGTTTTTATTTCTGTTGAGCATAGGAATGAAAACACAAGATTTACAATGGGGTTTATCTTCACAAATTTCAGTGTTTGGTTTGCAGCTGGGAAGTTTGATTTGCAGGTCTTGTTACTGTTTTTTTCTTTTGTACAGGAACTCTAGAAATGCATTTGCGAGTAGTCAGCTGTGGATGAAATTCCACTTTTGCCTCCAGAGATACAAGGCAGCTTGAGTTAAAAGAAAAGTTTCAGAGCAGTGTTCCTTCTGTGTGTTTGTATTTAGAAATCAGCAAAACTGGGAAGAGCAGTTGGGCAAGCTCATGGTTTTAGTCCAGTTAGGAGAACAGGGACACTGCTGTCTCCAAGGTCTTTGCTGTAGACAAGTGATGAGTTTTTAGCAATTATCAGCACAGCCAAAACCCTACAAGACTCTACACAGGGTTAGTAAAGGCAGCAAACTGTTCACAGTACTCCAGACTCCAGGCAAATCACTCAATTTTTGGAATTCTTTGGAATTCTTCTGGAATTATATTGAAAGTGCTGATGTATGTGACTGTGCTCTTTGGATCTTTTTCATGTGGCTTTTGCAGCAGCATGCCTGGAACCGTCTCCCTGGAAATCCTTGTCTCTGACCTATGTTTTAGGGACTGCCATTTTCCAAGGATTTTTTAATATATCCTGTTGCATGACACCAAAATACACAAAAAAGGGTCTTTTATCTCTGCTGGGAAATTTTTCTTGGTAACTGTTGTTCAAAGTCTTCCACTCTGTCTTTGGAAGCTCAGGGTTTGACTGATGAACAGTGCTGTTCCCAACTGTTGGATGTACATGGACTGGGAGCAGTGGAATTAGCCAGGTTTTGGATGGTTGGAGTTGGGGGATGCAGGAAAAGTAATATTGGTGTGAAGTGTCAGCCTTTTCCAACATGATTTAAATCCATCGTAAAAAAATTGAAATTGGAAAAATCCAATTTTAAGCGTAATTTAGCATCTGCACACACAGTATGGATGGATTTAACTAAAACACTGCAGATGCCTGAGGGGTGGTGAGTGTAAATCACACCTTCAAAACCTCAAAATGTGGCAATTCCAGGAAAAATCTTCTCTCATCCATCTCCTCCTTTATTGTGCTTCCCTGCATAGCTGTATAATTATTTTTTCCTCTGTATACCTGTATTCCTGAATATAAGCACTTTATGCCATGTGTATGAATTTATCTGCATCTCTCCATGTATTCAGACCTCAGTTCCTATCTAAATAATCCCGGAAAATGAGGTGGAGAAAACATCTTTCAAGACATTTTCTCTGCTCCTGTGCTGCTTTTTGGGTCAAAACGAAGCCCTGAGTGGCAGAGGGTTATCCTATGGATGCTGAATGCCTGGAATTCCAAGGACTGATGTTAACTGTTCATGCTTTCTTTTCCTTGTCTCTGCTTTCTGTTTAGGAGGAAGTCATGGTTCTGCCTCCTGGAAAATGCTGCCCAGAATGTGTCCCCAAGCCCTGCTCAGTGTCAGGAAGAATGTTCCAGGTGACTTGTGACAAACCACACCACAACCACTCCCAATTTTTGGCACATCTCTTTTTCCCTTCTTCCCCCCCTCTGGCTTTCTGCCAGCACTGATAGCTTACTACAAACGCTGCTGTTTTCCCTCCTGGAAAGGCAGGAGAGCTGAAAGAAATCAGGACATGATAAGAATTTGCTGGCCAGCAGAAAGGAAGTTTGCTGGGCAAAGCAGATGAGGCACTTTCTTTCCACACTCGTTTTGAGGGAGGAAAGCAGATAGCACTGGTGGTCGAAGTGTTTATAGCTTTCATTGTGTCATCTGGAATTAACTGAGTGCATTGTTTAATGAATATGTATGTGGGATTTTCTGTCAATGATTTCTTTTGGCTAATAATAGTAGTTCATGCCTCCCCAGTGCCACTAGCTTGCACTTATTGAGAAATTCACACCCACAATGTCATCTAGACCTCAGCCTCTCTTCTTCGTGTTTGCTGAGCACGTAGAGATCAGCATTTTTTAAGGAAGGTTTATTATCTGATACAGACATGCAGAAGGAGCCATCATCTTCCATAAGCAGCTCAGGTTTCTGGAAGGAATTTGGTTGTTTTCCAAGAGTGTTTAACAGCTCTATCCATGTTCTTTCTCAACAGCACGGGGAGCAGTGGCAAAAAAATGCCTGCACTACGTGTGTGTGTCAGAGGGGGGAAGTCAGGTGTGTGAGGGAGACCTGTGGCTCTGTCACCTGTGAGGAGGTATTGAAAAATCACCCCCTTCTGATAGCCCAGCTGCATCTTCTGCTGTGCCAGGGCCTTCAGAGAGCCCTGCTCACTGCTGGCTGCTGTTTTTAGGGGCAGAGCAAGGTGCAGCGCCCCGGGAAGTGCTGTGAGGAGTGTGTGTCTTCCAAAGGGAGCTGCTTGGATGGTGGCACTGTCAGGTACCACGGAGAGATGTGGAACAGCACCCACTGTGACTTCTGTGTGTGCCAGGAGGGGCAAGTCACCTGCCAGGGAGCTGAGTGTGCCAAAGTGGAGTGTGCCAAGGTGAGAAAGGCTTTCTTCTCAAGGCTTTCTTCTCAAGTCTTGGGGATTTTTTTTTCCCTCCCTTTTTCTTTTTTCTCGACTTGAGGCACTCGAAGAACCGGCCCTTGTTTTGTGCAATCCCCTCAAAAATGTTTCACAGGGAAGGAGAGCAAACCTGGAATTTCCTGTGCAAGTTTGCACAGTGAGCTTCCATTGGGAAGCAAACCAAGGTGAATCAGTGACTAATTTAACTTGGATTCCCTCCCATGCTGTGTCTGCCTGCTGTAGTGGAGGGTCACACACACAGGGGATTCAGTGGTGATCACTGGACTTAGCAGGAGCTGAACATGGGGAAAATGTGCAGGTCAGAGATGGTTAAAAGCCTAAGAAATGTTCATTTTATCCTCATTCTGCATGCTTCAGTGGCCTTCAGTAAGGTAGCTGGATATGGAAGTCAGTGTTCTACTTTTCTTCATTTTTTCCATGTCACTCTCAGCATGGAAGTGAGGCTGTCAAGGTATTTTATTCCCAGTGCTGTTTACTCCAAAACTAATACCCCCTCTGTCAGGTTATGTTATATTTACTCTGCAGTGGATGTGCAAAATGCATTAGATAGGGTTGAATGCTTCACCTACACATGTACAAATGTGCTTTGAATTGGCATTTTTTGCAGTGGGATAAGACTTCTGTGTTTTTGTCACTGCATGGCCTGAGGGGATTGGGATTGGTCATCCTGGAGAAGAGAAAGCTTTGGGATGACCTAATTGTGGCCTTCCAGTACCTGAGGGACTCCAAGAAAAATGGAGAGACTTTTTACAAGGGTCTGGAGTGACATGATAAGAGGGAATGGCTTCTCACTCACAGAAAGTAGGTTTAAATTGGATATTGGGAACAAATTCTCCCTTGTGAGGGTGGTGAGGTCCTGGCACAGGTTGCCCACAGAAGCTGTGGTTGCCCCATGCCTGGAAGTGTTCAAGGCCACTTGTCCCTTCCAACACAAGCCTTTACTGTGATTCTATGATCTGTTCCAATAGGTGGGTTCTTACCTGTTTTATACTTACTACTCCACAGTGTGAGTGAGGAAAAGGGAAAGAACTGTGGCCTCCTGCGTTTTCTGCCTCAGTGGTGATGCTTGTCTGGTGACCCTACCTGTGTGTGCTAAATCTTGAGCAGAACAACACCGTGTGGAGTGTCTGAGGTCCAGCCAAAACCCAGACATAATGGTTTCACTGGATTAACTTGTTTTAATGAGTGTTCAGAGGAGTGAAAATCCACACGTGGACTCCCAAATGGTACACAAAAGGGTGCATCAAGGCATAAAAGTGGACGTTCACCTGTGGCTGTGCCTTTGAAACAGCCAAAATGCCCTGAGTGTGGGACCCAAAGTCACCCCTGCCACGGTGCTGCTGCTGACCACCTGACCTGAAACTGCACAGAGAGATTTTTCTGGATGAAAAGTCGTGGTTGTCATAAAATCTCGTGCACTTGCAGCTGTTTGAGCGAGCTGCCTGCGTGCTCCTGGCTGTAAATTGGATCATTTACACTAATGATGATGGCGTGCTGTCATGGCTCAGTGGGGAGGATTACTTAATATTCATGCTCACATCTTGGGTACTGACAAAAAAAAAATCCACTATTCAGAAAAGCCAGGGGTGTCTCCCAGAACAATAGCTGGAGACATTAACGTGTAGGGTTCAAAACCCCTCGAGTCATGTTCAGTCATAGTTTACCTCAATAGTGCAATGTGTGCATTAATTAATTACAAGAAAATGTTTACTCATAAAGCAAATGCCATGTTTTCTTTTTCCTTTCTATTTTCCTTCTGAAGTTGCAGTCTGTTTACTTAGGCACCTGCCTCAATAAATCAGAGCTGACCTGAGCACTTGGATTTCTCCCTTTATAAGGCACTATTAATTTCCTAGTCACATCCTCCTACTGGAAGTGTAATGAGGCCACAGATAGGAGCTGCAAGAGGTTTAGCTCCAAACCCTTTCAAACAACCTCATCCAGCAAAATGTCCATGGTGATTCTGACCTAATCTTCAAAAAGCCATTTTCAGCAGTCTGTGAGCATGTTCTCCACCTGGAAATATGATCAATCTCTCTGCAGCAAAGCCACAAGTTATCTCCCACAGCCTCTCCCTTTTCTGAGCCTTGGCAGAGCAGCATGGCTGCATTTTTTTGGGGCTAGGCAAGCCGTGTTCCATGGATAGCTGCTCCCAGCTTTCCTATAGCATGTGTTTATGGATGTGGGTGGGGATGGCAGAGTTTACAGTACACAGCAGTGACATGAGATCCAAACCCTGCCAAAGGCATTTTGGAGTAATTGAAGAGCAGAGATGTATAGAAGCAGCAGGGAGAGATTTAGGCCGTGTGTGGTCCTCAGTGACTAAGAACCAGGTGGTTTTCCTCTGTTCCCCTGCTCAGGAATGCACCAGGGATGCCAGAGTGTGGCCTAGCTTAGGTGCTCTCCCTTGTGACCCTAACAATGACCAGTGCTGCTGCTACCCTCTCTGTGTCTTTAATAATTCCCTCACAGAATTTGAGTGTGCCAGTATGGCACAGGGAAAATTATCCTGGAACAAACACCCGCTTGGCATAAATCAGAAAAACTTACTGGTAATCTTGGAAACTGAAGCTGTTTCTTGTGAGCTGTGTCCTGGTTCCCTAGGAAAAAATCTCTCTCTTTTCTAAATGTTCAGCTTCCACTTGGGCACAAAGAGTTGTGGTGAATTGGGGCACTTTATTCCTTTCTCCTGCTGCTAAATTCTTATCTTCAAACTGAAGTTATTTAAGTGGAATCTGCGGAGCTGTACAGTTGTGACAAAGAACAGGCTTTTTCCATCTGGGATAAATAGAGCATGTGCTTTGAAATTCTCTTGGGGAAGTAAAAGTAGAACATTGAAAATGAAGGTAAGCCTCTATGCCTTGAAGTCCTGAGGTTGGTCCAGTGAAATCCTAGTGATGCCCGGTAAAAAGGGGGAGTATTTCTCTGTGGGATTTAGGGATGAGGTAATGGCCTTATCGCTGAATTCTGAGGCCTTTCCTGAGGTTTGTTCTGCAGCTGCAACATTGGCCAAGCACATTTTCCAAACTATACCTACAGAGATGAAGTGGGATAGGGAGAAGATAAGGTGAAATTAGATATTGGAGGTTGCATTCCAAGGCAAGAACTGTTCTGCCTCAGCATTCCACAGTGGTTTTGGCGACGTTGATTCCGTTGGAATTGCTGCAACCTTTCTCTTTTTCACAGGGTGAAGAATTAATTCACTTAGAGGGGAAGTGCTGTCCTGAATGTATGTCCAGCCATAGTGACTGTGTTTACAAAGAGCATGCCAAAGCTGTGAGTATCCTTATACTTCGCAGCAGGGAATAGTGAGTTCTGCTCACACAGGTTTGGAGGGGTTGGCTCTCCCCCTCTGGTTCTGAGAAGGATATTATTTGCTATTGTGGCAGAAAAATAATCCATTAATATAGCCTGCAGATTGCTTTTACAATTTGCAGAAACACTTGTATGCATCTGCTGCAGAATTTCAGTTTTCCTTGGTCTCCTTTGTGCAGTTCAATCAATCATTTCCCTTTAATATTTAATATCCCTACTCAGAGGTTTCCTGCACATTTCATAAAGATAGTTGATTTTAATCTTATCAAGTAGAAGCTACAGAGCTGGGGCAGTGTGTAGCTTTCTGCCAATGTATCCCACTGATTATAATCTTTACTGCAACAGGAGCCCATTATTAATATTTTCAAGGAACTTCCCTCTGAAGTTAAAGAGAAAGGGAACACTGATTATCTCAGTTTAAATATTCAAGTAGTGGACTTGTCATTGCCCTCACACATGAGTGCTGGAGCTGATAGCTGTTCTTTGCCAACACATGTGGGAAATGGGAAATTTAATATTGTTTGAGGCTATTTTTTTAGAAGCTGAGCCTTTCTTTGCTCAGATCCCTTTCTCTGCCCCGGGTGAGGTAAAACACTGAGGCGTGAGTTTTTTCCCAGCTGGAGCTTTGTCCTTTCTGGGACAGGAGCTGGCAGAAGAGCCTTGTGAGCATTTAAGATGCCCTCTGCCTCTCTTGTGTGCCGTTTCACCCGGAGATCTCGTTCTCAAGGCGTTCTCAAGGCGTGTTTCTCCTGCAGAACGGGCAGACCTGGGCAGAAGGGCCGTGCCGGGAGTGCGAATGCCGGGAGGCGGCGGTGACCTGCTTCCAGCGCTCCTGCCCGCCCTGCCCGCGGGGCAGCCGGCCTCGGGAGGCCAAGGGAGACTGCTGCCCACGCTGCCAGCCAGGTACAGAGCCAGGGCAGCCCTTGCCTTCTTCTGGAATCCCTGCAGCCCCCACTCCCCCTGCACCAATCTTATCTTGCCCCCAGTTTGCAGTTGGTGATAAAGTTTGAGGCTCCCAGTGACTTCCCCTGGTTTAAATGACAGCTTTCATTTGGCATAAGAATTTCTCCTCAGGGTTGGTGTTTTTACAAGTGTTTTTTTCTTTTTTTTCTTCCACTGCTTCTTTCTGAATCCTAGCGTGAGTTTTGGAGTTTATGGGCTCCTGATTATTTCTTGGGAGTGGGAAGAAGAAGGAATGTGCATACACTGTTAATGCCACAAGCTCACCTGAGGCTGAATGGCTGCCAGTTAATAATTGTTTGGGAAGACTAGCATAGCCTTGGCTTATATGGTAATTTTGCCTATAAATTCCTTTTTCTCCAGCATATTGTCATTCCCCTGGATTTAAATTTCATGGTTGGGAGGCTTTAGCTGTGGGTTGCTCGTTCTTTTTGGTAACTCTTCTTGTTGCAGTCACATAACTTTGGTTTTATCAGGGTGCTCCAGTTAATGCTTTATCTCAGTAAAAAAGAAAATAGCTTCACAGTTTAATTGTGCTGGAGTGCCAGGGCACATTTGCCATCTTCTTGTTTTACAGCTTGTTATTTGCTGCATGCAAATGGAAATGCAAAGCACTGCAGAAAGAAAAGTGAGGAAAACAGTGTTTCGAAAGTTCTGATGGAATTGTTCTGGATTTTTGAGAGGGAGCAGCATCTGCACAGACTGCTGAGGAAAGGATAGATGATACAGTACTCTCAGCACCTCTCCCTTCTCCTTATCAAGAATTGCCTCTGTCTTCTGTTTTTCCTTAAAACAGTGGTCTTTTAGCTTCCATCATGGTAGCATTTTGCAAAATCCAGGCTTTGGAGCCATGGAATTTGACATCTAGAGCCAAGCCTACACTTTTGTGTCCTCAATGGTAACTTACCCAAACCTGCTCTTTTCCCCCTGTGTTTTTTTCTGTCTTGCAGTGGTGGGGGATGAGAAACAAATGCAAAGTTCAGCCTGCAGCAGTTTGATCTGTGAGCCCAGAACACCAGCCCCTGCTGCATCTGCTTCCATAAAGCTAGCAAAAATTGATTGCTGCTTCTCAGAGATGTGCTTGGGGGAAACTGGCAGAGAGAACCCACTCCTTTTCAGCCAGGGGAAAGCAAAAAGCCCTGGGCATTGCTGTATTTATGTTAAAACCAGCAAATATCCCCTCTCACTGAGAACTTTTGGCTTGTGGCCTCGCTGAGAACACTTGGCTGGGAGCAGAGGGGCTTTTTTTGTAGCTAGAGAAAAATTGTTCTGTTCTGCATCTCTTCACGTACCTGTGGCCAGGAAGTCCTTCTGTGGTGCTGTGGCATCAAGGTTTTTCTGGAGGGGGAGCAGTCTGCCAGCTGTGCTCTGACCTGGCATGGACACAGAGTTGTGACTTACTGCAGGGTTTGGCTTTAGGAATCTCAAATTCAGGTTGCTTTGGGCCATTGATTCCTGGTGACTTACAATTTTCACTGCTGACAAACCATGTGGGCAGTGAATAGCCCTTTTAATCAATTGCCTTGAAAATCTGAGTCTATATAATTGCTTCTCACATACTGAATAGAGCAATAAAACATTTATCCCCTTTGATAAAATCTAGTATATAAAAACCCACTCCAAAGCTAACACACCTTGCACCACCCAGGGAAACAAATGGTAAATTTCACTTTGGTTTTGGAGTTGCTGTGTTTTGCTCCTTCCTGGCTGCCAACACTGCTCTGTGTGCTGCCCCTGTGCCAGGTGAGTGCCACCCAGACTGTGTGAGCTGCTCCCAGGCCTCTGATCACTGTGACTCCTGCCGGGACCCCAGGAAGCGGCTGCAGGACGGGCGCTGCGTGGAGATGTGTGAACAGGGCTTCTACCAGCTTGGGCAGGCCTGCTTAGGTAAGTTCTGCAAGGGGTTAGACCCCCCTTCTCTGCTGCATGCTGTACTTTTGGCTGTGGGATCCCATGGGGTCATCCTAAAGAGATTGCCAGGCTTTGGCTGGAAAAGCATCCAGGCACGTGCTGTGTTGCAACCATGAGACTTTAGGAGGTTTCAGGTGGAAGCAGACACAAATTCTTGAACTCTTGAGATAAAATGAGGCAAAATCATCTCATTTTGTCAGAGCTGGGGGAGGGTCTTTCTACATCACAGATTTGGGATTGATTTTTCTTCTCTCTTCTTTCTCCTGGAAGCCTGCAATGAAACCTGCTCAGCCTGCACCAGCAGATTTGAGTGTTCCTCGTGCCAGGCACCCCTGCTGCTGAAGGACGGGCAGTGTGTGCCTTCCTGTGGGGAGGGCTACGTCCAGGATCAGCTCCTCTGCACAGGTACCTCGAAGCAAAAGGGGTTGCAGTCCTCTGTGATGGCAAAGCAGCATGCAAAACTTTACCTGGGCTGACAACCCTCTCTCTTGAGGCATCTGCTGTTGACATAGGTGTTAATGTTCACCCTAGAGTAAAGGAAGGAGTGAGTGAACAGAGGAACCAAGTCAGACAGGGTAACACTGATCACTGCTTGGGGAAATATTCATGACAGTTCCTCAGTGGGTCAGTTCTGTTGTGTGATTCTTTGACTTCAGTGCAGACTGCCTCTGCCTGCTCATGCCAGACCTTTCAGGACATGGTACTTTGAGGTGTACAGGAAATTGCTTGGAGGGGTGAGGGGTTGATAGGACTCAGGAAATACTTTCTGGGGAAGTTTCCTGCTTTGTTTTGCCATTCATTCGATCCATACTGTGTGCTCTTCCTGGAAGTGCACTGAGCTTGCTGCTCTCAGGAAGCATTTTTACAAAGTAAATTGGTAATTCTGTAAAACACTGAGATGTGTCTAAATCCTTTATCTTAGCAGTTGGAAAGACTGAGAGTAAGATAGGAAAGTTAGCTTTCTCTTTGATGGAACTATGACAGTGCTTTTATGAGCTTCCCCTGCTCCTTGGAAATACTTTAAACTCTTCCCAAACTGTAAAGCAGCTGCATTTTCATCATGGCAGTTTAATTGTTTTCTCTAAAATTAACACTTTTCTCATCTTGATGTTGGCCTTTTTAGAAGGCTTCTAATTATTTCTGCAGATTTGATTCAGCAGAGGGGTGGAGCAAATGCTTAACTTCTGAGCCATCACTTTAATTTCTTTGGAACTAATCCTCCTGCTCAGAATTAAATACAGGCTGAGGGCTTTTGGCACATTTCAGGGCAAAGCACTTTAGATGGCAAGTCCAGCTTCCTTTTCTGAAGTGGCTTCCCTTAAAGAGCTGACCACTTGTTTCAGGTTTTGAAAGTCTGAAAAACCTCTGTCCTCCAGCAGCTGTTACAGCCCAGGTCACCATTGTGGATGTATAAACAGACAAGAGAGACCTAGTCCAAAAGAATTTGTAGGCTTAAGTATCAAATAATCTTCTACTTCATTTGGTTTTATTTTATCATTTCCTTTCCACCTGCTTGTGGTGTTTTAATTGGCAGTGCCCATGCACTGCTGAAGGGATAGGGAAAGGCTAATGTTTCGTTTTATTGCTGGTTTGTAGATTACTGATTGTGCACTCCATCCAAATTTGCAGTCACGCATGCTTGTGGCTGAATGTTGCTGGGAAAATTTGTTCCTCTTTCCTCAAGGGAATTAAACCAATTTGCTTTAGTTCTGCCTGGCTGCATTTTCTGCATAAAGTCAAACCAGTGGAGAAAGTCTTACGTGTCAGATGCGGTCCGTAATTCATGGCCATTCACTCTTTTCCTTGTATCCTCTTTATTTCTGCAAATCTCTAATCAGATTGTCAAGATGGGCCTCAGACTGCTCCAAAAGATTTTCCTCATAATGGTTTTAACATCTACAATAAGCATGTTCCAAAATCACAGAAAGGATGAACTAGACTGTGTTAATTGCTGTAGTTCTCGTAAACTCCCTCTTGAGGAATTCGCTCTGGACTTGAAAGAGACTTAACACCAGGTTTCTTGCTTTATCCTCTTGTTGGAATACTGTTGTCTGCATTGTGGAAAAACACAGTGAATTAGCCTTTCCTTTTGTTCATGTTTTACAACATCTAGTTTAATTGAGTCTCTTTTGAATTTTTGATTATAGTTGTTTGATCTCTGCCCTATTTGAATCCTACACCAGGGTTGTTTCCTGCCCCCCATCCCTCCACTTGCTTTTGTGAAGAATTAAAACAATTAAGAGAAAGTAAAATTGAGAATAAAAGGTAATAAGTTCAGTTATGTAGCAGTGGATTTAAAGTTCATGAGTGGTGGGTTCTCCCTTGGCAGAAACAGAACTCCCCCACCAAAGGCAAAGCAAAGAGAAGCAAAAATAAACTATGTCTGCGTGGTAGAATGGAAGGGCTCGAAGGACTTGCAGTGTTCAATGCTCTCACTGCATTTTTCTAACTTAATTATTTATGTTTCCAGGATTATTCAAAAGCCCAGGCAGAACTGGAGTGTTCCTGCTTTCATCTCCCAAAATGTGAATGTTGAAGTGTGTAACTTGACACTAGCAGACCTGGCTCACTCTGGAGCAAAGCACTTGGATTCCTGCTTCCTACGTGTTGCTTTTCCCTGTTGTCCCTGGGCTGTTGAGGATCCTCCAGGATCCAGGGCTGAGCACAGCTGAGCTGAGTTTGCCCAGCTCCCAGCTTCTGTGTTTTTACTGGGATACCACTGGCATTGTCCTCATGCCATGGTCAGACCGAGGAGGGTTTCAGATGTCTGCAGAAGTTTGGTGAGCTGCAAAAGAGCCCCTACAAATCCCAACTGGAAATAGCCAGGGGGATGGAATCAGCTTCCTGGCTGTGCAGTCACTTCTGTTGATTTATTTTCACACAGCCACTTGGTTGCTGCAGGCAAAGATGTTTGAGCTGACAGTGGCTCATGGAATGCTTCCATTTTCCCCCTGTTCTTTCTGTGGAGCTGGTGCCTGGCTGTTTGGGTGAGGAGCAGCTGCCGAGCCTGGCAATGATCCAGTGCTGAAGGAGCCAGGGTGTGTAATCACAGAATCAGGGAATCACAGTTGAGTTGGAAGAGACTGTGAAGATTATTGTGTTCCAACCCCTCTGCTGTGGACACTTTCCACTATCCCAGGTTGCTCGGAGCTCCATCCAATCTGGCCTTAGACACTTCCAGGGATGGGGCAGCCACAGCTTCTCTGGGCAGCCTGTGCCAGGCCCTCATCCCCTCACAGGGCTTTGCCAAGGGCCAGCAAGAGCCAACTGGTAGCTGTTTAAAAACACTGTCAGGCTGCCAGCAGGGAAAAGTGTCTCTTGGAAAGGAGCAGCACCTCTAGGGACGAGCTGAGAACTTTGCAAGTCACTGGGAATGTTCAGATGTGCTGACATACTGAGGCAGGTGAACAGGCAGGAGTCCCAGCTGTGCAGTGGGAAGTCTGCAATTAAAGGATTCGAATCCTGGCACCCACTCTTTCAAAAACACGTTGAAAGTTAGAGTGAGCTCAGAGAGGAGCAAAACACAGTCAGGTCTGGAAGGTGAAGTGAGGACATTTCACTGCTTAGAAATTTACAGCATGAACTCAAACTCTGCCATTAACTTTCGAGTGTAGACGTGCTCTGAGAAATCATCCAAGCTGAAATCAGATGCAGTTTTTTTTTTTTTTATCAGCAAGGGAAATTATTGACTGGAGCAGGAAACTGTGCTCAGGTTCTGCCTTGGGATAGGATGGTTGGTGTTTGTTGTGCTGGGATTGTGAGGGGAAGATCCTATCCAGTACAGGATGTCCAGGCAGGGTCCTTTTGAGACACCCCTCATATTGGGGTGTTCAGGAACCAGAAGAGCCACAGCATTCTGTAATGATTGGGAAAGAGGTGGAGGGAAAGAACATGCAGGAGGCTGAGAATGGGGAGAGCAAGCAGCTAATCGAGACAAAAAATGGGAAAACAAACCAAGGGGGAAATGTGGAGAAGGAGCATCCAGAATGCCCAAGGACCATGTACTGGGCATGAGCTCCAATATCCTGTGTCTTGCCCCCTGAGCACTCCCTGTTCTAACCCCAGGTGTTCAGTTCCCTGCGTGTGAGGTGGAGCTGATAGCTCTTCCCTGCCTTGGGCAGCAGGGAAATCCCCTGGGATGGGGTGTTGTGCCCCTCTGTGCCATATGACTCATGTATAATGTACTCTCAGTTCTGCAGATGAGCTGCTGCTGTGCCTGCAGGTTCCTGCATTGCACTGATGCTACTCACAGATGAGATTTTCTTGGGTGGCTGCAACTTCAGACGTGTTGGCAGGGCAAACATCAGGAAGTTCTCTTTTCTCCCACCTGGGAGAAACAGACTGGGAGCACAAGCATGTACCTGCCTTATTGTGAAATAATGAATTGAAGAACATTTTTGGAACATATTTGGAACATATTTGGGTGTAATTGAGAAAAAAAGACCAAGCCCTTGACAGCAACAAGAACTGTAATTTGCACTGTTCCTGCAACACTGGTAGCATGGGATTTAATAGGAATCTGTGTCCCATATTTTCTCTAGGAATTACTCAGGCTGAGCATATGAGGATTCCTGATAAGTCAGTTCCTTCTGCACCTGGAAGGACAGGAGGAGTTGTTTCTAGAAGAAGCCTGGCTTGTTTTTCATTCTGCCAAACCTTGACTGCAGCCCTGCAGCACAGTTCTGTTTGTGCCTGGAGCTGGGTTACTGTCAGCAGCCATCCTGGGGATCTGGGTTTTAAGTAGCCTGTGATGGGATTTCTTCCTATTTCTCTTTGTGCTCCAGGGATTTTACAGTGTTCCCAACACTCCTTCTAGGCTGATAACAGCTACGCTAACTGCTCTGGTCTGTGCTGCTGCCACATTCCATGTGCAAAACACAGCTGGAAGTTCTCCTGCTGGGATGGCTTGGATGAAAGATTCCAACCTAAGCAGCAGTGGGTTGTGTTTGTTATTTTTCATCTTCTGTAGCAGTGAAAGCCTGAGCAAACCTGTCAAGAAGGGCAGTGGTGCAGGCCTTTTGCTGTTGGAACTGGCTTGTTGGTTAATCCTGCACTTTTCTCCCCTGCAGCCTGTCACGAGTCCTGCTCCTCATGCTGGGGAGCTGCTGAGGGCCACTGCCTGTCCTGCAAGGATCCATCACACGTGCTCCAAGCTGGGTTCTGCCTGGCCAGCTGTGGCCAGGGGTTCTACCCAAGGGATGGCGTCTGCACTGGTAAATACCTGTGAGAGGAATGCTCTGCACAAGCAGGAATCAATATTTCATTTCGCCGTGCAGCAGCTGGGGCTTTATTCATGTCTGACAAGCCAGCTGCACCCTGAGCATTCATAGGGGATGAGGGAAGCTGCTGTTTGTTTGTGAGATTATTAATTCATTTACACTAATCAGATGCTGAAAGGTTTGAGGGGTTTTTCCTCGCCGAGCAGCTTGAAAAGCTGGGCTGTTTCTGAGGGCTTGACAAATCCATTTGTCTGCGGAAAGAAAAATGGCCTTTGCCAGCAGGTTTCTGTAAATTTAATTATAATTCAGCATCACAGTATTATAGTACCTGCACAGCAGATGTGCCTTGGGAGCTGGGAAGGTTTGCTGGGAAAAAGGGAGAAGAGGCAGCTAGAGGGAATTAAAAGAATAAGGTCAAACAGATCCTGAAGGGGGAAGAAAATCTCAAATAAGGAATCTCACATTTACCACATGCCTTCCACTCTAACCTGGATTGCTATTGGCATCCACCTCTGGCTGCTTGGGAGGAGTATCCATGGTCAGTCAGGGCTTGTTGGGCTTCAGGTGTGTGGTTCACACAGGTGTGTCTGGGCCACAGCTTGCTAGAGAGAGCATAAAAGCTGGAACTGGTGGCAAAATTGTTGCTATTTGTGCTTATGCTGGATTACCACATTCCCCTGCATTTTGGTCAGTGTCTGTACCAGGCAGCTTTATTCACCTATGTTTTAAGTGTGCAGGCTTGAAATCTAAAAGCTGAAAATAATTTAAGCTGAAAAGGAAATTTAACTTAAGTTTGGTTTTTACTGCCAGTGGTTTCTTGAAACCCCATAGCTGTTCCTTGAAACCTCTGAGAGTCAGACCTTTCACCTTCTACCAAAAACCATGCATTTTGATACCCAGCTGGAGAGCTGCTAGTGAAAAGAAACAGAAATTGGTTAAGCAAAATGCTTGACACTTCTAAATATCCAGCAGCATATTGCCTTAGGGAAGGCAGAGTTCCATGGTGCTCTTGGACAACGGGTCAGTTCACTTCAGAGGTGATTGCCTGGGATAATATAGACCACCAGAACTGATAAGAAAAATTATCATGCTTGATTTTAGCTGCATTTTCCCACTTAGAAGAAAAGGGGGAGGGGGGAAATTACCATTTTTTGAAATCACCTTTTCCCCCCTTCCTTCCTGAAAAGTCTGCTACTTGCTGTACACTGCCATGTAAAAATGTATGGGTTGGTTTCCCTTGAAGGGGAGAGAGGTTGATGGCTCTGCTGCTCTTCCCTAATTGAGTGCCTGTCATTAATGAGCTGTTCTCGTGGCAGCTTGTGGCCAGTTTTGTGAGAGGTGCTCTCCAGAGGCAGCCAGGTGTGTGAGCTGTGCTGCAGGGAAGCTGCTGCACGAGGGGAAGTGCCTCCCTCAGTGCCCACAGGGACATTTCTCGAGCGGCAGGGGAAGGTGCACAGGTAAGAGGGGGATTTTTGCATGACCTTCTCCTGGGCTCTCAGGGCACCCTCCTCGTGTTCTCTGTTCTTCCCCAGATGTAGGGAGGGAGTTTTGAGAACACAGAAATGGGAGGGTGGGACAGGGAATTTGATTTTCTTATGTGTTCTTCGGTTCACTCGTGATGGATTGTTTCAAGTAGCCTCTTTTCCTTGCCAAACATGCTGAGATACACATTCAAAACATCGTGTGAGCAGGAGTTATTATTGGTAGTACTTATTAAAACATGGGCACTTCTGCTCTCATTAGTTCACCTAGCTGAGTCTCATTCCAGCTTGGAGTTTTCTACAGCTGGAGAAGGCTGTAGTCAGCCACACCACTCTGAAGGAGTAAAAATGGGATGTTTCAGCTCTGTGTGCTCTGTTTCTCTATCAGCTTGTCACGCTTCATGCTCCACGTGCAAGGGACCTCTGGCCACTCACTGCACCTCCTGTTCCTTCCCTCTGGCACTGCGCCAGGGCCTGTGCCTGGAGAACTGTGGAGAGGGCTTTTACCAGGATCACAACATCTGCAAGGGTAAGCTCTCTACTTGGGATAAGTTCCCCAGCTGCTGTAAACCAGGTTTTGTTTCTCCTTTATCATGTGCTGAACCAGTTAGTGCTTAATTCCTGCCTTTCCTGCTGATTGTTTTCTACTTTGAGAAAAACTGAAGTTTCCCACCTACTTTCACACCTCCAGGATTTAGTGATTTCTGGGACATTTTTTTTCTTCTCTGTGCACACTGCTGAAATAAATGTACATTGCTCCCAGGTTTTTCTCAACACGAGTTCAGTGGTGGATGAAATTCCACATACACCTGGTATGAAATTCCACATATACCTAGTATGAAATTCCACACACATCTGGCAAATTTGCAAAGACTGAGGTCAACTTTGTAATAGTGGGAAAAGCGAAAATTGGAAAGGTGAATTTCTGCTTCGTGCAAGCCCTTCACACAAAGGGCTTTTCTTCTGTCATTTCTTGCTGTCCCTCCTAATAAGATTAAGCTCACTGTTGCAGTTCCAGAAACTAAAGGAGAATTGGCTGCCTGTGGCACAGGGCTGCAGTTTTTTTATTTGTCCACCAGCTTTACTCGGGAAAAGAGCTGTTCCTTGGGGGCGGGGGGAACGATGACAAAGAATTTTTCCAAAATCCCTGTTCTGTTTTAGAGAGCAGGACCAGATGCTGTTGGGCCTCGTTTGTTGGGTCTCTAGAAAGCTGTCCCTTGTCCTTCTCCTTGGGAAAGCTGGCTCTGATGGCTCTCTCCCCCTGTGCCCAGGTTGCCACCCGTCCTGCCGCTCCTGTGCTGGCCCAGGGGCTGCGCAGTGCCTGCAGTGCCGGGCGCCCAAGGACGTCCTGCAGCTTCACCTGCCCGGGGAAGGAGTTCTCCATGGCCTTTGCCTCCCCCTCTGCCCATCCCATTTCCATGTGGATAGCACAGGAGTCTGCAGAGGTGAGAAGAGCTGTTCAGAGCCCTGGGTTTTGGGGGTTTGGGTGGAGCTCGTACCACATTTCATTTGTACAACCTCTTGCTTGCCTCGTGACTGCCATGAGTGTTTAAACTCTGTAACTTTCAAAATGGCACATCCTAGTGCTTTTGAGGGAAAATGTAACCTACATAAGACTCCTGACTGAAATACTCAGGTACTTTCTTTTTAAATGTCTATGTTCAAGCCTGCACAGCTCAGCTCCTTTCTGTTGAAGCTGAGTACATGATTTTTAGCACTGACTTACTTTGAAGCAGCATCAACCCTTAAATCCTTTTCAAAAAAGACTTTCTCCTTCTTAGCCCTTGGAGCAGGTCAAGACATCCCACAGCAGTCTTTTCTTTTGAGGAAGCTCTTCTGCTACATGCACTGCAGCACACCTGCCATCCCTGCTCCTGAAATGCCAACTTGGAACCATTTCCATGAAGGCTAGAGTTTGGAAAAGTGGGCACTGTGATGTTTGAATATATGTGGTTTCCCACCAGTCAGCGAGATGGTGATTGAAGTAAAGTAGTAGTAATAACAATATTAACCACACTACTGGTGGCTATTTCTTCCTGTTGGGAAAAAACCAGTATTTTAAAAGTGGACATAATTTAAAATCCGGTTATTTTTATTTTATAGCCAGTGCTTTGAAAAGCAAACCCACAGCATTGTGCAGAACAGAAGCACAGAAGTTCTTACATAGGGCAAAATGCTGGTTTTGTAGTCATAGAATGGCCTGGGTTGGAAGGAACCTTAAAGATCTCCCTGGCTGCCAGCTATATGTAGTTGTATAAATTACTTTATTCAATTCAATTTCCTCTGTCCAGCCCTGTGTCTTATCTCCCCAGAATCCAGAGGTCTGGGTTCAAATCACACGGTGGAACCTGTAACCTCCAGCCACTCTACTAACTATGAAGTTTTTGGCTAATGAGTGTATGTGTTTATTTAATCAGATGGCTTAGCTGAAGATGGTTTGGTTTAGGGCCAGTGCCAGGAAAGAAGTGCAGTTTTTAACTGCACTCCTCCTTCTTGCTGAGCCATCCTTGTGATGAGCGTTCATTTCAGGTGGCCAGTCCACCTCTGTGGGTGTTTGCTCCAGAATGGCTGATGGTAACTGTGCAGTGATAAGAAACCCTGGAGTAACTGCAGGGTGATAACAGAAGGTGACTTCAGCAGCTGGTAAGTTTGCAGAACCCCAGAGCTCTTCCAGGGAGGACAACAGCATCACATGATTCTGGGCAGCTTTGCATTTCAGTAATGAACTGCGTGGGTGCAAAGAAATATTAAAGATGCAGCTGTCTCTGCTTGCTCCTTATCTTCAGGAACTGCTCTCTACTTTGCACTCCTTCTTACTCTCACAAGCAGAGGATCCTCTAAAGGAAAAATACCTTCCTGTCATCCTTGAGAAGAAAGCACTCTGGCCACATTTTGAGGCAGTAACGAACGAAATCAGCCAGAATTAATGTGGCTTTCTGTGTGCTGTTTTCCCTTTTGCTGCAGAGTGCCACTCCTCCTGTGCAGGCTGCTTGGGGAATTCTTCCCAGGACTGCACGGCTTGCCCGGCTCCTCGCGTGCTGCTGGAGGGCAGATGCCTCCCCTCGTGTCCTGAGGGGCTGTTCAGCCACAGGGACCACTGCTCCCGTG
Source organism: Chloebia gouldiae (assembly GCA_003676055.1). NCBI lineage: Eukaryota > Metazoa > Chordata > Aves > Passeriformes > Passeridae > Chloebia > Chloebia gouldiae. Next base: position 1,086,832 of record QUSF01000069.1, on the reverse strand, counting down.
AGTGCACCTGCAGCTTGCCCTGCTGCATCTCATTCCCTGCCCCGGGGTGCATTTCTCGGTGTAATTAGAGATGCTGTCTGATTTCTGTGAAGCTGTTTCAATATTAGCGGGGGAGAATAGGATAGTCCGATTTCAGGGAATGGAATCTCCTCCTAATGGGAGAGAGATGTGCACTTGGAATCATAAATTACACTCAGTTTTGCTCCTTGGGACTGTTTCCCTGAAGATATTCTGTTCTTGATTTCAGGATGGTGTTCCTAGCTTGTGTGCTGTGGAAAAAAACTCTTTAATGGACAATGCTGAGAAAAAAAAAAAGCTTTTATTAGTAAAAGCCTCAGATTTACAGAGAAAAACCTTTCCTAAGAAGCCCATTGCTCTATTTATTCAATTTTTTCAGCCAAGGAGCAACTCTATCAATAGATTTATTTGGCAGGCCATTGTAAAGATTGATCAGTTCTGAGCTGTGCACTGCCACCTTAGAGCTGAGGTAACTGCTGAGTGCTGCTTTAGGTGGTTTCAGGCTTATAAAAACATCTTGGAAACAAAATTTCAGTGTCAGGAAAGTGGCATCTTGCAAGCTGTGTCCTTTTATCCCTAAAGAGCTTTGAAAGTAGTTTTTAAGGATTTTTTACTGACTGGTAGCCGTAGTATTTTTATCTCCTTCAGATCTGTAGCATGGGAATCTGACATCTGTCACTGGAGCTGGAGGGATACAAAAGCAGCCCATGAAATATTTTTGAGTGCTCTTAAGCCACTTTCTCTGCCGTGTCTTTGTTGAGTTTTGGCAGGCAGAAGTGGCTAATGAGCTGGCAGGGCATTCCTGCTTCAGAGGTTGCAGTTTGGGAGGGCTTGCTGGAGAAACCATTCCCCAGTTTTCCTCTCATGCATATCAAGCTCCACGATGATGTTCATACAATCCCAGGAGAAGTTTAATTTATCTCCCCTGTGCATCCCACTCTGTTTTTTTATATGCACAAGCATATGCTGGAGGGAGGAATGACAGGGCCAATCTCTCTCTCTCTCTTTTATATTGTGTCTTGATCTATACCTCGATTAATGCAGGCAACAAACCACATTTCTTAAACTGGCAACCCATTCCTCATCTTGTTTATTCAAAATGAGGATGTAAGAGCCTTCCAAGCCACAACCCCACAGTCCCTGGTGCCATTAGACCATCTTCTGCCCATGTTTTGTAGGAGTGGGATGATGGTGGGAGCTGTTTTTTTGGGAAGGGAGGGGAGGGAGTGCACTGGGAGCATAACCAGGAGTGTTGATATTCTCCCTCAGCCTGTCATCCATCCTGCAAGACATGCCATGGCCCCTCTGCTTGGGAATGCTCAACCTGCCACCCCCATGCCACTCTGGATGGTGGGAAGTGCAGGACAGGCTGCAAGGAGGAGCAGTACCTCAACCTGGTGGGCTACTGTGTGGGTGAGTAAGGGGAGCTGCTGGGGGAGGAGCTGTCTGTGCCATTGAACTGCTGCTTCACACTGCCAGGAAAGCTGCTTGGGTCCTGCTCAGAGCTTCAGGAAGAGGAGCTAGGTTAGAATTTGGGATCCAAAGAAGTAGCTTATGGGGCCCTAAAGAAAAGCTGGCACAGCAAGTGTTGCTGTGTGCATTTTGGGGAGGTAATAGGATTTCTGGGTGGGGGTTGTGCTGTGTGGGTGCTCAGTGCCTGCACTTAAGCCCATCATCTGAAACCACTGATTGCATTTATCTGTTTAAAAAGAAAAATCGCTTTTAATCCATCACACAGACACGTATAAACATATCCTGGGAACTGCTCCAACTATTTCTGAGCTTTATCAAGACATTTTTTTTTCTTTATCAAAAAAAGCTACGGTGTGTGAGGCTTAATCCAGGCTGAACAGTTCCAAATGAGATAAGGAATCCTAAGAAAAGGGGAAAATGCATTAGAAGTAATAAATATATCCATTGAGATGCTATTGTTCTCAGTTGAATATGATTTTCCTTCACAGAGTCTTCCCTTTGCTAAACATCTATGTTCTGGCTGTTTTTTAATGAAAGACTTGTTTCTTTGCTCTCCACAGCTTAATTCTATGAAGCATTTCTTCATCTCCCTTTTAAACAACAGTGATTGTTTTGTCTGCAGAGACAAAAAGAACAGGGAAAGAAAGTGTGTGAGGAGTAGGAAAACATCCTGAAAGTACTGTACAGCTCCTTAGGAATTCGGGTTGGGCAATCAAGATAGAGTCAGATAAGTACAAACTGGAAATAATTCAGCATTTCAGTGTAAAGAAGTGTATCTGTCCTGTACAATTTCAGGGGATACAGTGGTACTTACTAATGTCCTGGCATGTCAGAGCTCTGTGCCCTGTATTTCTTCCACCTTATTTCCCCATTAATTTGCATTGTGCTTCCTATGAAAGAAGTGCCATGGAAAAGTGGCCTTCCCTGTGAATTGTGTTGGGAAAACCTTAATACCATATATCACCACTCAGGACTCTTTCTGAGGAGGGTTTATTTTTTAATTATCCCTTTGTTTGGTGTCACGGACCAGTTCTGCTTCCAAATCCCAGTGATCAGGGAGATGTCACAGGAGCTGGAAGCTCGCAGGAACTGGAAGCAGTGTGGAGGGCATTCCTTGTGGCATGGGAACCCTCAGTGTCCAGATGTTTTTTGTCCCACTGAAGTTGTTAGAACCCTTGCAGAGGAACACAACTGAAGTTTTTCACCTTGACAAAAAAGTTGTGCTTTGGCCCCAGATCTGCAGTCTGAAGTGTGTTGCTCTTTGTGCTAAATGTATGTGTGATGTTTAAGCAAAGCATGTTTGTAGCAAGTTCTCCTGGAGGTAAAGAGCTCCACATCCAGGTTGTTAAGTTTCACTCATTCTTGTCATTCAGCTCTGATTGAAAGGCTGAATTTGCCCTTGCCAAGTTATTAATTATCAGTTAAAGAGCAGCTGTCCCATAAAAGAGACCATTAAAACTCCTGACACTCTCATAAGATATGATTTGCATCAGAATCTAACAAAGCTTTTTCCTTCACCTCCCAAAGCAATATATTTTTACAATTATCTTCCCATTTATCTTTAATTCCCGACCCTGCAGGCAGAATTGTGTTATGGCTTATAGGGCCTGCTGTGCATCACAGTCACCTGCCATACTTTATGGACCTGGAGTGGGAAATCTTTCATAGAGGCTGGAGAAAAGCAACTGTCACTCCAAACCATTGCCTGGGAATTAATGATGTTATTGTGCATGTTACCTGAATGAGGTTTGGAGCATTTGCCTTGTTAATAGGAAAAAAAAAAAGGCTTGTTTTCAGCAGTTAATCAAATAAGCATTTCACATTTAAGCAGAAGAAAGATAAAATGTCCTCAACTTCCAGAAAATCAATGAGTCTCTGAGCTCTGTTTTGGGCATGCAGAATTTGTGGCAATTCTTCCCTGAGAGTGCTCAATCAATTAATTTTATTTTGCAGTCCAAATGTACAGGAATGTGCTTGAGACTTGAGCCATCCCCTGTTGGATCTCACAGCTTCTGTGGGGTTTGTTTTCACAGTTTGAAAACACTCTGTGATTTCCCTCTCCCTCTTGTCCAGCTCAGCTTCAGTTTCAGGAAACTTTGTGATCACCACTTTAAAAACCCCAACCACTGCTGAAAGCCTTGTCCTGCCCTCGCTTCTCTGATTTGAGGTTTCCCTGTTGATCTGGAAGCTTCTGTGTTGATCTTTTCCTGACCACATGGAAGGGCAGTTAGAAAGAAAACTGTGAACATCAACTGATAGAGGATTCCCTGTAGTCTGGTTTTAACTCCAGCTGCAAGGGCTCTCCCAATCCCTGTGTTCCACAGGCCCTTGCTTTCTTAGGCTGTGTGCAATTGGGAAAATGTTCAAAGCTAAACCAGAAGAGCTTGCTCAGGAGGGGGCCTGTAACAAGCTTTGCTGCCTTGCTCTTAAAATTCCAGAAGGGACACTCTGACAACAAGCAATACACTAAGTTCCTTGTAAAATTAATGAGCTGTTGCTGTCTGTTTAGAGAGACATTGATATCATCATGGAGAGCTGGAGCAAGAGGGGCTTAGCTCCACTCACTCACTGGCATGCAACCTCCTACAGGACCAGCAGCTGAGCTGCCAGAGGAGGGAAAATCCTTTCCCAGCTTTGCTCTACGCTTCTTTGTGCCAGGCACCTTCCAGCTGGATCTCCCACCTCACACTACCCAGGGAAGCTCTCACAGAGCAGGCAGATCCCTGCAAACATGGTTGCACTTCACCAGAATTGCACTTGGATTGTTTCAGTGTCAGGTTCCCTCTCAGATCTTGGAAAAGAGAGACAAGAAAAACTTTTTAACAAACAAAACAAGCCAAAAATCCTGGTCAGTGTTGCATATCCTTTTAAACCAACCACACTGACTTGCTTTCTGGAATTACTGTAAGACCAGAGACTTTTTTGCACGTTGAGGTGCCTATAAAGTGTGTGGTGTTTTCAGAGCTGATTTTAAGTCATGCTCTGTTGTAAACCTCAGGTCTCACCTTAGAGCACAGCACAAAACATACATCAGGAAATACTTTCCTGGAGAGCCCCTAAGAGAGGTGATGTGTTTAAAGATTGTTGTATGCTTAGCAAGTGGTGGTGCTGAGAGGCAGAAATGCCACTGGTTTCCTTTGTGAGCATTCACAAACACTTCAGAGATGGTTTTGTCTCCCCAGCAGTCTCTTTTGTCTTAGAACAATCTGTAACAGATAATTTCCATATAGGAAGGGCACCGTTTTCTTGCTTATTTGCTAAGAGAAAGCTGAAGAGGCTGTGGAAGTTAAGTAAATTTGGAAATCCATGTAAGTATTTCCATTTTACTTTGCAATGGAAGCAGCTTTATAGGAAGATCAGTGATAGGGAATGTGATGGGGATTATTTTTGCATAGAGGTGAAGAAGGAGGAAATCAGAGCCCACTGGAAGGGGAGCAGGAGAATATTTTGCTTGGAGAGTGGGAGAAAACTCAGCAGTCTCAGAAAGATGAGGAGGGAAGCATTGGGACTACAAGCAGTGTGGTGGCAGAATTCCTTAGAATCCAGTTGCATTCTGGAAGGGGTCTAGGGGAATTGACAAACTTGTGTGGTTACCTGCAGCCAGCTGGGGATGTGAAGGCTCCAGAAAATCCAAATCCCATGGGCTGTGCCCACTGCCTGGGCTGGGAGAAGGCAGAAGCAGGAAACATAGGGCTGGGGGGTGTGACTGAGAGGCACAAGGAAAACATCCCCCTTCTGTTAGAACTGGCTTCAAAGAGAGCCTGCTGTGAAAAAGTGAAATCATCTCTCCCTAAACAAAGCCTCAGTTCTTCCCTCGGTCTCTCACTGGCTCCCCAATGTCCCTGAAATTCACCATGAGTGGCAGCCCTGGGTTTTTTGTTGGTGTTGTGTGTGCTTTGATCTCCAGGCTTGCAAAGGAAGAAGAGAGTGATGGGGCTGATTCATCCTAAAACAGTAACTGAGAAAACTCTTTCCACTCGCAGGAGCGAAAATAGGGGCTTGTGAAGAGCAAACTGTACTGCAGCAGCACTGAGTTTTGTAGATACTTGGATTTTTAAATGTTACTTTGGGAGAATCTAGGTTTTCTGCTGCAGATACTGACTGTGTGGATACCCTACATTTTCTCAGCCTCCTTTTCATGCTCTGTTTATGAAACCTTTTGAGCAGATTTGTTACTCATTATGCCCTGCCAAAGCTCTTTATTAAAGACCAGTGGCTTCAGCAAGAGATTCAACTGGAGGAGTATTATTTTAACAGTAAAGAGAGTCAACATATTACCAGGTAGATGTGGAAGTACAAAAACCTGGTTAGATTTGTGTTAATTTTATTGGTTATAAGTACATAAAACTCTTCACCCCACCTCCAGCCCGTACAAATCACAAGTACCCAGGGCCTTTGGGATGAACTCATAGTCCTTGCTCCCTAAGGTGGGCTGCATGTGATCCTTTCTGCCTCCAAGTACTCCACCTCTGTACCCCAGCTCTGGCTGGTTGTTTCCCAGCTCCAAGGCTGAGAGCACGGGGCACAAACTCAGTGCATTCTATATCCTGCAAAAGGAGGAGATGAAGGAGGCAGCTCTCTAAGAAGCTTGGATCCCTGCCTGCAGTCAGGACTGGATCGATTTCTGAGCTGCTTCTGGGCTTCTGCAGCAGTGTGGGGTGAGAATCACCTGTGTGTGACATGCAGGAGACGTCAGCTGGGGCCAGGCTCCTGCAGCTATGGATGCAGAACTCCTCCAGGCTCCCATGTGAGCCTGTGTTCAGCTTGTACATCTAGATTGCCTGACAAGCTGTAGTAATGCTGTCACAGGAGACAAAAGACAGAAAGGTGAACCTGCAGCAGAAATCTGGCAAATCAAGCCTCATTGTTACATATCTTTCAAGTCAGTCGTCATTTCCTTTATAATTTTCTCGATTACCATAATGAGGATTAATTTGGCTTCCAGGTTGCCTTACACTGCACCTTTGTGCACACAAAAGGCTTGTTGTCAAACCTGGTGAAGCACCTAAGTTCAGGTAGAGGTCAAGAGACGCAAGCTTGTGTCCTGCTGGGGAAAAATGGAAAAAGGAAAAGGTTTTGAGGCACTCTGATGCCACTCTTGGCCTGGCTTTGAGGGCTGCTGTGGCTGTGTCAGGGTATGGGTGTCTCATTTGTGTGGGAAAATGTGAGCAGCAGGAACTCCAGGAGAAGGTCATACAGCTGTACAGGTTCTGCTCCTTGTCTTGCCATGGTGGGAGCAGAGGGAGGTGGGTGCCTGAGGCCTCCAGCAGAGCTAGGAGGAACCTGTAGGCAGAGGCATTCCAAGTCAGATGAAGGTCTTTGGAAACAAAGGGCTTTGAGCTGGCTTTGTGCAAACCTCTCCCAAGCTCACTTAAGGATGGCAAAGAGGATGCCTGAATGGCGCAGGAGGGATGCAGAGGCGGGATTTGCTCTCAGAGTTCCATCCCTACAGCCCTCCTGCAGTTCCCAGCTGAGCTCTGTGCTGTCCCTCTGTGCTCATTGTCCCTTGTTGCCTCTAGACTGCCACCCCCTGTGCCAGCAGTGCGTGGCCAGCCTGCGGGACAGCGGCAGCGTGTGCCTGAAGTGCCACCACGCCCGGCACCTGCTCCTGGGGGATGGCTGCGTGCCCGACTGCCCGCCGGGACACTACACCGAGCACGGCGCCTGCAAACGTGAGTTCCTCCTGCAGACACCCCGGGGAGCTGTGAGGAGCTGCCTGCACCCCTGGGACAGCTTCCACCAGCTGCTTCCTGCCTAGCAGAGAAGCTCTGTCCGCCTGGCAGGATGCTGCACTGGGGCAGGTTTTCTTTCATGGTGGTTGGAGTTTCTCAGGATGTTTTGCAGCCTGAGGTGGAGCATCACCCTGACTGATTACTGTCTGGCTTGTGTTGCTGCACCCAGAAGGTGATGGCTTGTAGCTGCTCCCAAAACAGAAAGCCAGTTCCATTCAGCTTTTTAGGCTGGTGCAATGGATTCAGTACCTGGGCCACATTTTATTTTCTGCTGTGTCCCTGCATCTCCTCCACTTTTTGTTGTTGATGTGGTTTCACATTCCAGTCATTGTGTGAGTTGCTTTCTACTCCCTGGGCTCTAAGAAGGAAGCAGGTTCCTTTTCTTGTTCTCTGCCTGACAGGGACGTGGTAAAGCTCAAAGCTGAGCAAAGGGTATTGCACTTTAGTTTTAGAGCAAGGAACCAAGACCAGAAATTCAGCACAATGTAGATGCTCCTTTTGCAGGAAGTGGCATTTCCTAATCTAGTTTAGAGTGGATAATATTTCAAAGCTTCTCTTCACCATTCTGGGAGCTGTGTGTTTGTTTACCTGTTTTTGACAAATGAGATCTCAGAACTATGAAACATACTCTGTGTCACTTGATTAGAAAGGCCCCTGAGAGAGAGAGAGGTTTTGCCTTCCTGGAAATGAAAGCCTAGGGATAACATTTCTTCCCTTTGGTTTAAAGGTTTGACTTAAAAGGAGTTGTGCATTTTTCAGACTATGTCAAAGCCTGTAGGACATTTTGTTCTGCCTTTTAAGATCCCCAGCCCAGCTCAGTGTGGTTGCTTCTGATTCCTTTGCCCACTCTCCCTCAATTAATTTTCCAGCTATCATGATATGTGTAATGATGGCATCAGTCTTTAGGTAAAGGCCTGTCAAGAAGTAAAACAGACTGATCATTTTGTATGTAACCTCTCTGGAGGAAGTAATAGGGTACACTGGCCTCAGCCCCTGTGATATTTTAAATCTCTTCGGTCAGACTGGGAAATGAGCCGGAAAAGTCATGAGGGAAAGGGGGAGAGGGTGCATGGAGGTAGTCTGGTCTCCATCAGTGCAATTCCTGCTGAAGGGATGGATGTGAATCTTCAGGGAAGTGTGGAGCTGCTAGAAAAGCACTAGATGGTTCCTGCATAGATAAAGAGGATCTAACCTGAAGCTATCTGGGAGAAAGCATGAGAAGGAGGTATGTGCAGGCCCTTTTTTCACTCTTCTCTGTTAGACAGGTCCTGGCCACATCCTGCAAGGGTTTTTTCTTGAGAAGGGAAGGCTGAAGAGGGTAAATGAAAAGAGAAAGACAGGAGAGAATCCTTTCTTGGGTGGGAGGCACTGTGCACAACTGAGGGCTTAGACTTAGCAGGAACTTCTGGTGCTCAGCATCCCTGCTCTCAGTCTTTGAGAGTGCTTCTGCTGAAGCCTGTGAAATTTGCCCTGAGACCTGCTTTTCCTTGAACAGAAGCCCTGTTTTTTGCTGTCCCTGCAGGGTGCCACCCTTCCTGTAAGAGCTGCACTGGCGAGGGTCCCTTGTCCTGCTCCTCCTGCAAGGCCAGCCTGGTTCTGTCCCATACGGGCGTGTGTGCTCCGCTCTGCTCCCTGGGATACTACAGGGATGACAGGAACACCTGCAGACGTGAGTGCCTCTCCCCCAGCCTGCTCTCCTTTCCACAGTGCTGTTACCAACCTGTCTTTTCTTGTTCCTTTGCTCACTGTGGCTGTTGCCTGGAAAAGAAATGTTTCAAATGCCTAAAAATGTGATGTGAGTTGACAGAGGTGATAAGCTGCCTCCGGAGCAGAGCCTACAGCAGGGTTGAAATTTCAAAACAGTTGCAGTTTTGTTATTGACCTCAAAAGACAAGAGGCTTTGTGTCCTGCTGTAAAAACCTGCAGGAGCATTTGTGTAGGTTTCCCTGTGATGGATTCTGGACTTGATGAAAACTTGGCAAGTTGAGACCAGTTTTAATCAGTCCTTACTAAAGCAAACCCCCTCCCCACTGCACTACCTGCCAGTACATGCCAGGAAACATACATGGCAGCTGCACTGTAGCATTTATATCCATTTCTCCTCATGTGAAACCCCAGGAGAAACAAGGTACAGCTTGGTAGACACACACCTGAGCTGATCCTAATGATCTGGTGGAATTGATCTGGTATTAGGTTATGTTTTATCCTACTCTTGCTATCCTTTGTGAATCTCTCAGGGCCTCCCTTTTCCTTTATTATTTTGTGTTCACTCTGGCCCTGGGTAATTCTTCTCAAAAATTATTTGGCTTGATTTTCCAAAATCCAAATGGTATGGCCCAAAGACACAAAAAATTGGAAAAAGCCGTGCTTGAATTGTCCCTCTATAATACACACACCTAAAAATGAGTGAATGCTGAAGTGGTTTGGTCACTGTAAACCTGAACACTCAGATTAGTGAAGTCCTGCATTACCCTGATTTAAATTCTCCCAAGCAATGATAAAACATCTCTGTTGCACTGAGTCCAGGTATCAGTGTCATCCTACCTAGACCCAATTTTGTCACTGATGAGGTCCTGTAGGAGGAAACTGAAATGGTTTTCAGCTTTACCTGCCTTCTGTTGAAATAGATGGTTCTCCTGAAGCTATTATTTCCATCTGATCAGCAGAAATGCAGACACCTTTCATAAGTTCAAGGAAATAGCAGGAAGGACTTGTTCCATTCTTCTCTTGTGGAATAAAGAAAGGGCATTCAATAATACTACTAATAAAAAGAAAGTAATAAGAAATAGGAATTAAAAAAAAAGTCTGGCTGGTTTCCTACAAGCTCAAAAAAATACTCAGTTTTCTCCTGCAGTAGGGATTCTCTTCTTGCTTGCTGCACCAGAATATCTCCCTTCCTAATTAACATGCCCCTTTCTAATGAAAGCTTTCCTGTTGATAGCTCCTGCCTCAGCATATCAAGGCAGACTGGCAATGTTCCTGAGGCCTGCACCCTTCCTGAAATTGGTTCAGGGGCTCAACTGCAAATAGATTTATTTTTTTTTGCAAGCCAATTCAGCTACTCTAATCTCCTTATTGCAAATGGCTTTTTAAGAAGTGTTTGTAATCCTTGGGGCAGGGGGCTCAAGGCCAAGTGTGTTGGATTTTTGTCATTCCAAGTGTCACTTGTGCCTTTTCAAGTGCTGCTGATAAGCCAGGGAGATACAAATTGTCCCAGGCTGCTGGGAAACTGCCACTTGGAGGGAATGAAGATTGTTTAATCGGAGGTTGGCTGCTAGGCTGAGAAAATCTGGTCTCTCTTCAACGTTTATTTTAGTCTCTTTGCACTTTTGAGGAACTCGGGGTTGGAATGAGGTTCAGAGAGATGCTGAGTGCACGTATGGGCACTAGGAGATATTTTTAAACTCAATGACATCCTGGCCCAGGAACAGTGAGAAGCTTAAGGAGTCCTTCACGGGCTTAAAAATGCAGATACAGAGTCGTGCTGATAAAACAAGGAGACAGGTTTGCTTCCAGGTACAGTTTTTGCTTGCTCTTCTGGCATGCCTCCATGGGTAGCCTGATTTCCCTGGATTTAGACCTCACGTAGAATGTTTTACTGTATCTTTAATAGTTGGTTCTTTGGAGCACTTGAAAAAAGTAATTTTTTTTATGTAGCATTTTTAAGTGAAGAAAAAATCAGAGTGGCACCAGAGCACCTAAAAATCAGCTACTTGATTCTTTAGGTAAACATTTTGCTAGAAATCATTTGTACATCAATAAAATACAGACCTGTGACATTTTTAGAGGAGCTAAAACGAGGAACTGTTTTGAAAAACACTGTGTTCTTGCTTCAGGGAGAGCAACATGGGTACTTTCACATGGGTTTTTGGTTAAAAAACTGTGTTTTGAATTAACATGTCAGTATTTATCACCCAAACTATTAGTACAGCCTCCTGCGAAGTTTAGTTCCTGGACATCAGAGAGGTGAGTTGAAATATTTTGAACCTCTGGACTTTGATCCTAGATTCAGTAAATCCCTGAATTATTTTCTTCCTGGCATCTTTATTGCTCCCTGCAGCTCCAGAATTTCACACTGTGCGGAGATAAAAAGGTGGAAACGTTAAGTGAAATTAAATGGGCCTTTGGTTCCACCAAGGACTGCAGCAATTTACTCTGCTCTCCAAGTTTATGTGTTTCTGGGTAGAGAGTTGTATGAAATGCAGGCTGCACAAAGGAAATTTAAAAAAAACAGAGACAGGGAAAGCTCTTAGCTGGGGATTTGGATTCAGGGTCAGTGTTTTACCCTGACCTGTCCAGAGGAAAGTAAGAAGCAGCGTGAGGGGATATTCCAGTCTATTCCAAATGGAATGAGGCTCTTTACACTTTGGAGAATGTGAAAAGGAACAAAACAAGCAAGAACCCTGAAGTCTCCACAGAGGACAAGAGGCTGCAGGGTAACAGCATCAGGAATGACACTGGTTTTCCTTGTCTTCCCACAGCTTGCAGCAGCCAGTGCCGGAGCTGTGACTCGGCCGCCGGCTGCACGTCGTGCAGAGATGCAGCCAAGGTGCTGCTCTTTGGGGAGTGCCAGTACGAGAGCTGTGCTCAGCAGTACTACCTGGATTTTTCCACCAAGACTTGCAGAGGTGAAAAATGCTTTGCTGGTTTCAAGGAAAAGGGAAAAAAAAAAAAAAAAGGAGAGAAAAAAAGGAATAAATGCAAGTGCCTTGGCAGTGGGAGCTGTGCAGGTGGCCTGCTTTAAAAAGGGTACAGGAAAGGGGAAAATGTTCAGTGCCAGGTTGCTTGCAAGGTTTCTGCAAGTTTTTTTTTGCTTTTTGGGCAGCCTGCTGTCACATACTTGAGCCTTTCAGCGGAACAAGATTATTGCAAGTCGCTCTCCTGTAAATGATTTTGTAACTGAGCCAGCAAAGTTTTCAGGGGTCAGGTCCAGCAATTCATTTAGTCACGGGTCAGCTGATAACAAGTGAGCTTGCCAGGCTAAGTCTCTTTTCGGGGGCTTATCTGGCCTCCTGTGCTTACCTGTGTCTCTCTCTGTCTTACTAAATCCTGCATCACCGGCTGGCTGCAGAAACAGCAGTTTGGAGTGATTTAAAACACACGTGACTTGAGAGATTTCCAGAGCTCCCCGGCAGAGATGGAAATAAGTGATGTTTTCCCACAGCTTGTAGACCCCAAGTGCTAAGCCCTTGTGCAGGGTGAGCACCCCAGAAAGGGCTGCTCTGAACTGATTTTTGTATTCTTCCAGAGTGTCACTGGAGCTGTAACGCTTGCAAAGGTCCCCAGAGGACTGACTGCCTGCAGTGCATGGAAGGCCACATTCTCCACAAAGGAGCTTGTGTGGAAGAGTGCCCTCCATCTTTCTACCGGGAATCAGACACGTGCCAGAGTGAGTTTTCATGGAGCATTGCTTCCAGCAATGTTTCCCTGCTTGTCTCCCGAGAGCTGTCAGGCTGAGCTCTTTGCCTGTGTCTCTTTAGGGTGTGATCAGCCCTGCCTTCAGTGCCACCAAGCAGACAAGTGCAGCCTTTGCCCAGCCCCGTTCTTCCTCCTGGGAGGTGTTTGTGTTCCCAAATGTGGGCAGAGATATTACACAGACGAGGCACAGCGCGAGTGCACAGGTGAGCACAGCGAGCTTGGTGCAAGCACAGTGGGCAAATGAGGAAGGAACTGCTTGCCAGCTTTTCTCATAACTCTTTGCCCATTGTCTTGACTCTTTTGTGTTGGTAAGACACACATAGTGTTGTTCCTGCTCTGAGCCTGGGGACAGTTCTGTGTGCCAGCAGCTGTGCTGGTTTTGCAGTGCCTCAGTGGGGTTGTGCTTTCTGTCCGATGCAGCTTGTCCTCCTGGATGCCTGGAGTGTGACAGTGGCAGCCTGTGCCACCTCTGTGACAGCACCACGTTTCTGAAGAATAAGATCTGTGTTTCTGCCTGTGGCCAGGGTTTCTATGGCAATCCACAGACCAGAGAGTGTGAAGAAGGTGAGGGTCTCTAGACAGCACCATTTATCATCAGTGTCAAGCCAGTGACAAAATGTCTAGGGGAAAATCACTTCCTGAATCAAGTTGAGTGGTTACTTACCCATTCTTTATTCTAAATGAAGATTTACTAGTCTGTCTGCAGTTGGCTTTCTGTTCTGTGATTTGGTGGGGATCGGGATGGATTGCAGTTCACCTGGGTCAGGAATGAACAGGGCACCCAAAAAATAGTGCTGACAGGCACGATGCCAACACAGCCCGTGGTGGTTCCTGCAGTGACACTTTCTCCCTTCTTTCCCTTCAGCCAGCAGGCATCCCTGGAGCTCCCGAGTGAGCAGCACCCTCCGGGTGGGCATCGGCGGGGTGCAGCCCCTAGAGCTGGCCTTGCTGGGCTGTGCAGGTGCCTCGGGGCAGCCGCTGTTCCAGGTGGACAGCGTTCCCTCCACCGGCCGGCTGGTGATGCTGCAGGGCGGGCAGGAGGTGCCGCTGAATCCCGGACAGCGCTTCGGCTGCGGGGACGTGCGGGACAGGAGGGTCCGCCTCGTGCACAGCAGAGACGAGCCCAGGTGACTTCGGGGGAAGCTTCTTTCCTGAGCTCTCGCCTCACAAAAAAATTTGCTGTATCTTGAGAATGGGTATTTCCTTCTTTTTTTGGAAGCTTTCCTACAGGGAGGCACACTTCTCACCGCTGCTAAATCAACTTCCAGCGTATTTAGGCTGTACCGTAGCATAACCGGTGCTGCAAAATTTCTCAGTTCACTGTGACTCCAAACTTTCTGTGCTTTTGGGGTGCAGGACTCTGTCCCATCCTCAGGATACTCATCTGAGAGTTAAAACTGGCATATTAGTCTAATTGTTGCTACAGTTTCTTGATACTGTTAGGAAGATGCTCAAGTGATGTCACTGCTGTGCTCTCTGGCACAGTTTGCCTTCAGCCACTCCTTGTTTGCCTCCAGTGTGAGCTGTTAGTACCCTGGAATAATTAGTGGTGATTAGCAGCTGGCAAAGCTCACACTGCAAAGGATGTTGCAGGGAAGGAGATTTTTCCTGCAGCCAGGCAATAAGCCAACCACTCTGCGAAATTTCACACTTGATTTGTATCACCACAAAGCCTTGGCACCAGAGTGACGTGGGTGGAACTGTTCTAAATTTCTGGCTGCATAAATCAGGGAGGTCTTCCATCTAAATCAGATCTGAAGAAGTCTTTCAGAGTGTCCTGATGCCAAGTGTTAACTGGTGTTCACCAGACTTCAGGCATATGTTCCTGTATCCTGCTTTTTTTTTCTTTTTAAGTCTACCTGGTAGCCACCATGAAACATCAGCATATTGTCTTAGAAAACAAAGCTGCTTTATTACTAAAAAAATGATTACTCTATTTCTTATTCATACTGTTACTTTAAACTTCAAGGTGTTTGGGTGGCATCACTGAAAAGTAAATGGGAAGGAAAATTCCTGGCAAGTCCTGAAGCCAGATAAAGTGAGGCTTTTCTTTAGCAGCAAGTGGCTGGCATTTAGAATTGGCATTTTATCCTGGGGATGCCATCCAATGTGGATAACATTACTCAAAGGGAGATGAGGGTATATGATCACACAGGTAAAGGTGTTTTATTGCCTGTTGTGACTGTTGTGAATCTTCAGGAAAAAATACTATAAAAATGTACTTGAAGAAAACTTGAGCTAAAGCTTCTGTCACTGAGCCAGTCATTTTTACTGAATACTTAATGTGCTTATCCTTACTGAGTCCTGGAAGAGTACTTCATTAATTTATATTATCCTGTATTTTGGCTTGTTGGGACCTGTTTAGGAAAGGACAGTTTTCCTTGAAGGTCAGTGACCAGCAGTCATTCTCCCACCTTGAGGTGATCAACATTCAAGCCTTCTCAACACAGGTAACAAAGCCTGGAAACAGCCCCAGGTTTGGTACCATTTGAAGCCCTGCCTTCTTGCAGGAATAAAAAAGGAGCTGGGCAGAACTTGTGCAGGGGTTCAGATCAGGCAAATTGGGCTCAACTCTCCCTTAGGGGCAGCTGCCAAGAGTCACATGGAGGAAAGGGACTTGGGGAATTGACTGGAGAGGCTGGCCTGTGTCATTTTGCTTGTGCAGGGAGTTGGAGCTGTGCAATCATAGAACAATTATCAGTGAGGGCTGAGGAATCCCTACTGCTCCAATTATCCTTTGGATCTGCTGATGCTCCAGTTCAGCCTCTTGCTGCAGGCCGATTGGGCCAGGATTGATCCTGATGGCAGGAGAGCTTTGACACGCAGGTTCAATGCTCTGTTCTGGGACAGCTGGGAATTAAATCAGCATGAGTTATTTAGAGTGTGTCTCTTAAACTTCTCACCACTTCTGGGCAAGGTGATGGTACTGCCAAGTGTCTGTGTCTCCTGTACTGCTGTTATTTAAAGTCTGTGGCACAATATATGGGTCTCACCCCAGGGAGGGTGTAGGCACCTGAAAGGGTTCCAGGTTTCCAGGGAGGCTTTGCAGCTTGCACTGAGCTTTTTCCAATGTGGAAAGCTCGATCAGAAGTTGTGACTACTTGGCATACCCTTCCAAATAGAGACCCTGAAGTGCAAAAGAGAATCTGCTACTCATAAAGCCCATTTACATCCTCAGAGGGACACCAAATGACTTGACAGAGCTCTTCTAGTGCTAGCTCCTTCCTCCCTACAAGTCTGGCTCAGCCTGCACCCTCCCCATGAGTAATTTATATTCCATATTAGTCATTCCCCTAACTTCTGGAAACTAGAAGTGCTCTAGTTTGTCCTTTAGAATAAGACAAACTGTGGGTTTTGATCCTGCCGTGTGTATATTGATTCTGGCTGGTGCTGAGAGCTTGGCTCAGCCTAATCTCTTGTTTGCCTCAGTAGGACATTCACCTAAGTAAGAGCTGCAGCCACTGCCCCAGAATACATAAGTGAGGTTTAATGATAGGAATTCTGGCTGTTGATCCCTAATAACCCTGGGAAGTTGTGCACAGGTGAGGTGGCTCTCTGATGGATGTTCCCACGGCTTTGACTTTGTCTCTGCGGGAATGCCTCCCTCCTGAGACAGTGCATTACCCATGGCAAATGATCAAATGATGTTTATTTGGATCAATAGAGACTGCAGATTGAAACTTTTCTTGATGAGAAAGAACTGGAGAACTAATTTAAACCAGCAGAAATACTGCCTCTAGCAGGTTTTTGGTGTAAGTTAGAAATGAAATAAATACTGATGATGAGGGCATCCAGTTTTGCTGTCATGAGGATCAGCTAGAGTCCGATGCTTGCTGTATAAATGTCCCAAGTTTTTGCTTTCCCTAAGCCTAATGTGGCATGAGAATATTCTTTTAATGGGACTAATTCAGTTTAAATGCTAAATATTATTAGATCTGCCCACCGGGGGAAAAGATGTGGAGAGTGATTCTGTGCTGCTAAGAAATAGGAGATTTCCAGGGATGAAGTGAGCTGATGTCCTTATCCCCAAACTTTTACTTCCAGCCTTTGATCATGATCCAATCTCCCAGGCTCAGCAGACACCTCAGAGCTGCTTTTGTGTTCCAGGCACCGTACGTATTCAGGAACGAGCCCCTCCTCGTCGGCAGGGGGGGAACCGCGACGATATCGGAGCTGGTGCTCGGCGTGGGGGACAGTGACAACCCTGAGGATGTGGTGCTGATGGCCTTGGAGCCCCCACGCCACGGGAAGCTGCTCGGGCCCCCTGGGGACTCTGCCACCTTCCACCTGGGCGACCTCGCGGGCGGGCGGCTGCGCTACGCCCACGACGGCTCCGACAGCCAGCAGGACGCGGCTCTTCTGCAAGTGAGCGACGGGTACCACTTCCAGAACATCCTGCTCCACATCAGCATTGCTCCCCAGGTATGTGCTGGCACATAAACCCTGGCAGGCACGCTGAGAGTGCTGCTCTGTCCCTGAGGTGTCACTAATCCTGAGTAACCAGCCGGAGGAAGTAGTGGATTGATTGGGTTTTGGAGGTCGCCTGAATTTTTGGTTTGCAACAGCTCCAGTTGTGCAGCTTCCATGATTCAAAGTCCGTAGTTATTTGATAAAACTGTGATAAAGCAGAAGGAGAAAAATCTGAAGATATCTTCATTCCTTACTAATGTGAAAGAGTAGCACAAAGTAGAGCTGTCATTAGAGCTGTCATTAGAGAAGGTCATGGTTTGCAGTCTTTTATGCAGAGATCTGACATAGGGTCTTGGAGTTCCAGCCCTTGGGAAGGAGCTAGGAGGAGATGACATTGCCCCTCCTTTGCCCTCTCTGCTACGTGAGATATCTTTCACAGCAGCTTGGGCAGGACAGTTTGAAGGGAGCTTTGCAAGCATTCCATGTGGCCCTGGAGCTCTGCACAAGGAGGCACTGATCCCATTTGGACCCTGCAGGTTCCCCAAAAGCTATGGTAGTAATTAATGTTAATTAGTGCTGTGACTCATATAGCAGTCTGGGGATGAAAACAGGATCACAGGGGCTGTGAAAATGCTTGGACACCACTCTGTGTTCTTTGTAACACCTTTTTCCCCCCACTGTTGATTAAGCAGGTTCTTGTAAATGCCAGTGTGTGTGAATTGCTGAGAGAAGTTTATTTTATTATCCTGTTTTGTGCTCCCTTGTCCCCCTTATCATTCCACATTTCTCTGTGCAGCACTTGGCTACAGAGGAGAATGAAGCTGGTGATAGAGGTGAGAGCAGGGCAGCTTTTAGGGCTTTTTCCAATCCCTTTGGTTGCTAATGGCTGTTTTTCCCATCCAGACCCTTTCCTGGAACTGTTGCACTCTGAACTGAACACTCTGAACAGGGACATGGAAGCCTTTCTTTTCTGAGAGGCCAGGGGGAGCACAGAAAAAAAAAAAAAAAGACAAAATATGTTTATTTTAGGGGTACCCCAGACCTCTAGAGATCCAGCTAAGGGAGGCCTCCAAGGTGTTTATTTGTAAGGCAGCTGACCTTGCCCTGCCTGGGAGCAGGTAGCTGAAAATACTTCTACAAGTTCAAAATATTTATAAAATAGATTACCGAGCAAAAAGAGCTGTCTCATGAGTCTGTTCTTATTAACAAGCAGCATCAAAGCCATGTGGGAATGGTATCACAACGTGCTGGATGGGTTTGATGTGGCCAGTGAAGGAACATTCAGTCATTTAGTGACCTAAAAGCTGAAAGTTTCCATGTTTATAACAAACCCACAGTGTAAGTGGAGTACAAATTAGGTGGGTGCACAGCAGACATGCCAAAAAGGAGGTCGGAAATCATCCTGTAATGTGGTTCCTTTTCACAAACACCTTTTTAGCTCTCTCTCCTGTCTCTGTGGCAGATCCAGAAGACCACAGCAATGAGTCACATAGCAGTTTGGAGGCTGATTATGTGGAGTAGTGAGTGAGGAGGAGGGTGATCCCTTAGATGGAGCTGTCAGGATTTTGACTGATCACACAGTTCAAGGTGAACTGCAGCCACAGCCAGTTTCGAGGTGAATGTGCAAAAATCCAGAATAGAAGTCACATTTACAGCAGCTGGGGTTATAAAAAAGAGCATGGCATGGAAGAGGTCACAAGTGTTTTGGTTACCTGTCCAACAATGCAAATTAGAGCCAAGAAGGGGCTGATATAATCATTGACTGCCAGAGTAGTGTTACTGAAATAAAAGGGAACTGTAGTGAAACTATTACTGAAATCCAGTGCTGACATTCACATTTCAGGAAGTGAGAAAAATGCCATTTGCTTGTTTTTAGAATTTTTTAAAGTTTAATAATTATAAAATGGTTATAAAATAGTAATATAATTACAGTAATAAAAATTTAGAGTTAGGACAATTACAAGACCATAAAAAGTAAAGGATTATGGACGTCTGGATGTTTTGGGCACTAAGCTGCCAAAAACATGTTTTGTGAACAAAGGAATAACCCTTGAAAACCATACACTGTTGCATATTCATACATACTTCATGGTTATGCATACATTCTATTTAAAACAAGAACTCTGTTGTATGTCAACTATTTCTTTTAATCCTCATTGCGTCTGCTAGTCTGAGCAAGGCCTGAAGAAATTAGCTTCTTCTGATAAGAAAACCATAAATTCCTCTTTTCTGGAAGATTTAGGTGTTCTGTGACTGATATCTCAAAGCGAGTATCTCATTCCTTTCAAAAAAAGGAATACATACATAGTTTCTATTTTAACTACTAAAACTTCATTTTAACTACAAAACTACATTTACCATACTATTAAAATGTTAATACAGCACAACTAATCAATATAACATAATACATATAGTAAATATCTGCGTGGAACCATATAATATGCATTTTTCACAGGAAGCTTAAATTAATATTGGACAAAAAAAGAAATTAAAAGTAAAAGCCACAGGAGCAGTTTGAAGGTTAGGAAACCCAGTGAGTAATAAAGACTTGAGTGGATGCTCAGAGAGAATGAGGATGGTGATAAAAGACAAAATTATGGAGGAAGACTTGGGTCACATGAGGATGGTGATAAAAGACAAAATTATGGAGGAACACTTGGGTCAGGAAGGTTTAGGGTCAGCAGCAGGAAATTAGGAATTAGAGGACAAGGTCAGTTCTAGAGTCTGGGAATGGGGTCTGAGGGATACAGCAGAAGTGTCCACAACCATTTCTTCAAGCAGACAACCAGGGTGGAATGCGTAACGAATTCCAGAATACTCTCCTCCATCCTTTCTTTTCCCTTCAAAGTCCCATTCCAATTGCTCAGACTGCAGTCAGCCTTTTCCTGCCGTCCCTCTGCCCGCAGAGTGCCAGGAGCCCCCAGCTGGTGACCAATTCCCTGGTGTGGGTGCCCCAGGGAGGAATGCTGCAGATCTCCAAAACAATCCTGCACGCTGAGCTGCCGGGTGCCCGGGACTCTGACATCACCTACACCATCGCTGAGGAGCAGCCCAGACATGGTAAATCCCCCTGGAGTCCTGCAGCACCCTTCCATGGTGTTATGTGCACATTTGGGGGAATATTTCCTTACAGTGATAGGCTGGCTGAGTGCTGCTAGCCTCATCTTTTTCCACTTCTAATGGCCAGGCAGAGTAACAAAGCACTTTTGCCCTTCCTGTTAATCCGTGTTCCTCCAGTGGTGGTGGAATCCTGGTGTATTTACAGCCCTCAGAGAGCAGAATCTTAGTGCCAAAAGATAATCCTCCACAGTGAATGTCTGCCTTGAGGAGCCCAGAGCAGGATCTACCTCTAGAAACTGCTGAGCAGAAACTTACCTTGAAGAATTCCCTAAATTCTGTGACTTTAGATTTAATTTGTCCCAGAGGAAGGGGTTGCCAACCGAAATGGGATTTGGTGATGTTGTTTGGATCTGTAGATAATTCTTGTCCCCAAATTCCTTCTGAGAGGCACTGAGCTCAGCACTCAGAGCAGTGATTTTCACCAGCAACCTCATGCTTAGGGAGGATCCTTTGGGCACAGGGTTGGGGGGGGTGTGGAAGGTCCTGGGATTTGTGACTGAGCTATAAATAGAGAAAAATGGGATGAAGAAGAGGTGCCACGTGGAGGGAAACAATATATGGAAAGAAAAGAAAAATGCTCTTTTCTTACTCAGCATCACTACTTTCTTCACAAAAACCATCCCTTCCAATAACATATTTTGCACTTCTAAGAAATGATACCACGTTTAATTTGCTGACCTAGCAAAATTAGAGGATCCCTCTAGCAACATCCATGCATTTTTTATTTCCTTTTGCTGTGAGGACAGGCTGGTTTCCATAATAGCTGCCAGCACCTGATGGAAACAGAGATAATTAGAGTTTTGCAGTTTAGAAGAGGAGTAATTAATTTGTATTCCCCCTTTAGTTTTCTGCAGATGAACGTCTGTCTTCTAGTTTTTAATAAGCATTTACATGAAAACAGGAATTTTTCCCCGAGGAGCTTGTCTCCTACTGCCTAACCCTAAGTAAAATTTATAATCCTGTGTTTGTATCACCATAATTATTGCTGCTGTGATTAATTGCAGTAATATAAACAGGTCTGTAGCTGCAGGTGAGAAAGAAGCAGCAGAAATCAATGATCTCCAAAATTTTATCTAAAATACTGTTTTGCAGAAAGGGAGGGTAAAAATAGCAAAGAGAGAAATGTGGAAAATTGGTCCTGAATCCAGAAGTGCTTATCTACCTAACTTGGTCTTTGGCTAATGGGAGAGATATTTGTACCTATAGAAAACATGGAATTTGATTTTTTAGATTTTTAGGGGAACTCCCATGAGCAAAACTGTAAGATATGGAATGCAATTAGGGTACTGATAAAAGAATTTTAGCCCAGAGCTTGATGATCAAATGGAAGTGGGATATTGCATCTTGCTGAATTACTTTTTTTGTTGCTCCAACTTTCCAAGGGTGGTTTGGGGAAATGAAATGGGAGCGCTTCTGATTAATTATCAATCAGCAGAATTACCAGCCCATTTAATGGAATTAATTAACAAGCTATCCCAATGTCACCAGGATGTCTCAATGTCTGCTGATGGTTTTTGGGAGCTCTGCTGGTATTTCTGTCACTTAACACTGCATGGAAAAAAGCTCTGAGCGGGTGGACATTTGCCTTGGCTGCTCCTTAGCTGCAAGGGCACCTCTTGCTCCCTGTGTTCTGCCAAGTTGCTCCTTACTTTTCCCAGGGGAAGTGGTGCTGCTGGTCCCGATGCCGGCGGACGGCCCAGCGGACTCCTGGCAGCTTTTACCTGATGGAAGAGCAGCTTCACCCACCTCCTCCTTCACCCAGCAGGACATCAGTGATGGCATCGTGTGGTACAGGCATTCAGGGGCTGAAGTGGAGAGTGACTCCTTCCAGTTCCAGGTATTCCTCGTCATTCCAGGTCCTTTCCCTAGAAATACCAGGTGGCAGCTCTCTGAGGTGACTCTGCTTGTGTCCTGTGAGGCTGAGTTTTAGCAATGGCACAGATATGTGTGTGAATACCTACTGGCAAGCACACCACCCTCTCATAAAACCTATAATATTTACACCAAGTGAAAAACGTTCCAAGTGCCTTTTTAAAAATGGTGTGTTTGGTGAGCCACAGAGCCACACAGCCCTTGGTTTCTAAGCTAATAATTTCATTTTGGCTTCAGAACCCTTCGTCTTGCAAACAGGCCAAAAGGTAGAAATACTTCCCAGCAGCTGGGAAACTGAAATAAATCCCCACTCCCCACAGGTTTAAGAGCCATAAAGTTCCTCAGACAGGTCCTTGCTGTTTGCTGGGAGGGTTTCACAGCCTGCCCTAAGTAAGCCTATGTGAACACTGGCAATGCAGTGTGTGTTACATCTGGTTTACAAGGCAGAAGCAATTACTGTAGCACCGCAGAGGCAATTAAGGTAATTTCTAAAGTAATTAACATAAGTGATAATGAGGAATTTGTGAGCGTCAGTGTTGAACAAGCTAATCTTTGGCTTAATTGCTGCATTCCTCTTACAGACTATGCATTTTGCATGAGTTGAGTGTTTGGGTTCAGTATCTTGGAACAGTAGCAATAATTGTGCAGAGAGCTCAGACAGGGAGCTGGGAATACCTGGTCACATCAGGAGACCACGGCACCCCTGTCCAACTCCAAGCTTTGAACTTTGGGTTGGGACATTTTGGGGCCAACATGGTGTTTTCATTGGCTTTAGGATAGAGCAGGTGCAGCAAATGGCTAAAATGACATAGTTTCTTTCATCAGAACTTACATTTTTATGCATTTTCTAAAAATTAAACTTGAGGGCATCCATTCCCACTCACAAAGTGCTCTGTGGAGTTCCAGAGCACACTGCTATCCCTACAAAAGATAAAGCAGTCTGTCAAAGAAGGGAGCTGTATTTCTTTGGGTGCTTACTTCACCCCAGGATTGCTGGGAACATTTGCAGGCTCTCCTCTAGGGAATGGCTCTGGTAGTCTGAGTTTTTGCCAGTTTAATATAATTTGCTTTGTATGTCTTTGCTGCAGCCTTGCAATTAGGAGTTAGATACCCTTGACTTAATTTTTTGGTGCTAGAGTTGACAATATTTATGAGCCTGTGAAACGTAAGTGCAGCCCATCTTGGAAGCTGTTGGAATCACAGGGAGCCACTGCCAAGGGAAAGTCTGAAACTGATCTAGAAATCACTTAACCACTCCTGTGACCTTTCCTTCCCAGGTGTCCAGCTCTGCCAGTCCACAAACCAGCCTGGAAAGCCACGTGTTCAACGTTGCTGTTCTGCCCCAGACACCCAAGGCCCCTCAGCTTTCCCTCGGCTCCTCTCTGCACATGGCTGTAAGTGACAACACCACACAGATGGCTGGAGTAGGAATGGGAAAAAAACAGATTAGAAGAGTAACTGGGGTTGGAGAGTGCAGAAAATAGCCATGAAAAGCTGAAAAACTCAGTATTAAAAGGGATGAATGTACAGACTGGGAAGGAGAGGGGGAAAGAGAAGCAAAATCAATGTTTTATGGAATTCTTACCCTTTCCTGAGAAGCCAGGAGGAATGGCAAGAGAGAAAAGCTGTGGGTTAGACTGTACTGAATGGGTGTTGCCAGTAGTTCCACTGTAAACTTGATCCCAACTGTAGCTCTGGGAATGAGCATTTGGATGAGGGTGGTCTCTCCAAGGTGGTTCCTTCCCCGGCTGCATTGATTGGAAAGATGATTGTGGAGTTTCAAGTGGGTTTTCTGGGCTCTCAGACTGCAGTGCAAGCCTTCCCTGTGTGTCCCCATCACGTGTGAGTGAAGTCCAGCTGTCCCCTCTACTTCTCCTGTTCTGCATGCCAGGCATGAGGCCAGGAAAGGCACAGGAAGCAACGGGAGAGGGATTAGTGGGCAGCCCATGGCACAACAGCCTTGTCAAGGTTTAAAATAGTGGCGGCCTTTCCTGGGTGATAATGAAACATGGTCAGACTGCTACTTGGAGCCATTTATCTTCCCTCTCCTGACTTTTTGTTGTTGTCATTATTGACAAAATTGATGGGCGAGATGTCAGGCAGAGCCACACAGCACTGGGTTTTATAGCTAATTACTCCCCACAAAATTCAATAGGGCCATAAAACATCTTTTACCTCACCACCTGTGAGTCCCACCTTTGGGAGAGACAAATAGGCCTTGGAGGCAGCGAGGAAGAAACATAACCTTAAATCTTTCTGTCAGAAAATTGCACTTCCCTGCCCCAGTGTGATCGAGTTTTGTTCATTCATCTTCAGACTCCTTCAGAATGAGACTTCTGAAGCTGAGAGGAAAGCACAATGCTTTGAGCCCTCCCATCCCTCTAGTCTTGACTTGGAGTTGTGCTTCTGGGAAAGGTCAAGGGAAGGTTGATAGCTCTTTTGTTAAACTGGACACAACGTCTATATTGGTTCTTCTTCAATCAAGTTAACCTGCTTCCCCCATATTGGTAACCTTTCATGTTCCAGATCAGGTTATTTAAGTGCCCAAATCCTTAATATAGCTTGTTCTCTCCCTGTTTTGCTCAAGAGTATGAAATGAGCTGGATGCTTTTCATACCCAGCTGAGCAGTTTAATTTGTTAATTCTGCAGGATTAAGGTTCATGAACACATGGAAATTAGCTGGTTTTGGTTACTTAAATCTCTTCAAGCAGCATTATGATTCCTTTAACGTCGTGCCTGCCTTTGGTTCATGATAATCTTGTTATGGAAGGATCAGAGCAATTTTAGACAGATTTAAAACAAAAGAGAAAACTTTGGTTCCTCTATATTCCAATTGAAAGGCCTGAGTAATTTTCAGTAATTTTCTTTTAAAAGAAAATGCAGTCCAGCCACATCAGACTATGTGAGAAAACTACACAGACAGTGAATTACGTGTTCATCCAGGGAGTTCTTGATCAAACTAGGTTTTCCTTTCCCTCTTTTTAATTGCTGTAGGCCAAAGGAGAGACCTGACCACGTGTGAGTGTGGAGGTTGTGCATCTGCAGGGGACGGGGGTCAGGTTTAGCTTTAAGAACTGGGCCTTTACATTTCAGGACTGTCTTATATTTAACTAGAGCAAAGGAAATTTTCTTTCAATGCATTTTTGGGTCAATCTTCCCATGTCTCTGGCCTTGATGCTCATGGTCTGATGTGTTTATTGAGGTGCTGGAGGACCGTGTGACAGTGATTGAGCCCCATCACCTCTCCTTTGTAGACCCGGAGGTTCCCAGTGAGAAAATCCTGTACAACGTGACTGTGCCTCTCCTTCCTGGGCAAGGCAAGTGAACCTGTTGCTGCTGCATTAATTGCCACATTTTCTGAGCACATCTCCTTCCCTCGGAGTATCATTCTGTGAAGGCACCTGTTAATCCATTTGGCCTCTTTCTTTACCTTTTAAACATCTTATTCCTTAACCCCATTTCTTTGGCTTCTTTAGGAATGCGCTGCAGAGCTCAGACAGTTTTTGCTACTGTCTGAATAATACTGAGTGTTGTGTCCCATGGCTTTTGCTTCCCACCTCTCCATTAGAGGTTCTGTGAAGAAATGCCTAAGTGAGGAATCTCTGTTTAATTTCTCTTGTCCCTTGCAGTTTCATCCGTGTGACTTCTTCTGGAACTGGTACAAAGAAGCACGCAGGGAAAGCAAATGAACCTGTGGAATCAGATGGAGTAATTAACCCCTCTTGGTAATGCTGGTGTCTCTGCATCCACAGGAATCGTGGAGCACAAGGACAGGCCTCTGTCCCCAGCCAGGTACTTCACCCAGGCTGACATAAACCATGGCAGGATTGCTTATCGTCCGCCGACCGCCGCTCCTCACCTCAGGGAGATCATGGCCTTCTCCTTCGCTGGTGAGCACCCGAGTGCTCCTCGCAGGGCTGGGACACCAGCTGGACTGCTGGTGTTCCTCCTTGCTGAGGATACTTCAGATTTCCCCAAAATCCTCCAAGGCCACATCGAGGTGTGCTTTCCTGTTCTGACCACAGTCACTCTGTGCTTGTGTTTGTCCCGCCAGGTCTCCCGGAGTCTGTGAGCTTCCGATTCACAGGTATGTCAAACACTTGCTCTCCCTGGCCAGAGCAGTTTTCATCCTTCTTTTGCCCTTCTCATTGCCTGCTACTCCTTGGCTTTTGTTGTGCTGCAGGCGCACCTGTGGGCGCTCAGTAGGAATTTCTGTAGGAAATGCACATGCCTGGGGAATATTAATTTGTCTGGTTCCCAGCAGTGTTTTACAGGAGCTGTGCCACAGCTTGTTAGAGGCATCTTTTTCCAGTGGCTGCCTGGAATCAGTCCTAAAGCCTGATTTATTCCCGTTGTCCTCCCAATGTGAACAAGGAGTTTTACGCTCTCATTTTTTTTTAATAGAGCGTGGAGACATTTCTGCAATTAAATTGCCACAGATAAGCTGCTTGCTTGTTTAACACATCCTTCTGTTTCCATGTGCTTTCTGGCTTCCACCAGCAAGGAAAGTCCGTGTTCTGAGCTAGGGGCAGAGAGAAATGCTCTCGGCTTGTGTGAAGTGTGTCTGTATGCCCACAGACAAAGGTGGGAGATGAGCCAGCGATGTGGGATGGTTGATTTTTGTACAGACACGTGAATTTCCCAGGTGAAGGGTCCCTGCAAACCCATCCCTGCACTCAGGCATGGTTTCTGTCTGTTCCTAGTGTCTGGTGGGGAGCACACGAGCCCGGAGATGGTGTTTGTCATCCACCTGCTCTCCGCTGAGCAGCAGCCTCCGGTCTTCCAGATCGCAGCTCCCTTCCTGGAGGTCAGCCAGGGGGGCAGAGCCACCATCGGTGAGTGGGGTGCATGGGGCACGGTGTGGTGCTCAGCTCACTGCCAGGAGGCCCAGCTTCACTTGCTTGGGGGTCACTTGAGAACCACTCTAGGACAGAATTCCCTGATACAGCCTAAGCATCATCAGGGGACAAACTATTTCCATGGAACTCGCAGCTCTTGGGCTAGGGCAGCTGCAGAATTATTTACTTTACTTGTACTGACTGAATTACGTTTTTTTTTTTTTCTCCATTCACACAAGCTATGCTCTCTTTCCCTGGCACAGGGATCCAGTTGGCTGTAAGTGACACGGATACAGCTCCTGAGGGTCTTTTCTTTGAGCTGGTGAAACCTCCCCATCATGGCATTGTGCTCAAGTACAGCGCAGATGTGCAGGAGCTCATGAGAGCAGGTGAGTGGAGAGTTTCCCTCGGTGCAGAGAGGGATCAGTCTAGCTGGTTTAGGTGAGCAGGAGGAGACAGATGCTCCTGGCAGATCAGGATGCATCCATAGGGAAGCCTTATCTAGCTGTGAGCTCAGGAAGCAGCTGGGAAGAAAAGGAGGGTTGGTGCCCTCCTTGAGAATCAGGAGGAGTCGCTGGAACTGGGAAGGTCACAGCTTTTCCTCTGCCCTGCCAGCTACTTAATGAATGTCCTCATAACTTAGAGCCCTGGCAGGATGGGATTAAATGCCAGTTTAGTTCATGATTAAAGTCATTTGAGTTGGATTCCTGCTCTGAGCAGTCTTTCTGATTCGTGTGTCTGCTCCCTGGGCAGGCGACAGCTTCACCTACGAGGACGTCACCCGGAATGCTCTGCAGTACGTGCACGATGGCTCAGCAGCAGCAGAGGACAGCATGGAAATCTCTGTCACCGACGGTGTCACCACAGTCACCACGGTGCTGAGGGTGGATGTGTCCCAGCTGGACACCCACGGCCCACAGCTGGCCCCTGGCTGCTTGCTGGCTGTCACCGTGGCCAGCAAAAGCTCTGTGACCCTCTCCCGACAGCACCTCGCTTACACGGTGGGTTTTCATCTGTTCCTAAGCCCAGGGAATGCTGCCAGGCCCCATTTTCTTATCCCCCACACACCCCTCTGCTGTCAGCATGGATTCTGGGTAGAGAGCTCAAGTTTTGGCTGCTGCCAAAAAGGGATAACAGACTCTTTCATCCCACAGGGATTTAAGGTTATCCCCATTTGACAGATGTGAACTGCCATGCTAAACATGAGAACCTAGTTAATCCCACATTTTTCTATCAAACAGACTTGCTAATCAAGCACATGGATTTGCTAAGTGTTAATCTCTTGAAAATTTTAGCCCCCTCACCCACCTTTTTTTTGGGGAGATTGGAAGGGGGAAGGCGTAAACAACCCCAAGATGCTGCAGAGCTTGGTGGATTGAGTTGGTCCCAGGGCTTGTGTGCTGTGCAAGAGCTATCCTGCTGGTGACATTCCCAAGAAAGCTCTGTACTCCTTGCTGATGATGTAGCAACCTCCTGAGGGAGGAGAGATTGCAATACAGGTGTGAGGCTGGAGAGACCTGAGCTGAGAGAGGCTGGCTGTCAGAGAGATGACTGGGAATTTTTTTTTCCCAAGGGATCAGTCTGGATGCAGGTCTGGAATCTGTCCTGTCCTTCTCTTAAGGTGTAAGACTGACAAGGGAGATGCTCAGGTTTAATCTGAATAAAAGCACAGATAGGGAAAAGAAGATTTCACTCCTGACCCATATGCTTAGGATGTGTTGATTTCTGCTCTGGGTCTTATTTTTCAACCACCTAACAATACTTTTCTAAGAAAGATGACATCTGAGTCACAGTGTGGTTGTACTTGATGTGGTTGAAAAGAGACAAAATCAGTTTTTAGTTCACTGTGAAGTACTTTGAAAATGAAAATAACAGGTTTATGTCTGGGAGATTGTGTTAACGTGGTACAGTGACATAGAGAAAGCCTTGCTGAGCTGAGAGAAAATGAAAATACATTTTGTGGTATGTTTTGAAAATGTCAACCCTCTTGACTCTCTTATCATCAGTAGAGCTTCATTTAATATTCATCTGTGGGTCTGACCCAGCTAGGCAGGTGTAATGCCCTGTAAAACACTTATTCCTCCTTCCATTTTTAATGGAACAAAGCAATGCCTAATTTTGCCCTGTTTTCATTTGGTTTGTTTCTTCACGCTTAGGACAACAACTCTCCCGACTCAGACATCAGAATCCAGTTGATATCTCTGCCAGCCTATGGAACCCTCCTAAGGATGTCAGGCTCCCACAATGAAGAGCTTTCCAAGGTTTACAATTTCACCATGGAAGACATCAACAACCAGAGGATCAGGTAGCAAAGAGCACTATTCTCCTTCAAACCATACCACTTAAAAGCTCAGCAGGTTTTTCCCCAGAGATCTCTGGGCTACTATAAAGAATTCAGGGAATGAACGTGAAGGAGAGTTGGGAACTGAGGCTCTTCCAAGAGGACTGCCTCTCCTCTAACTGCAGGGAGGGGATGGCTCTGCCTGGGGCTCAGTGAGGCTCCCTGACTCCCCGTTCCTGATCCCACAGCTACTCCACCACGTTTGAGACCAGCAATCAGCCCGTGACTGACATCTTCCACTTCTCTGTGCTGGATGCCGACAACAACCGGCTGGACAGGCAGATGTTCACCGTCACCATCGCCTCTGCCCCGGCACTGCCCACCCTCATCGCCTTTGCTGACCATGTCACTGTGAGTGGCAGGGGACAGGGACAGCAATGGCTTAGATGGGAGCAGCTGAAGTGTTTTCCTGGCCTGGGGGGAAGTCACTGAATAAAACGTGCTGTTACTTGTGCCACGCAAAGGGTGAACAAACCGCTTGGAGGCCAGAGGAGGTTGACAGTCCATCTGCATCCCCGAACCTCATCTGTTTATATCTCTTCCAGTCAGGAGCTGCTTGTCCCTAGGGTGTCTTCTTGATACCAGTGGAGCAAGTCAGATTTATCCCTACTCAATATTTCATCCCTAATTTCACCAGCATGTGTGTAAGAGATGAGCAGAAGACAAGTCTGAAGACATCTGGTGCTTTGGGCTGACACAGAGCATTTCACACACCTTATAAGAGCCTTTGGAAGTTATCTCCCTTCTTTCCAGCTGTTCATTCCCCCTCCCTTGCCTTCAAAAGGCTCTTCACAACAAGAAATGCAGGTCTTGCCTTCCAAGAGGTCACCATGACTTTGCCAGCTCCCTTCCTGCCCTGATAAAGAATTCACAGGCTCCTCTTGGAGGCCAGGCAGGCTTTGTTCTTCCCATCCCACCTCACCTCCCTGCCAAATTCCTGATTAACAGACCTAGGGGAGGGTGGGACAGCACTCCAGAGCCTAGGCAAGCCTCTTCCTCGTTCAGTAAGGATTTGTGTTGTCTGCTGTTGCTTCCCAGGTGGATGAGGGGGGCAGGGTCCCGCTGCTGGCTCATCACCACTTCACTGCTGACTATGATACTGCTGCCAAGGAGGACCTGAGGGTCACCGTGGTCACTCTGCCTGTGTATGGCTACATTGAGAACACCAGGACAGGTAAACTGCTGGGCTCTCCCTTCTTCCTCCTGGCTGCTTTGTGCTTCTAGCAGGATCACATCTGTCATATCTTATGGAGGGGACAGCAGCTAAAACTGCAGCTTCCCCAGTGCCCACTCCAGCAGATGTTGCCTCCCTCAAAGGCCCCAAGATGTGAGAAGCCGAGTTGTCAAAAGGAGCACCCCCTCTTCTGCAGCCTTCACAATGTGCCTTTCTTCCCCACTTCCTGCTGGCTTTATGTTGAGTTTATCAGCCACTTGAGCATCCTTTCACCAATGATATTCTGGTTTACAGGTGAGAGCTTTGGCCCGCAGAGTGAGGCTGCGGGGACCACAGACGCATCCTTTTCCCTTCAAGATGTCCTGGAGAAGAGCATTTACTACTTCCAGAGTGTCCATGAAAGCATTGAGCCCACAAGTGATGTTTTCAGCTTCTATGTGAGTGACGGCTTCAGCCAGTCAGAGGTGCAGAGCATCAACATCACAATCCAGGTATGCCAGCTGCCAGAACCCTCTCACAAACACTTTTCAAGGCTTTACTCCTTCCTTTTTAGTATGTGGGAAGGGGGATTCAAGGGAGATTGCTTCCCCTGGCACAGGCACATAATTTACTTGTGATGCCCAAAGATGGTTGTGCATTGTAGCCTCTTCCCCAGGGCTTACTGTTTTGGGGTCTCCTCTCTCTTGGAAGCAGCCATGGGGCCGGACAGATTTGGAGGGACTGGTGATGCCAGCACCAGTGCTGTCATTTGGGAGCTTGTGTTTCATTCAGGTGTCTTTCCCTGCGTTCACGTTCCTTTTTCTGGCTGTGTGCCTTTGTGCAGCGGCAGAACGACGAGCCCCCCCGGATGGTGCTGGAGCCTGTGTGGGTGCAGGGGGGCTCAGCTGTGGTTATTACCAACGCCTCCCTCAGCCTGCAGGACTTGGACACCCAGAGCAGCGAGCTGGTCATTGTGGTCAGCCAAAGTCCTGAGCATGGTACGTCCTGATGGGCCGGCGGCTGAGGGACAGGGAGTCTGTCTGTCTGTCTGTCTGTCTGTGTGAAAGAGCCCCTGCTGTGAGAGGGGAACCTGGCATGTGGGATAAAGCACAGTTTGGACCAGGACTGTGCTTGAGGACAGCCCTGTTCTGGGCGAGCTGTCCCTCATTCTTCGCTGGACAGCAGAAGGGGCAGTGCAGGTGTTTCCCTGGGGGGTTCCCTGGCGTGTTCCCCCAGTCCCTGCTGGCAGGTGGCATCTCCCCGCAGTGCCCACGCCAGGCAGGGTGTCGGGTGAAGGAAGGCTCTGTCCCCAGCAGGCTGTGCTGATCCCTGTGTGGTTTGCCAGGCCAGCTCCGCAGAAGGCAGAGCACAGCGGAGGCCCTGGAGCAGGGCCGGGTGCTGTCCAGGGGCTCCTCCTTCACCTACCAGGACGTCCTGGACGAGCTGATCGTTTACACTCGGAGCGGGGCCGCAGCACAGATGGACGAGTTCGGCTTCTCCCTCACCGACGGGCTCCACACACAGGCAGGGAGGCTGGAATTCTCCATGGAGTTGCCGAGGAAGCAGCCACCCACGGTAGCTGTCAACAGGGACCTGCAGCTCCCAGCTGGTACGGGGACAGGGATGAGAGTGGCATTGCTGGGGGCTGCTGGATGGGCCAGCCTAAAGGGGTCGCTTGGCCGAGCTGGCTGAAGCTGATTGTGGGTTTTCTTTCCCTGGGGCAGGCTCTGCAGCTCAGCTCACGGCTCAGCACCTGAAAGCAGCAGCTGGACATTCAGGGGACACAGCCATCAGATTTGTCCTGAGGAGGGACCCCAGCAAGGGCCAGCTGCAGCTGACCACAGCTGATAGTCCAGTCCAGATCTCTGCCAAAGGACCCCTGAGAAGTTTCACCCAGGCTGATATAAACAAAGGTGAAAGTGCTGGATTTTAGTAGTCGCAGCAAGTATATAAACCAAGGCTGGTTTAAGGTAATCCTGTGAGGAGCAGGGAGTTGGACCTGGTGATCTTTATGGGTCCCTTCCAGTTTGAGATATTCCATAACTCTGTGATCTTCATGAGAGGGGGACGATGAGCTAAAGTAGGGAAGGGAGAGGGAAAGAATTAAGCACAGGTTGTTAAACTAGAGCAGAACCATGTATCATTAAACATATGTTAATAAATCTTTCTCAGCAGGAGAAAGAGAAAGTCATGAAACCCAAATCCAGAAGCTCTGTCAAGCCCAAGTGCCTCAGCTGATGGTGCCAGCCTGCTTCCAAACTAAGAATTAAATGCTGCAGCCTGTAATAAAGCATCTCTTTTCTGCTCTCCCTCTCCCCAGGGCACGTGGTGTACAGCCACGGGAAAGGGGATCCCAGCGGAAACTTCCCCTTCACCTTTGATGTGATAGATGCAGATGGCAACAAACTGATGGCCCAAGTTTTCCACATCCATGTCATTGGTAAGAAGCAGTGCTGAAGTTGTGTTTTCTTTGCTGCAGAGCTCGGACCTGCCCACAGATTCCCATCCTACTTGCCTACAGCAAGGCAAAAAGTAATTTTTGAGATGCAGTTTTGATGCACCGTCAATTCAAAGGCCTCTAAAGTGAGGGGCATGGGGAGATTTTGCAGATGCAAGGGTTCATTCTTTGGCTTCTGACAAACTCACTGGAAAGGTAGAAAAATTTCCCTTAATGTCTTCATGCTGTTTAGATTTTCTTTAGGACATCATAATGTTACCATCCCTGATTAATGGGATGGCCCAAAGTTCCTGGTTTGGAATTATCAAAATGTTTATGCGTGTGTTGTGTTGAGCCCAAGTACCCGAGGGAAGGAGTGTGACTGTCTCCTGACTCAGCTTTGTGTTTACCCCTTCCAGAGGACAGATTTGCCCCCTCCATCATCACCAACAAGGGGCTGGTGTTGGATGAGAACTCGGCGAAGGCCATCACGACCCTCCAGCTCTCGGCCACTGACCAGGAGAGCGAGGCCTCCCAGCTGCAGTACAAGGTCACCCGGCAGCCACAGCTGGGCCACCTGGAGCATGTGGCCTCCCCAGGTGAGCAGGGAGGTACTGGGCTCTCAGAGCAGCAAAACACTGGGGGCTGCTGAGCCCAAAACCTTCACTACAGGAAAAACGTGCTCAGAGGCAGCAGCACAGAATTCCCATTCCTGTTAGAAATCAAAGGGCCATTAGCCCAGAGGGCTGGGGAATGGATTAGAAGCAGAGCAGCCAAATAATCCCAGCTAAGGATTTACGTGAGTTTATGGCCCTACTGCTGCTTCTGCATGACAGGAAAACCTTTGGCCTTTGCTGTGAACAGCACAGTGCCCCAAAGAATGCATCCCTTAATGTCCTTGGAAACAGCCCATCTTGGTGAACAGATGACTTGTCCTGCACATGTGATCTGAATTTCAGAGCTGCCTTTCATGCCTGCTGACACTGTGAGTGTGCTGCCCCTCTCTGATGAATTAATCTAAATCTGTGGTGTCACATTAGATGCTCTTCTGATTTTATTATACTCATCTAAGATTATATTTCTTCTTAGCTTTAGATTTCTCATTAACATGAGAGGAAAGTGGAAATATCTGCTGTGTGTTTTCAAGATGCAGACAGTCCCTCTACAGCTCAGTTTGAATGGGTGGTTTGCCTCATCTTCTCACCAAAAATGTGTTGAAAGGGCAGGTATAATAAATGAGTTATAATAACTCATTTCTGAGAGTAAATTAAAAACATGCATTGTTTTTGTCTAAATTGCAAACTAACCAGTGAATCTTGTACTTTGGAGGCTTAAACTAAGGACTTTATTCCTCCTGTTATTTAAAATCTGATGATGATTTTGATTTCTGTGCTTTTTCATGTCTGTAAGGGACTAATAAGGATACACAGTCACAGACTGAGAAGTAGTTGTAATCATTATTAAAATGACCTAAACCTAAGAAGAGAGTACTGAAATGTTCAAAAGAGAACCCAAATATTTACACCTGATGAGCTCTGAAGAAATATTAGCTGATCATTCAATTTTGGCTCATTTATTTAAATCAGATCCTGGTGTCTTTTGTAGTGTGGCCAGCACTTGTCAGCAGCCATTTAGTGTGATATATTGGCGGCAAACTTCTTGTCAGGATGTTTGTTGACAACAGCAGTAAAACTGTTGAACACAGCAACAAGATTTAAAAAACTCAAGTGCTTCTTAAAATGCTTGTCAGGTACCTTTCTGTGGCTGTGTCCCACCTAATGGCCTGTAACGATGTCAGTATAAATCAGTGCTGAAAAAAGAACTGTGTACGAAATGCAGGGGTACAAGGAGGGGCAGAGAGAACAGACACTTGGAAGGCATTTTGGAAAACTGCTTGGATCAGAACCAGCCAAAACGGAGTCCTTATGGCTAAATATGTCCTGCTTTCTGTAGTTTTCCCCTGCCTTGCTCTTTCTGTTGCACATTTGCCCTCTGTTGTCTGTTTCCAGGGACAAGACTTAGTTCCTTCAGCCAGGCAGACCTGGCCTCTGGCAGCATCCAGTACATCCACACCAGTGACAAGGAACAGCACAGGGACGCCTTCACCTTCTCTGTGTCTGATGGGACAAATGAGGTCAGCCCCAGCCTCCTCCTCGGGCTGTGAGATTCCCCACGTCCCTCAGGGCAGGGAGCAAGCCCTGTGCAGGGAACAGGGAGCCACCTGCCATGTGACCTGGTGGGACTGCCTCACCAAGAGCTGAGTGCCTGGTCTGCAGCTGCTTGCCAGCTGCTCCCAGAGCTCAGCTTTGATCCAGTGCACTGACAGCACAGTGACGACAGTCGGGCCCTGGAGAAATGCCTTTTTGCTACTTTCTGAAAGAGAAGAGGCACATCTGCACATAGAGGGAGAGGGGCAACACAGAGTGAGAGAGGGAGGGAGAGTGCATGTCCATAAATATCACAGAAAGAGGGAGAATTAACTAGTGGGGAGGGATAAAGAAGGTCACATTCATGTGATCTGGGCTTAGCAGCTCAGATTTACTCACCAGACAAGGCTGAAATGACATGACCCAAACTGGGGATGGCTGTGCTCTTGCGATGAAGTCACATTCTTGGAAGGCTGAATTCATCAAGAGAGGCTTTTCCTTCTGTCCCAGGTGAGCCAGACATTTGACATCACCATAAATCCCATGGATGACTCCTTACCTGTGGTGCAAATCTTTGGGATGACAGTTCAGGAAGGGGTGAGAAAAACCATCACCGAGTTTGAGCTCAAAGCAACAGATGCTGACACAGAGGTAAGGCAGGACCCCCCCGGCCTCCTCCCTCCCCTCTTCTGCTGCACATCTGGGCTGTTGGGAAAATGGGCAAGTGTTTAAAGACTTACGGCCTTGATGCTGAGCTTATGCTTAGCATGGATGAAAATGGCACTTCCTCTTCTTGCTGGGTCTGGCCGGAGGCTGAGCTGTCTAATACTGGCTCTACCTCACTGCTACTTTTCCTGCAGTAAGAGATCTGTCTGCCTGAGCCAAAATCCTGCCCCAAAGGTTTTTGCTGCTTCTGCTCTGGCAGAAGTTGGCAAGGGACACATTGCCCAGAACACCTGCAGGGCTGGGGGCTGCTCTTACGTTCAAGGAGCTGTCACGGGGGTGGGAGCTGTCTCAGGCCAGCTGAACCAGGGATTCGGTGGGATGTGCCTTGCTGTGTAGGGAGCGGGATAAGGGCAGGGCAGGGCTCAGGGAGAACCAGGAATGTGCTGGCCTGGCCCTGAGGCGGTGTCCCCAGCCTTGCCCCTCCCTGTCCGGGCCCAGGTGGAGTCCATCACGTTCAGGGTGGTGCAGCCGCCCCGGCACGGGCTGATCGAGCGCGGCGGCCGCGGGCAGCGTCCCCTCCAGACCAGCACCTTCACCATGGCTGACATCTACCAGAACCTCATCAGCTACAGCCACGACGGCAGCGGCGCGCTCAGGGACCGCTTCACCTTCACCGTGTCCGATGGCACCAACCCCCTCTTCGTGGTGCTGGAGGGCGGGAGGAAGGTCAGGGGGGAGAAGGGATGGCAGGGGGCTTGTGAGCCTGTAGGGAGCTGTCTCCTCTCAGGGCAGGCGGGCTGAGCTGCTGTGGCTGCACTGAAGGCAAGGGTTGAGTGTTCTCCATTGTGTGATGCCTTTGCTCCTTCCCCTCCCTGCCCTCTGCATGTGCAAACTCACCCCGGGGCCTGGAATGCAGCAGAGCTGAAGGGAGCCGAGCTGGTAAGGTGGGTGGACTCCCAGAGTAACCCCCATCTCTCTGAACTGCTGTCAGGTCGTGACTGCAGCACCGCAGCGCTTCCAGGTGGACATTCTCCCTGTGGATGATGGGACACCCAGGGTTGTCACCAACCTGGGCCTGCAGTGGCTGGAGTACACAGATGGCAAGGTAACACCTGCCTGGCCTCGGCCTGGGCTGCTTCTCAGGAAAACATCCTCATCCTCCACTTCTGTTTTTGCAAGGGAAAATACCCCAGGGTATATTTTTAGCTTTGCTGATGGTGGAGATGACTTTATGATGTGCTGCAGCTGTGGCAGAGATATATGGCTTTCCAAGGATATGGTGCAGAGATTTCTTGCTGTAACATGCCTTTGTTGTGCTGAAGTCCAGACAGAACCCCAGGAAACTCTTGGCTTGTTTTTGAGGAGCCAGCATTAACTGTAAAGAAACACTTTGGTTCTTTCCAGAAAAAAAAATGAGTGGAAGATGCTGTAGTAAGAAATTGTATTAAGAAATGGCTATCTCAGCTCAAACTCCTCACTTCAAGAAAAGCACTCCTGCAGCCTCAAGCAGCTCAATATTCTCTCTTTCTCCTACTGTTAAAAACATTTTGTTTTTGAAGAGAAAGCAAAATGTGGTGGAACTGAATCAGATCCCTGTGAGGGCATTTGAAAGAGGCTCTCATGGAAGCTCAGCAGAGCAGTGTGAACAGTCTTGACTGAGTCCTTCAATCTGAGGCTGTTTGCAGATGTTTTTTGCCAAGCAGAGCCTCACCTGAGCATCAGCACAGCTCATGGAATAGAGGTGTCTAAATAACACCCAAAGAGTTGTCCTAGCTTTTAGCCCCAGCTAAATAAGGCTGGGCAGCTGCTTTGGAATTTGCTTTTCTTTGAGCCACATTTGTCTTTTTAATTAAACTAACCACATGTGAGGCAAAATCTGAATCCTTCTTGTGTTGTCAAACGTGTTGTGGGATATCTCTGTTCAAAGCTGCTCTGTACTTTCACATCCCTAGATTTTCCCTCATGGAGAGCTGTTTTGACAGAGGGATGGTTGGGCTTTTTGAATGAACAGTCAATCAGACTTGCACTGCTGGAGCTTCAGTTTTACTCCCTTGGTTTGGCTTTAATCCAGGCCACCAATCTCATCACTAAGAAGGAATTACTGACGACAGATCCTGACACAGATGACAAACAGCTGATCTATGAGATAACAACCGGTCCCAGAAATGGTCATGTGGAGAACAAGCTGAAGCCAGGGACAACTGTGACCACCTTTACACAGGGTATGGAGTTGGTTTGTGCCCTGCAGCTTTTTTCCATCCGTTGATTCAGTTTGCTAAAATAAGGAAAAAATAGGTGGGAGGGGAGAAGACAAGAGGCAGATCTCCAAAGTGTGTGGAAAATAAGCATTGAACTTTGCTGTCGGTTGCAGAAATCCTATAATTTTTAGACATACCAACCTGTATCCTGTAGGTTGTCCCAGGTTCTCCAGGCTTGTTAGAGCTGGAGATGTGACTTGGAGCAGTAAAGAGGGGCTGTAGATCTTGCAAGTGCATCTGATCATCACAGTCTGGCAGAGGTGCAGAGTCAGCAGCGTGGGGGAAGGTCACTCTTGCAGAGCTGAGGGAAGGGGAGCTGAGGGGGTAACTGCTTCCTGTGCCACTGGGATCCCCGATCCCTGCGGCCGTGCAGATCCACACTGCTCATCTACAAAGCTGCCTTTGGATTCCTGTGCTGACTGACTGGAGGTTCCCTCCTGGCAGAGGATGTGAACCAGGGCCTTATTCGGTACGTGATGCATGAGGAGAAGGTTCAGGAGACCATGGACAGCTTCCAGTTCCTGGTGAAGGACGGCAAACCCAACGTGGTCAGCGGCAACGTCTTCCACGTCCAGTGGTCCCTCCTCAGCTTTACGCACACCAGGTGAGTGCCACGAGGGTCAGAGCACTTGGCTGGCAGCTGGACTCTTACTTGAGCTCCCTACAGTGTGGGAAGGAAATTCTACCAGTGAGGAGAGGGGCCTGCCAGGCTGAACCACGGAGCAGCCACCTGGTTATTGCCGTGCCTCAGATTTTCCACGGAAGCCGTACTTGCCCTGAGCACGTGGTGCTCAGCGTCACACAGACGTGCAGGGTTTGCTCCCCAGCCTGCTCTCTGTGTGTGCCTGATCCCTTTCCAGCTACAAGGTCCGGGAGAGCGCCGGCTCCGTGAGCGTCACCGTGAGGCGGGTGGGAAACCTCAACCAGTACAGCATCGTCCTGTGCCGCACCGAGCAGGGAACAGCCGCCGCTGGATCTGGATCACGGCCCGGAGAGCAGGACTACGTGGAGTATGCGGGGCAGGTGGGTGGGCACACAGCAAAGGGACGGCCTGACCGTGCCTGCCACGAAACCTGGAGGAAAGAGTGGATGAAAAGTGACAAAAACCCCAAGGAGAGTGTATTCTTTTAGTAAAGTCAGCAGGGTCATTTGCTGTTGGAAGAGGGAGCACCTCAGAGCGGGGTGAGACAGGAAGGACAGGGAGCTTCAGGCTGCAGTCCAAGGACAGTGGCCGGCTTGCTGCCTTCCAGGTGCAGTTCGAGGAGCAGGAGGACACCAAGGCCTGCACCATCGCCATCAACGATGACGACGTGTTCGAGGGTACAGAGAGCTTTTCCGTGGAGCTCAGCATGCCGGCCTACGCCCTGCTGGGCAACGTCACCCGGGCCACCGTCACCATCGCAGACCCCGAGGATGAGCCCACGCTGCAGTTCGACAGGAGCACGTTCCACGTCAGCGAGAGCGCCGGCTTCCTCTCGGCTCCCGTGCAAAGGAAAGGTGGGTGGGGCGGGCAGCACGACGTGCTGAGCCCCGTAGGAGGGACACGTGCAGAGGGGGAACCCCTGGGCTTTGCCTGCCTATAGTTTTGGGGCCTTCTCTGATGTTTTGGAAGATGTTCTGTGGCACAACCGCAATGGCAAGCAATGCACGGGGCAGCACTTTTTTTATTTTTTTAACCTTTCCTGTCTCTGCTGTTAAAGCTTCTTGGTTTGGATTTGTTTCAAGTCCTGGCACAAGCAGTAGAAAACCTTTGTATTTGCTACTTCTCTGTGATGTAGACAGTGTTTTATGTGGACCCTGTCAGTGGGCTGTGTGTTCTTTAACAGGCAAGTGCCACCGGTTTCCTGAGTGTGGGTTAGGAGCATGCCTGGAAGTCATGTCTAAGTCAGCTACTCTGCAAGTTCAGCATTTCATTCCTCATCCTCTTTTCCAAGTGCTGCTTTATTATTTCAGTGAACAGTGTCTCCACCAAGTAGATGAAAAGTGTTTCCCCAGAACTATGGAGTTTTCCTGTTGCTTCCTAGGGGATGCCAGCAGCACTGTGTCTGCCATCTGCTACACCATCCCCAAATCAGCCAGGGGCAGCAGCCTTTACATGCTGGAATCCGGCTCCGACTTCAAGTCCCGGGGGCTGTCGGATGAGAACCGCCTCATTTTGGGGCCGGGTGTCACCGTGGTGACCTGTGATGTCACGCTGATCGATGACAGCGAGTATGAAGAGGAAGAGGAGTTTGAGGTGGTGCTGGCCGATGCCTCGGACAACGCCCGCCTTGGCAGCCGGGCTTCAGCCAACGTGGTCATCGCCGGTCCCAACGATGCCTCCACGGTGTTCCTGGGGAATGCCACCTTTACTGTCAGCGAGGCTGCAGGTGAGGAGCAGGGAGCTGTGTTGGGCTGGTCCCTGTAGAAGCTTTCACCACAAAGAGGTGTCAGAAGGAGTGATTCAGGGCACAGCAGAACTTCAAAGATGTGCTGAGGGGCTCTGCGGTTCTCTCTGTGCTGAGGGGGAGGCTGGGGGCAGGAGCAGTGCTGAAGGGAAGGAGGTGGGTTTGTGGAACATGGCTGCTCTCTCAGTTTGTTCTCTCTCGTGTGCGTCTGGTGCTGCAGGACACATTGAGATCCCAGTGCTCCGGCAGGGCCCTGACCTCTCCACGCCCGTGTCGGTGTGGTGTGCCACTCGGACATCAGACCCGCCCTCGGCCAGCCCGGGAGTTGATTATGTCCCCAGCTCCAGGAAAATAGAGTTCAGGCCAGGCAAGACAGAGGAGGTGAGGGGCCACTTGGACTCCTGCTGAGTCTGCTTTGCATGGTGACACTTGTCTTGTGTTTCTGTGCATATCTGCCATTTGTTTTGAAAATCCGCTCAGGCCACTTGAGAACTGTTAATGATTCTGCTAGGCACAGACTCCTGTCCCATCAGCTCTCCAGCCTGGAGAGATTTGGTCCTGCTACCTCTTCCAGGACAAGGATGGCTGCCTGTTCTCTGAAATGATACGATGGGTTTATGTAGAACATTCTCTACATGGATTAATGGATTCAGAAAACATCATGACATAATGGCTTTATGCTAGACTCCCAAATGTGAGTGCTGGGAAGGATGAAAGCTTTGTACACCTAACAGCAGGAATTCCACTTTCCTCCCAGTTCTGCCCCCTGACAATCCTGGATGATGCTCAGTACCCAGTGATAGAAGGGCTGGAGACATTTGTTGTTTACCTCAGCTCCCCCCACGGAGCCGAGCTGGCGAAGCCGTTCCAAGCCATCGTGGCCATTAATGACATCTTCCAAGACGGTCAGTTATCCCTGGCAGCTGTGTCCGCTCCCTTCCTGCCCCTTGGCTCCCTGTGCATCCCCAGCACTGCTTGGCTCTGTTTGTGCCCTTCTGCAGTGCCCAGCATGCAGTTCACCAAGGACACCTACATGGCCAAGGAGAAGGAGGGGACCCTGCACATCCCCATCTTCCGCACGGGGGACCTGAGCTACGAGTCCTCCGTCAGGTGCTACACCCGGAGCCACACAGCACAGGTCATGGAGGACTTCACGGAGAGGAGGGATGCA
The DNA here is from genome assembly GCA_003676055.1 of Chloebia gouldiae. Taxonomy (NCBI): domain Eukaryota; kingdom Metazoa; phylum Chordata; class Aves; order Passeriformes; family Passeridae; genus Chloebia; species Chloebia gouldiae. Next base: position 1,045,390 of record QUSF01000069.1, on the reverse strand, counting down.
GAGGAGTCTCGCATCACTTTCCTCAAAGGGGAGAAGGTGAGCTGGACCTGCCTTGTGGGGAATGAAGAACCGGTGCTGGGAGAGGTGCGCATCTCCTCCTCAGCCCCCTGGCAGACTGGTCCAGCCTGCTTTCAGATTCTTGTCCTGGCAATGTGACCCCCTCAGAGGGTGTGGGTGTTTCATGATGGATCTGGTTAAATTGTGAAATGATCTGATGCATCAGGAGGACTCGGGATTGTTGTACCGAGAGCTGTGGGTTTGTGAAGGAGATGCTTTTGCTGCTGTGTTTCATCATGTAACAGCGTGGGTTTGTCCACACTGGAGGAGCAGCCCTGAAACTAGAAGGGTTTCTTCCAGGATGGACAGCACTCTGAAGTGCAACCCTGGATAGGGAAGTGCAGCCGGGCCTTTATGTGGTTTTATCAGATTTATCAGTGTCTGCTGCTTTCTCCTCTTCACTTGGCTTTAGGTGAAGAACTGCAGTGTTCACATCAGTGACGATTCTGCCTTCGAAGCAGAAGAGCAGTTTCAGGTCTACCTGGGAAGCCCCCTTGGAAACCATTGGAGTGGAGCTAGGATTGGGAAGATGGATGTAGCAACCATAACTGTCACCAACGACGAAGATGGTGAGTGAGGCTGCTCAGCAAGGGTGTCTGGGGGTTGCCAGGGAGTCAGCACAGTCCCATCAATGTGGATGCCTTCGGTGCCACGGTCACTGCCCCGTGTGCAGGTCACTGGTGTGCACTGGGCTGTGCTGAAGTGGGAGGCTGGATAAGAGTGCTTGGACCCACCACCTCTCCTGTTTCCCATTCCCCTGCAGCTGGAGTTGCTGTGCTTCCCCTGGGAGATGTTCCTCCCTCTCCACAGCATCACAGCCTGGAGAGATTGTAGGGGAGAAGAGGGATGCCGGGTGCCTGTAGCGTGACAGCCAGCAGGGGCTGGAGCACCAGCACGTGGCAGGGATTTGGGGGTGTGTGGGAGGCAGGGATGGGAAGAGAATCATTTGCCATCCTCTGTAGCCCAACACCCTCGTTAGCTTTTACCCTAATTCACACCCAAGTCTTTCTGGCCCCTGCTGTGAGAAGCCCCTTGCCCCAGAGGTGTGTGGACGGGTCTGAAAGGAGCTGAGCTGAACCAGCCAGGCGTGCAAAGCCGGAGCTCTTCCCTCACTGCTGTCCCTGCAGCCCCCACCATCGAGTTCGAGGAGGCGGCGTACCAGGTGCGGGAGCCGCCGGGCCCCGAGGGAGTGGCCGTGCTGGCCATCCCCGTGCTGCGCAGGGGCGACCGCAACAGGACCTCCAAGGTGCGCTGCAGCACCCGCGACGGCTCGGCACAGGCTGGCCTGGATTACTACCCCAAGAGCCGCATGCTCAAATTCAGCCCAGGTAAAGGGGCCTCCTGGGCAGGGTTAGAGGTGGGGGCGTGGCCAGAACATCCAGGGGATTTGGGAAAAGCCACTTTTCGCAGGAAGTTGGCTGTAATTGTAGCTGATGTGTTAAACAAAGGGTGATCAGACCAGAGGAAGAAGCACAGACGCCTGGCAGAGTAAAGTCCTCCTCAGGGAATATAGGGCTGTGAGCACCTCAGACCGTGTTGTTGGACCAAGAAGCCCTCACCAAACAGCTCTGAGGGAGGAGGGATGGGAATGTGCTTTGCATCCCAGATTTTTCCTCCAGACAGCTAATACACGACAGTAATTTTTAATCCTCAGACAGCAACTGCTAATAAATCCATCACCAGATCGATTGGATCAGTTGTCATAGCTGGAGTTTTATGTTTACAGTAGACTCCTCTGGGTAAATTATTAGCAGCAATGGGTGGAAATAAAATTTATAATATGTATTTTATCATAATGTCTCCATGGTCACAGCCTAGAGCAGCTGTGCAGGGTTTGGACGAGAACTTCAGAGCAGTCTCTGATGATGAATCGACTTCCCTCTGTTTTTCTTGCACTCGCTCCCACAGGTGTGGCCCACATCATGTTCAAGGTGGAGATCATGTCCAACGAAGACCGGGAATGGCACGAGTCCTTTTCTCTGGTGCTGGGCCCAGATGATCCGGTGGAAGCAGTTATTGGAGACATCAGCACTGCCACAGTGACTATTTTGGATCAGGAGGCAGCAGGGAGCTTGATTCTCCCAGCACCTCCCGTGGTGAGTGGATGTGATTTAGTAGACTGAAAACTTCAAGTACAGCCTGGAAACTGCAGAGGGGTTTTGGAAATAAAATGTAGAGCTGCAGTGACAACGTGGGAGGGAAGGATGGCCTTTTCCACCCTCTCCCTCAGCCCCAGCTGAGTGCTGCCCTCTTGCCTCCACACAGGTCGTCACCCTGGCTGACTATGACCGTGTGGAAGAAGTGACCAAGGAGGGTGCTAAGAAATCGCCCTCCCCAGGCTACCCCCTCATCTGTGTCACCCCCTGTGACCCTCACTTCCCCAAGTACGCCCTGATGAAGGAGCGCTGCGGCGAGGCTGGCATCAACCAGTCTTCCATACTGTTCAGCTGGGAAGTGGCCGCCCCCACGGACGGGAACGGAGCCCGGTCGCCTTTCGAGACCATCACGGACAACACCCCCTTCACCAGCGTCAACCACAGGGTACACAGAGATCCCAGCCTAAGATCTCCTTGGATCTGGGACTTGCTGTGAGGCGTGGGTGTTTGGGTTTAGAAAATTTGAGTGCTGTTTTCCCTTAAGCCTGCTGGAAGCACCAGTGGTTTCCCCCTCCTCGTTCCCTCAGGTGCTGGACAGCATCTACTTCAGCCGGCGGTTCCACGTGCGCTGCGTGGCCAAGGCTGTGGACAAGGCCGGCCACGTGGGGACCCCCCTGAGGAGCAACGTGGTGACCATCGGCACAGACAGTGCCATCTGTCACACGCCTGTGGTGGCGGGCACAGCCCGAGGCTTCCAGGCACAGTCCTTCATTGCCACGCTCAAGTACCTGGATGTGAAGCACAAGGAGCATCCCAACAGGTATGAGGCTGGAGAAGGGGGAGTGCAGCCCTTCCCCAGCGCCCCTGGGCTTACAGAGGTGCCTGGGCTCACAAGCATGATGTGTGTGTGAAACCACATCCCTCCTGCAGCTTGGGCCGTTCGGGTTCCTGCCCCCACTCTCTTCTCATACTCTGCTCAGCTGAGGGGGTGCCCTTCCCCTCTGCAACGGGGAGTTTTGAGGACAGCTTAAGGCTGTGCTGCTGTGGGGATCCTGTGCCTGCCAGGCTGCTCCGTTCTGCTGTCTCATGTGCTGCTTGTTCCAGGATCCACATCTCGGTGCAGATCCCCCACCAGGATGGGATGCTGCCCCTCATCTCCACGCTGCCGCTGCACAACCTGCATTTCCTCCTCTCCGAGTCCATCTACAGGCACCAGCACGTCTGCTCCAACCTCGTCACTGTCAGGGACCTTAGAGGCATCTCAGGTAACCTTCAAGGCCAGCCTCTGCTTCCTGAACGTGGGAGACTGGAAAGAAATGTGGAGAGGGAGGCTTTGTCTTCCTCTGGGCTCTCTTGACATGATGTAAATAGCAATGAATCTTCCTGGTCTAACAGCAGTGATCAGAGTTGCCCATTGGAGGTGGGATTCCAGGCATGGGAATGTTTAAGATTGTAGGTTGTAGGCTCACATTGTGCTGGTGATTTTCTGCTTTTCAAATCGTTCTTGTGATACCCACCTGGGTAGAGAGGGAGCTGCAGGGCTGGGTCACATGAGGCAAAAAAAATCAATTCACTGCTGAAGGAAATGTCAGAGCTGAAAAGAACAGGCAGACTGTGTCTCTGATACTCCAGGGAATGAAGTCCATGCTAGATCCAGGCAGGATCTTGTACTTCATTCTGATAATTCCATACTCAACCTGTTCCTCATTTCTTAAAGGTTAACTTCAGCCTTGAATTGGTAGGTCCCTAAGTTTGATTTTTAGGATGCTTGCCCCATTCCTGTAACATTTTCCCCTGTGAAGACCTGAGTGTGTCCAGTTTGACATCCAGGATAACAAAGGGAGAGGTGCTCCTGTGATTCCAGAGTGAAGCAAGACCTGCACGCTTGGCCTGGGGCTGTTAGGAATCGGGAGGGATCAGTGTCCTGGTTTCTGTCACTCAGAGGCAGGGTTCCTGGATGAGGTGACCCAGGACAGCTCCGTGCTGGGCCCAGGCTACGACCGGCCCTACCAGCTGGACCCCACGGTGAGGGAGCCCAAGAGCATCCAGCTGTACCAGCACCTCAACCTCAAGAGCTGCATCTGGACCTTCGACGCCTTTTACGACATGACCGAATTAATCGATGTCTGTGGAGGCTCTGTCACCGCTGACTTCCAGGTGAGAGGGCCATGCCGAGCTCTCCCACCTATCCCAGAGCTCCCTCAGTTCTCAGGCACAGCTCTGCCTTGCACTTGTCTGTAGATGCTGCTTGCTCTGTGCAGGTGGAGTGTGGCTTTTCCCCCCCTGTCACCTGGAAGAGTGCTATGTGCATTTATTTCATTTGCTTTCCTGGGGCTATCACAGGTTTTATTCTATTAATCTTCAGAGCACCAGGGAAATATTTGGTTTTTTTTCATGTGTGGCCATACTGGAAATACAAAACGTTCTCAGCTGGGCTCTCTTTTATAACTTTGACCGTGTTCTCAGCCAACAGAAATGAGCAAAGGACAGAGAAGAGGCAGCTCAGTCCATGCTCCACAACAGAGTGAGGCCGTGGGATATTCTAATTGATTTCCTAATTAACAGGCTGGCAGACCAAGAGCCAGAAATGCTCCTCTCTAAATGAACGGCTTTCACTATTTAAGGTGTCTCACCGCCCTCTCGTGGCTGCATTATCCACGTGCAGCCCGCTCCATCTCCCCTAAGTTCTTGCACTAAATTCCCAGTCACATTGCTAGCACCAGCATCATCACTTTTAATTCCTGCCAGCCTGGACTTCTTCATTAAGTTTCCTTTTATAGCTCCAATTGTTTGCACAAGCCCAGAGAAGCTACTTGGCCTGAACGACTGCCCCGTGGAGCACGTGGAGTCTGGCAGCAGCCAGGCTGGAACATCTCCCTGAATTCTCCGGGGCCTGCAAAGCACAGCTGCACTCTGCAGATAATAAACTGAGAGCTCTGGGAGGCCTGAGCAAGCAGAATTGTTGATTTTTAATTCACAGCTTTGCAAACTGGGGGGGTCTTGAGGTGAAATTGCACCCAGAGCTCCTTTGTGCCATGGTCCTAGTGAGCCTTAGCAGTGCCCCTGAATTAAAACACAGGTTTGTCTGAGGTAAAGAATACCCAGAGTCACCTCTGACTTCACTTGAAGATGCATAACCCCCTTTTTTTGGGGGGGTTTATTGCCAGGTAAGGGACTCTGCCCAGTCTTTCCTGACAGTCCACGTACCTCTCTACGTGTCCTATATCTACGTGACAGCACCGAGGGGCTGGGCTTCCCTGGAGCACCACACGGAGATGGAGTTCTCCTTCTTCTACGACACTGTTCTCTGGAGGACAGGTGAGCCTGAGGCACTCCAAGGGCTATGGAAGAAGTGGCTCCTTCATGTTTTGCCCTTAGCTCCTGCACTGCCACCAGAGTCCTGAGGAAGCGGGGGACTCGGAATATTCCTTCCTTTATGCTAGCAGGGGGCTTAGGCAGCCGGTGGGTAACGGAGGAAGCGTGTAGCTGGCTCACTGGAGGATGATCCCAAGGAAACCCTGTCTTTGGGAGCTGTCCCAAAGGCTTCTGGGGCTGGCAGAGCCCAGCTGAGGAGCAAGCGTGCCCCCAGCGCCGCTGTCCTTGCAGGGATCCAGACGGACAGCGTGCTCTCGGCCCGCCTGCAGATAATCCGCATCTACATCCGCGACGATGGCCGGCTGGTCATCGAGTTCAGGACACAGGCCAAGTTCAGAGGTGAGGGCAGTGATCCTGGCAGGGACACAAAGTGGGGTCACAGCTCTGCTCTGGTGGCACAGGCAGCAGAACAAGTCCCTGTCCTCCCCCAGGGCTGTTTGTCATGGAGCACCACAGCCTGCCAGATGTCAGGTCCTCCTTGATGACTCCGGAGCACCTGGGAGGGATCGAATTTGACCTGCAGCTGCTGTGGAGTGCTCAGACTTTTGACTCCCCCTACCAGCTCTGGAGAGCAACCAGCTCCTACAACAGGTGAGGGCTGGGGGTCCAGTGCCCTTCAGCAGCTTCCCACAGCACCATGTTCTCCCTGGCACTCCTCCAGCAGCCACAGCAGTAGTGTGGAATGCTCAGGAGCTTGGGCAGAGCTGGAGCATGTGGGGAGTTGCTGTCGGGGCTGGAACGCTGTTCTACTGAGAGAAAAATCAGCTCAGCCTCTTACAGAGGGATTCTTCCAGCAATGAAGCCTGTGGGTAGATTGACCTCACAGGTGACAGTGCATTTCAGAAGGTCACGTTTGTCCCTCAGGGACAGCTGGATGACATTGCTGGGGCAAGGGAGAGGTGCTGCCCTGGGTGAAGAGCTCAGAGCTCTGCTTGGTGACTGCAGGCTCTCCTGTCTGTTCCCAGGAAGGATTACTCTGGAGAATACACCATCTTCCTGATCCCCTGCACGGTGCAGCCCACACAGCCGTGGGCAGAGCCTGGAGACAAGCCCCTGCCCTGCACGGCTCACGCTCCCGAGCGGTAAGGAGGCCCCGTCCCCACGGCAGCAGGGCAGGCCCAGCCCCTTTGGGCTGCACAAACCTCGTCTCTCCTTTCTTTCCTTCCTTGTCCCAACTCCAGGTTTTTGATCCCGATTGCCTTCCAGCAGACAAACCGCCCAGTTCCAGTGGTTTACTCCCTGAACACAGAGTTTCAGCTCTGCAACAACGAGAAGGTTTTTCTCATGGACCCCACCAAATCTGAAATGTCTCTGGCAGAAATGGATTACAAAGGGGCTTTTTCCAAGGGTAGGATTTACCTCTCCTCTTCTGCTTGTGCCCAGTGTTTTTCCCTTCATAGCTTCCATTTCCTGGAGAGAAAAGGGGAAAACCCAGATGTGGCTTTGCCTCTTCCACAGCCACAAATGACATTTTGAACATTTTACAGCCCAGTAAAACAACAGTGTGCTCCAGCACCTTGTTTTGTCACTCCCACATCCCGAGCCCTTCCCAAACAATCCAAACCCTTCTCAGCACAGACTCGCATGTGGTCTAGCACATTTGGCTCTAGCAGCGTTCCCCTGGTTAGGGAATTTCACCTGCCCCTCTCTATCCCAACCTCCCTAGGGCAAATCCTGTATGGGCGCGTGCTCTGGCACCCGGAACAAAACCTCAACGCCGCTTACAAGCTGCAGCTGGAGAAGGTCTACCTGTGCACGGGCAGGGATGGCTACGTGCCCTTCTTTGACCCCACGGGCACCGTCTACAACGAGGGGCCCCAGTACGGCTGCATCCAGCCCAACAAGTACCTGAAACACAGATTCCTCCTGCTGGTGAGTCCTCTGTCGTGCTTCCCCTTTGGGATTTTCTCCGGCAACCAGCAGACTCTCACTGCAAAGGGGCGAGGAAAGGAGCGCGCTGGATGTTTTGTACTGCCGGTGCAAAGTGTGAACACAGGATGGGTTTTCCCCCACCCTTTGTCCATGAGTGTTCCTTAATCCATGCCCACATGAGGTGTGGAGATGGGGCATTCGCATTAGATCCCTTACACGGGTAGTGCCCTGGCTTCCAGCCTCTCTTGGGAAAGCAGACAGCATCCCTCAGGACACCTCTCCGCCTTCCAGGACCGAAACCAGCCAGAAGTGACAGATAAGTATTTCCACGACGTGCCTTTTGATGCCCACTTTGCTTCTGAGCTGTCTGAGTTCCACTCGGTGAGCAGCATGCCTGGAGTTGATGGATTTACTCTCAAGGTGGATGCTCTCTACAAGGTACGTACCCAGTGCTTTTGGTAGCCCAACACGGACTTGTCTGTCCAGGACCTCCCAAATACTTGGTGAATTGTAGGCTCTGGGCCTTCAGAATTCAACTCTTGACACTGGAAATGATGATTAGGATATTATTCTGGTAATTTAATTTTTTTTTTCTGAAGCACTTATGAAAAAGCTCTTTAAAAGCTTATTATTCATGTTCCTGAATAAATTATTGCCTCTGGCAAAGGCTGGACACCTCACTGAGTGGTCAGTTTTACTGCAGGTGCTTAGAAGAACCCACTGAGACAACTTTGTCAGACACAGGACAGAAGCCACACCGGCTCTTAACAGAATCACTTCATGTAAAAGCTGTCGTTAACATTCCCTCCGTCCGTGCCTTCTCTTTGGTAAAGGTGGAAGCTGGACACCAGTGGTACCTGCAAGTGATCTACGTGATCGGCCCGGAGGGCACGGCCGGGGCCCGTGTGCAGCGCTCCCTGGCTCGCCGCTGGCAGCGCGGCCGCAGGGACGTGCCCGAGGGGGCCGGGAGGCCGGCGCTGGATGACTCCCTCATCTACGACAACGAGGGCGACCAGCTGAAGAACGGCACCAACATGAAGTCGCTGCTCTTGGAGAGGGAAGAAGCTGCCGCCGCAGCCTCCTTGTCCCAGACGGGCGCTTCCCTGGGCAGCGCCTTCGCCGCCCTCACCCTGCTGCTGCTGGTGCTGTGTGGAATTTGCCTCCTGTCTAGGGAGTGCCGGAAGCTGCGGAGGAAGCGGGAGGCTGCCAGAGGCGCTCCCGAGGAGCACCCCTTGAACACCAAGGTGGAGCTGCCCCGGGGCGCCCCGCAGCCCGTGGGCAGCCGGTGTTGCACCGTCAGGAACCTTCATCCCCCGAGGGACTACGGCGGCGTCTGCCAGGGGCAGGGCAGGAAGGTGAAGCAGGTGAACTTGGAAGTCAAAGTCCACAGCAATTTGCACGACGGCACGGAAGTTTAACGGAGCACTCGCGTTGGGAAAAGCTTTTTATAAACTGTAAAATAAAGATAATCCCAAACTGAAAAGCCACGCGGGTATTTTTTCTTAGTCTGGTAAGGAGGGGCGGCTGTCAATTCCCACTGCTCCTCTCTTAGCGACTTCACGGCATGGCACTGCTGCCCTCTCTCGATGCTGCTCCAGCTCGCCCCGGGGGCTGAGCAGTGCGGGGAAACAATCCCTGACCCCTGGCATGTGGGAGCTCTCAGCCAGCCTCTGCGTCCTCTGGAAGAGC
>QUSF01000069.1:931746-1024876 GCA_003676055.1 Chloebia gouldiae | reverse complement strand
GCTGCTGACAAATCTGGTGCAAAAGCAGCAGCTCTGCATGAGCTGCATGCTCCATGAGGCACTGTGAGGGTATTCCAGCCTCAGCATGGAATTCTGGGCTATAGCTACAATTCCTTTTGCCTTACCACAGTGACAGTGACCCTTATTTGGTCCTGTCCTCTCATGGTTCATTTTGGAGTATCCATTTGTGCTGGTTTAGATTCCACGACTCCACCCACAGTGTGAGGTTTGGGGCTATGCTTCTCTACTTCCAGCAGGTTCCATAAAGACCCAAAGCTGATCCCAGCTGTCCGGTCTTGGGAAAAACACCTGCACCTGCCAGGAGCTCTGACTGCTTTTCCTATCAGCTCCTGAGCAGTGTCAGGGCCACCACGAGGGAGTTAAAACCCCAATAAACCCCAGATCCTACAGAGTGAATAATCCAAAGGAAGAAATCCATTGTTGTCATAAAAAGTTTCAAAACCTGTTTAAAATACTATGGAAAAATGTCATGGATTCCCAGGAACCTTAATGCCAGGACTGGCCCCTACAGATGGCCTGATATTTTTCCCCCAGAATACTCATTGTACTTTCCAGAGCAGCTCAAGTTTTACCCCAAAATTATCCTGACATGTTCACTGCTGACAACCTCCTTTTTACTTCAAAATTTTCATTCAGTCCATTACAAATTACCTCAAGTTTTACCCTCAAAATGTTACTCTTGTCTCCTATGGATGACTTGGATTTTACCACCAAAACCCTCCACTCTTTACCTTTAACTAATCTCTAAAATATTAATTCTGTCCCTTACAGATTACTTCAGGTTATTCACTCAAATATTCTTTGTTCCTTACAGATTATCTCAGATTTTAAAGCCAAAACTTCACTTTACCAGTACACTACTGATTACCTCTGTTTGCCTCAAAATTTTTTTTCTTTACAGACTCAGCACCCAAGATTTTTCCTACCTGTTACTATTAATGACCTCATCTTACCTCACAATGCTCATTTTCTCCCTTACACAATCTCAAGTTTTAATCCCAAAATTTTCCATGCCTATCTGCTAATGACCGCGTAATTTTTACCTCAGGATTTTCAGTCTCTCCTCTACAGGTTAACTCACATTTGAACTCCAAAACATTCATTTTGTCCCTATAGATTACTTCTATTTTCCCACCAATTACCTCAATCCAATCCCAAATATTCATTCTATCCACTACAGATTATCTCAGGATTTTGTCCTGAAATTTTCCCTACCTATCCAGTACTTTTAACCTCACTTTTACCTCAAAATGTTGTTTTCTCTCATCTACCCATTACCGCAATTTTACCCTTAAATTTTTGTGTGCCTGTCCACTGGTGACTCCATCTGTTTACCCCACAATGTTCATTTTCTACCTAGGAGCTTATCTCAGTTTTTAGCCACAAATATTTCACTAATGTGTGCTACTGATTACTTAACTCTTAACTCAGAATTTTCATTTACTCTGCTAGAGGTCATCACAAATTTCATGAGGATTTCCCCTATCTGGCCAGTACTGATTTACCTCAGTTTTACTTCAAAATATTTATTCTCTACCCTGGAGATTATCTCAAGTTTTAGCCCCCAGTATATCGCTAGCTTTGCACTACTTATTACCTCAGTTTACCTCAAGATGTTCATTCTCTCCCCTAGAGATTACCCCAGGTTTTGCCCCCAAAATATTCCCTCTCTGTCCACTTCTGATCAGCTCATTTTCCCCTCAAAATCTCAATTTTCTACCAATACAGAATACTTCAAGTTACTCCCAAATTATTCCCTGCATGCCACTTCTGATTACATCATCTTGCCCTCAAAATATTAATTTTCTCCCCCAGAAAGTACCTCAAGGTTTTTCCCCATAAATTTCCCTTCATTACTCATTACCTAAATTTTTTACAATAAATTTATCATTCTCTATCCTCAAGACTACCCCATGCTTTACCTCCCAAATTGTCTTCTCTGCACACTATTGATTTCCTCATTTTTACCCCAAAATGTGCATTCTCTACCCATAGCTATTCCCTGAAAATGCCACCTCACTCCCCTCCACATTCCCTCACATTTTTCTACAAAAACACATGTTGGGTCCCCTATAAATTGCACAAGCTGTCAGCCAAAATGTCACCTCTGTCCTCTCTAAGTTATGCCAGGTTTTCCCAGCTTGGAGCTGCAAGGAATTCAGGCAGGTGAAATGATATCAGGGAATACCTGTAAACAGGGATTTTACCTAGGGTTTAACCTCCAAAGTATTCACTGTACCTTACTTGAGAGCAAACCCAAAAATTCCCCTGCCTGGATGCTACTGATTACCTAAGCTGACCTCAAAATGTTCATGCTCTCCCCTAGATCTTAGCTCAGATTTTACTGACAAAAGTTTTCCTACCTGTGCACTCCTGATTGTCTCAGTTTACTTCAAATTATCCATCCTCTGCCCAGTGGACTACCTCAAGTTTGCTCTGAAAATTTTCCCTACTTATGGAAAATACTACTGCTTCACTATGGGTTACCCCACTTTCCCTCAAAATGTTCATTCTTCCCCCTACAGATTAACTAAAGCTTCACTCACAATATTTTCCCTATCTGTCCACTGGTGATTACCTCATGTTTACCTCAAAAATGTTCATTCTCTGCCCTAGAGGTTATTTCAAGTTTTATCCCCAGAATTTTCCCTGTCTGTTCCCTACTGACTCCCTCAATTTACCTTAAATTCCCTTGCAACCCTGCCAGCTCTGAGATACTCCCAAGTGCAGTGGCTTGGAGAGTGGCAGGACAACATCCTACTTTATGTTTGGGAAAATACAAGATAATAAAATGTAATTTCACTTCTTTCTCTGACCCATAAGCAAAGCATGTAGAACAACACAGACTAATCATGGAAGGCCTGATTCAGTGGGGGAAAAAAAAAAAAACTTGGCCTCCTTGGAGTCCCTAAGTCCATACAACCCCTTGGACAGCACATCCCTAAACACAGGGAAAATGGAGTTTAACCAGATCCCAGCAAACAGCAGAGCTGTGCTGACATTTCCCAGTGAGCTAATCCCAACAGACAGGAAAAGAGAAGTGTGTCCCTCTGATTTACCCCACAGCGTTTGCATGATTAGATGTCATCCAGTGCAGGCCATCAGGGCTGGAGGCTCTGGGGTTTGGCTGCTCAATCCCACCCAAAACCAAAGGTTTTGGCATAGCTGGGTCGAGTTAAATGATTCTTCCTGTCCTGAAAGAGAGAAGAAAAGGAAAACTAAGTCCTGTGCAAGTCAAACACTTGACTTGCTCTGCAAGTCAAAAGCTCCTGGCTTTCACATATTTGTTTTCATTGCATATTATAGAGTTTTTCATTTTAAAAAGCAGAGGTATCCGCCATATTAAATATAAGTGCACTTCTCCAGGATTTTTATTGGATGGAACAGTGAGGAATGAGCCCTGAATGGAGAGAACAGGACAAACACTGTGGAGAAAAAACACCAAGCAGCAACCCCTGTGCTTGGCAGGGGGCAGGGGCATCCACTTCCAGGACACTGGTTTCCTTTTCTTTCTTTTGCAGCAATTGGTGTGGTGGTCTAACAGCCACCTTCCTGCTTGCCACTCCCTCCACATTTTCTTCTTCAAGGGGGATGTGGCTGCAGCTCACCAGAGGCATGAAAACTTCCTTTCAATTCCATACAAAACTTATCTGAAAAGACCAGGACAGCAGGAGCAGCAAGAATTCCTTATTGTTTCTGCTCACGAGTATTTTCATTGTGCTTTGCTTCACAGGGGCTTACCTGCCAAGCTCATTTCAATCTTAACTTATCCTGAAAAATAAATTTGAAAGTTCAGTTTGTGGAGAACCAGTTCATCTTTTGATTATTCCTAATTTGGAGTTGTTAGTGCTACACTTGCCATGATCCTTAGGGCTCAAGGAACTTTCCAGATGGACCCAAATCTTCCCATCCAGCTTCCTCTTCTCAGTGCTCATTGTACCAGCTCACTGCCCCTTCAGAACCAGCAATGGATCTGCTTGAGCCCTGGGGCCTGTGGTGCCATGTCAGCTCAGGGCATGGAAATGGCCACAGAGCTCTTTCTGCAGCCACAACATCCCCAGACTGCATTTCCAGGTAAGGATTTTTTTCCCTGCACAATGGGGACCCTGTCAGTGCTTTGCTGCTGTCAGCCAGTGCCTCAGACCCGATAACCTGCCAGGGAGGAATGTCTGTGCCACAGGAACATCATTCCAGACCTGGTGCTGCAAACCCCGTGCTCCTCACACTGGCTCATACGGGACAGAACTGTCCCTGCAGGCAGAAATGCTCCTTTGGGGACCACCACAAGCCATCTGTGAGTTCCCACTGGAATGCCATCTCCTGTACGAGCTGTGGGAAGCACTGAACCAAGCCATGTCCTTGCAGTCCATCTATCACTGACACAGTTACTGCCAGCTAAAATTCTCCCTGACACCCCTCTTTCCCTGCCTGGAAAACACCCCTTCCACATCCTGCACTCTTACCTCCTTGAAAACACGAGCTGCATCCTCCTGGATCCCTCAGCTGCATCTCCTGGCTCTGGGCAGCTGTGGTGACTGTGCCCAGGGCAGGTGACACCGACAGCGGGTCACACCAACGCTGAGCAGCCTCAGGCCTGGGCTCTGCTGCCTGCAGGGAAATGCTGGCCAAGCAGGGATGCTTTTCCTCTCTGCAGAAACAAGCAGTGACAAAAAAACGACAGGGCTGGAACACCACAGCAACCAAACCTGCCACAGGGTCCTGCGGCCAGGCCACGACCCAAACCCACACCCAGCACGGCATCAGGGGAGCTAAACTGTGAATTTGGGCATTCACCAGCATTGACATTGTCAAGGCGTTCTCACACGGTGTCCCCGTTTCCCGAGCCCAGGTTTCCCAGAGCGCTGCCCCGATTGCCGCCGTGTGGCGGCAGCGAGCGCAGCGCGCTGCTCGCAGCTAAGAGCCAGAAGCCGAGAGGCTGATCGGTATTTGTGTGTTTTCTAAAAAGGGGGTGTCTGACAGTGCTGCCTCGGAATGCTCGTGTCTTCACCCTGCTTGTCCCCGCGGATTTCTCCCTGGATGAAACCTGGATTTGCCTATGGTTATGGAAGTAGTTTTGTGCACCTCTTCCTGCCTCCTCAGGGTAAGGCATGCAGTTCCTGACCGGAGAAGGTAGGAACACTCTGAGTTACATCACACCTTTGTTGTGAATACTATCATGTATTAGATAGTACATGTACATTTTTGGGGTAGTTTGTAGAATCGTCTAATAGTTGATAAGTTGAGCCAGGAGATGTGAAATGCTGAAATTCACAGAAGGAGAACCCTAGAATAAGACATTTAAATGGAAGTGAAGGGAGTCCCTGGCCCATCTGTTGCACTTATCCAGTCACTGCAGCTGAAAAATTAACTCGGAGAACTTTCATTTGATCCTGATTTTCCTCTCACCTTTCCTATGATTTTGAGACTCAAGGAGTGGGGAACATCCTGATCTACACAGACTGGTAACATCACAAATAAAATGGCTCATTTGACAAAGCCAAGTGGGTTTTCCTCTTGCCAGAGAGGAAAAGACACAGCAGGAGGGGCTGTGGGAACCTGAAAGGTCCGTGTAGTTCAGAAGCTGCACACCCCTAAAGCTTTCCCACATGTTCTATACTCCCATGTGTACATCCAGCACTTTTCAAGAGAGTTTAAACGAGAATGAGCTGACTTAGTGACAGCACAGCGTTAGCTCAGGGATGTCTGGACACTCACTAGACAACACTCACTATGGACAGCACAGCTTCTTGTGCTTCAGGGCTCCAGCTTTTCATACAGCTCCACTGCAAGTGAACCTAATGGAAAACACCTGGTAATAACAATTCACATTAACCCAGGAGTGCCAGTGCATCACCTGTGTGTTACCTCAGTAAATACACCTTCATGTCCACCCACTACAGTGGCAGGCACTTGACTGAAATAAAGACATCTATAATGCATTATTTTATGCTGGTTTCTGGGAGATTGATGTGTTCCTGGCATTGTTCCAACGCACTTGAACCTAGGTTCTGCTCCTTGTTGTGCTCTCAGAGCTTGGATATCATCCATGATGCAGCTCTAGTTGATGAAGTTGCTGCTGCAAACAGACAGAAATCAATGGCTGGAGAAATCAACGCAGAAAAAAACCTGCATGCTTCCCAGTCCCTGCCCAACACACCCCAGTTCTCAACTGAGAGCCTAAGTCCTGTTCTTATCATAGAAACTCCATGATTTCATGTATTTATGTTTTATAGGAAAGCTTTGCAGAGCAATTGCCTCTCCCAGCATCAACAGCAACCCTCAGCACTATGCCAGCCCCACGGGAAATGCCACCTAAAGCTTAAACGATACGAAATAAGCAAAGTGCTAATTCAACACTAAAAAGATCAGTAAACAACCGATTTAGAAAATATTCTCCTCATAAACTGCACGGGGAGATGCTCTGGGATGCCAAGGAGAACTCAAGGGATCAACAGGTTCTCATCTCATGCCATGGCTTTAGCTGGGGTCACTGAGTACCTGCCCCGCAGCACATCACACACTGAAACATCACCTCAATTTCCAAACATCACAAATAGATACATTCAACTCTATTTTTACCTCACTGAAGCACACAGCAGCGGCCACAAACCAGAACATTTAAAATGCCACTTCCGGCACCGGATCTTATATACCTTCGGCCGGCTCAGGATTGGCTGGCGCCGTGAGGCGATCGCAGCGCTGATTGGACAGCGGAAGGCGAGCCTCTCTCGCGCCCCGCCCCCTACGCGGCCGAACGCCGAGATCGTGTGGGGGGGGGGGGAGCGGGGTCCGTGTCCCGAACCCCAGCAAAATCCCGTTTTCCCGTCTTTTCTGGCAGATAAAAGCACTGATTCCGTGTCCTAAATCGCATGAGGTGTTGGCTTGTGGGAGAAATGTTCCTCCTGGGCATAAAGTCAGAGTTGTTCCCTAGGGCAAATGGGCATTCTGAGATGAAAATGAGTTAACAAGTAGTAGACAGACGGGGAAAAAAATATGTTGAGCGAATCTGAAGTAATCTATAGTGTGGAAAATGAAAATTTTGAGGTAAACTGAGCAGTGCACGTGTAGGTAAAGCTTTGAGGATAACATTTAGTAGGGAAGAGAATGATCATTTTGAGACAGCGAACAGTAGGGAATGTCATATTGTGGAAGTCACTCCCATTTCGCTGAGGGAGGACTGCCCTGCCATTTGGCTCCTGTAGACCCTTGCAGAATAAGCCATAGTGCTCTGTGATCCTGCGCTGGTCCTTGCACAAATCCCATTCCTCACCATTCCTCCAGTGTCACTCTTGTCCCTGCTGAGGTTTGTCCCATCCAATGGGCTCTCAAGTGTTTTCCCTCCTGCTCAGAGTGACATTTACATCTTTTTGGGTGACTCCTATCCCCCACAACATCAAACTGAGTTCCCCAAAAAACACACACCACCAAACCCATTTTTTATCCTTTATTTCTCAAATTTCCGTTTCCATTCTCTAGCTGCAATAATAATGGATGCGACAGAAATAACAGCAACAAAGGGGAATAAATGGAATGTGATGGAAAACGCTAAATTTTGTCATTTGAGCAGGACCCAGCTGGTGCTCACAAGGTTCGGGAAGAAGCACGATCACAAGAAAATCCAGGGACCGCTGGGTCCCAGACTGTGTCTGCAGTATTTCAGTCCACGAGAATTACAGGATAAGGGATTCCTCACAGGCTGAAATGTGACCATAAATAGAGTTCAAGCAGCCTTATTTCAGCTACTCTGAGAGATTTACAGAGTCACAGCGCATTTCACTCCATCCCATTGTCACAGGGCTCCTTGAGCTCCTCCATGAGCAAATCCTGCTGCTTATTCACCCAATTCCCTTTCTTAGCTGTCTGGGGAGCCGGGCCCTGGGGCAGCTGGCAGCGGGCAGCGGGCAGGACGGCGTTGCCGGGCGCTGGCTGGGAACAGACCACCCTGGAGCAGAGCTGGAGCTTGAGGACGGCCTGGAAACCCCGGCGGAAGTTCTCGTTGCAGAAGCCATAGATGATGGGGTTGATGCTGCTGTTGAAGAAGGCCAGCCAGTGAGCCAGGGGAAAGATGTAGATGTTGATCAGCTGCAGCTGGAGGTCGGACAGGCTGGCGTAGTCCGACAGCAGCATCAGGGTCCACAGGGGAAGCCAGGACAGGGCGAAAAGTAAAGTGACAAGGACGAGCATTTGGATGGCTTTCCGTTTCCTCTTCCACACGCCGTGCCGCTGCTCCTGGCTGCGCTTCCCCACCCCGGGCACGGCGGCGTGGGAGAGGCAGACGCTGATCCTGGCATACATGAGCACGATGAGTGACAGGGGAGCCAGGTAGATGTTGGCAAAGAGAACCGTCGTGTAGATCTTCCTCATTGCCGGGTCTGGCCACTCCTCCCGGCACCAGAACACCGGGCGGGTGGCGTTGCCAGAGCCCAGGAGCACTCGGAAACGCTTCTCCTCCTGCACCTGCAGCAGCACTGCTGAGGGACACATGATGGCCACGGCCAGCACCCAGATGATTGCAATGGTGGCCAGTGCAGCAGGAATGGTCAGCTTCTGCTTGAATGGATGCACAATGCACCGGAACCTGCGGCAAGGGCATTGGAAAAGCCGCTTAAGGAACGCTTCCTTACCCAGGCAAGGATGCACACATATTTTAAGCTGACTATTTTTCATCCTCCCTATCAGTTGCTGCCTGTGCTGCTCCACTTAACCAAGGCAGGTATTAACATCTCCTGCTATCCAGCTTCATGACTGAGGAACAAACCAATTCCAGGCAGGCTAGGATAGCCCAGTTCCACCGTCTTTAAGAGACACTGGTGGAGGAGCAGATTGCTCTTTAGACCTGCCCATATTTTATTTTGCTTAGGAGAAAAATGAATCTGATTTATTTTGGTGTTGGGAGGGTTAATGAATGAGCTCAGGGTGGTCAGGGGGCCAGGGGAGATGAGAGTGATGGTTACTGATGGAGATGAGAGTGATGAGCAGGATGGTTACAGACTCTGCAGAATCTTACCTGTCCACGGCAATAGCAACCAGAGTGAAGACAGAGGCAGAAACAGAGATGCCTTGGACCATCCCACTCATCTTGCACACCAGGCTCCCAAAGGGCCATCCTGCAAGGAAACAGGCATTTTGGAATTGCTGCCATCTCACTGCAGGACTCTGCTTAAAATAATTTGCTCTCATCTTCCAGTTCCTGAGTAGAATTATAGACTCACTGAGTGGTGTGGATTGGAAGGGAACTCCTAAATACCACGGAGCCCCAGCCATGGCCAGGATCACCGTGCCATGGGCAGAGACTCAGAACACCCACAGAACCCCCTAGCTCTCCCTGCCCCAGGGGTGCCCAGCCCACCTGCAATGATGTTGTCCAGGAGGGTGGTGGGCATGCAGAAGAGCCCCACCAGCAAGTCACTGACAGCCAGGTTCAGGATGAACAGGTTGGTGACCGTGCGCATGTGCTTGCTCCACAGGATGATGAAACAAACCCCCCCGTTGCCCACCATGCAGAGGAGAAAGATGAGGAGGTAGGAGGTGATGAAGACAGCAGCCACCCAAGGCTGGTGGAGGTAGAAGTCCACATAGGAGACATTTCCTTCCAAGGAAAGGTACTTGTATGTCCCGTTGTAATTCAGCAAATCCAAGTGAGGCCAAATCAATGAAGAGTTTGAGTCCATTCTCCTCCTTGTCTTCTAGTGTGCCCTAAAAGATATTTGTAAAGAAGTCATTTTAGTCTGCCTGCAACTGATCTGAAGCAATGTGATTATTATTATTATTATTATTATTATTATTATTATTATTATTATAGCATTGTTATCTGCTTTGGGTGCACTATATGCTGAAATAAGTGTAACGTTCAAGTGCACCCTGGCAGCTGAGGTGGCTGAGCAACAATCACTGAAAAATCACTAACTCCATCACTGAAAAAGAGGGATTAAGAGAAGGCACCAGCCTTCTGCCTGCACATATCCAAATGCAGCCCCATTTCATGAACATGAGATGGTTTTGTGTGCAGTTGGTTGATTTAATTCCCTGCTCACAAGCTACATAACTCCAAGTCTGTAATCAAGGAGGACCACACTATGTCTGAAACATGCTGAGCTACAAGAGAGCTGGGTTCATTTCCAGCCAGGTAACTTGAGTTGGAGGAAGCATTCTGAACTTTTTTTCCACATATATTTTGTCTCCTAGATGAGGATGCCTAAAGAAGCAGGGGGCAAAATTAATTGGTAGCAGCAGGCATGAAATTAAAGTATGAGTGTAGATGCTTTTAAGATGCTTCAAATTCCTTAATAGAAAAGGAATTTACATTTTGGCACAAGTTATCTGAATCCTGATGAGCTTGTATGAAAGCTCAGGAAAGCCTCTGCAAGTGCTTTATTCTCAGGAGGCAAGTGCAGTAAAAAAAAGTATTTATTCTGCTGTGGCTCACGTTTGGAACAAGCAGAGCAGTGAAAAACTCATCATGTTCTGGTATCTTGTGCCTGTTTAGAAATCAGCAGCAGTGCAGTGTTTCAATGAGTCTGTATTTTACATACTTATTAAATGCTTGCACAGTCAGGTAGGGAGACAAAAATCTGGACTCCCTCACCAAAAACCAGCTGCTTGTAGGTTTGAACAAGTGTAGGAATAGTTGTACATTCTGTAGGGCTGTCCTTACAGAGAAAAGCTTATTTATCTTGATTAGGTTTTACTCAATATGCTTTCAAAATCATTGGAAGTGATCTTACTGAGATGTTTGATGTACCAAATTCTTTCCCCAGCCAGAGCTCAGAGTCAGCCTTGTGCTGACTTGTTTTCAGCTGCTTCCTTGTTTTCCTGATCTCTCAAGGAAGCAGCACTGGTGCACTTGCACCCCAACCTGGGCTCAAGATGGGGAATGCTGGCAGAATGCAAACACAGATATTTGACAAAACGAGTTCACTCTGTTCCTTTAATCCCAGACCTGGAGCTGGGCTTTATAAATCCCAGCAGATGTTGTCTCACCCCATTAAAAACCAGTACTCCTCCTGCTCCCTTAGACTTACTGTTGCTCCCTTTGCTGCTCTTCCCCACATTACTATTATTATTATTATTATTATTATTATTATTATTATTACCCACTAATTTTCTTCCATAATCTTTTGCTTCCCAGAGGAGCTGCTTTAGGGAGACACTGAGGTCGGAGGAAGGTGGCTTTTGGCTGCAACCACACTCCCAGTCCCTACACCCAGCTGTCCCTATGCTGTCCCCAGAGGTGCCTTTCCTTCCTTACCTGCTGGAGTTTGGCTTTTCGAGGGGACTCTGATGATCTGAGGCAGAAGTTCTTGGTCATGCCATGCCAGGGCTGTCCCTTATCACACTAAAAGCAGGAGGAATACTGGTTATTCTGGATACATATTTTGTGCTTTCTCTCTGTTTCTGACACTGTGTTGTGAGGCAGCAGCTTCTAATATCTTCAGTAATGATCTTTGGAACAGTTTTTGTCCATAGCTGATAAACAAGTAGTTGTAAACAGCCTTGAGGCAAAACTGGAGCTGAGTCTCATCCCAGTTGCACTAATGAAATTTTGGCTGTGGCAGGCATAGGGAAGTGGCTGTACAAGCACTGCAGATAAGAGGAAATGGAAAAGCTCCATGGATTTCCATTATCCTGAAGCTGAGGAGGAGGAGGATTGGCTGGAAGGAGAAATTAAGCCAGTGCCTTGTTTTTTCACAGGGACCTTGCCTGGTAAAACAAGCAGTGATAAATAATTGAGAGAGGCACAGAAGACAGAAACGTAAATCATCTAAGAAAAAGAAAAAAATTATGTAATACCTAATTGTTATAAGATGATAAATAACAGTAATTTGCTTCCACGTGGTAACTTGATAAGAGCAAGGCCTCCCTTCTTCATTTAATACACCAGAGAAAATCTGCAAAGGAATAAAGCAGGAGGCTCCCTGAGTGAAAACCTGCCCCAACCCACACTGGGTTCCCAATCACAGGAGGCTCGTTCCCTGCTGGAATCCCAGACACAGCCTCCATAGACAAATACACAGTGTGACATCTCACAGCCTGACCAGGACAATCTTGTACCTCTGGCTACAGAAATTCAGTTTTCCATCTTTAGAGTAGCAGTTCAAAGCCATTATGAAGTGATGGAATTATTTTTATGTTGGGCACGCGGAAGAAATCCCCCGGAGCAGCCACCACTGTTTCACCCCTGTGCACAACCTGCTGGGTTTGTCATCTTGATGTCTTGATTTTCATGTGTGAAATACAGACTCATCTGAGGCTGAAACAAAAATAAGGAAACTTCAGAGACAGCAGAAGCATGTAGTTGTACATGAAGAACACTAAATGTGGTAAGTGCTAAAAAATGTGTTCTTCCATTGTCCTGAGCTCAGTAATGGCACAACAGAGATTTCCCAGGGTTCCCAGTTCCCAAGGTTTCCAACCTTGGAAAATGATCCGCTGAAAAGTGAGAAACTCCCAGGGACAAAAACAACCCCTGAAGGATGGCAAAAAGAACAGGACACTAGTCTGTGAGTGTCTGAGAAATAAGGGAGAGAGAAATTTATGGATCATCCTCTGCCTCAGGGAACCAGGAAGGGAACCACTGACTAAAAAACTGTAATGCTGTTCCACAGGGACCCCATGCACAGACCATGGGAATCTGGGCTCATCTTTGCTTCTTTTTCAGAGGAAGGGGGAGCTGCAGTCACCCCAAATCCCCCAATCCCAGTTCCTACGGCTCAGGGAGTGGTGCAGGAAACGTTTGGTCTGGGTCATGCAGGGCTTCAGCTGGGGACTCTGGGGATATTTGTGAATTAAGGTAATAGAACTTATTCTTCAAGTATTTTCCTTTTTCATCCATCAGTATTTCTAAGATATTTTATATGACATACCTCAGAGTGGTTTCTCTCCAAATAAGCCCGAATATCCCAGTAGGTTTGCAGCTGGGAGAAAGGAGCTGTGGAAGCAAACACACCCTAAAAATAGCCAATTGCAATCAAATATTTCTTTTCTCACTGACATTTACTTTCATAAAGAAAAACAAGTCCACCTTGAGAAGTAAATTTCTCATTTTGAAATGGGCAATCCCAGGGAGATGTGCCAATCTCAGAGCTGCACACACATCTCCTCTCAATGGGTTTAAACTGCTTATCCTCCCCTCAGAGTCGTTTATCTGCATAATCTGAGCTGGTGCCAAAGAAAATAGTTTGTAGGTATTTCTTTTTAAAAGATCTCAAACTTCAAATTATGAAGAACAAGGTTATCAGCAAAATGACTGTAATAAATACCAGACTTAGTTGCAGATTACTTATCCACTTGAGCTGGGAATAGAAAACCTTTCACTCCAAAGCATAAATCAGGAGATGCAAATGGCAGGTGAGGCATTCACTGTTGCTATTGTTATGGGTCTCTCTATATCTTTTTATTTATATTGTTTAATATATAATTTCCACCCTGCTTCATTAGAGCCAAGGCTGCTTACCTATTCCTTGTCATTTTTTTTTCCACTTCATGTTTAGCAATCTTTAAGCTTATATATATTTTATTTGATGTGTCACAGGCTGTTTAAAATCTTAACTAAAATCTCAGCCAACTGTTCCCTGAAATCAGGTTAAAGTAATATTTCCACACCCAGGCACACTTATGCCACCACTTTATTGAGAAGCCTGGCAAGCAATAAGATTTTAGCTGCCTTACCTTGGAAGCAAGTCCCTGTTTTAAAAGCTTTCAGTAGGAAATTACTCAAGTTCTCCTGGGATCCAGTCTCCATGTAGCAATTTCCCATCCATCACTGGAAACTGGGCAGGGACCCCACGAAATATCTGGACTGGCCACAGCTTTTTCCCTGGAGAGATGCTCCAGCAGCGTTCAGCAGTGAAGTGCTGGGGTTTAGTCTATAGGAAGAGCTAAATCAATGATTCCTGCCGGGCTCTTGGCAGCACTAAATTCCCCACTTACGGGACATGAGCCTCCTAAATTGCACCTTTCAGTTCAACCTCTGCTCGTGAGTCACTCCCTGACAGCCCTGTCATTTGGGGCACTGAAACTGAGGAGAGTAATTGGGGAGCAGGTAGAGGAAAGTTAAAAAAAAAAAAAAGAAACAATCCTGAAAAGTGGGACAATCATGAGATAGTCTCGTGAAGGATAGAATTGGCAAACAAAAGTGTTTTAGGAGTCCATTAGCCAGTGAGGGCTAATTCACCAGGTACAGGAGACAGCTCTGCCAGCACGTAGCTTATATCCCCCCTCAAAATGGGGGGCACAGAGGATCCTGTAATCACTGCCAAGTGAAAGATCAGAAGAAAACCAAACCAATCCCAATGCAGAGAGCACATCACAAGGTTTCTTTGCACCAGGTGATGCCTTTGCTTCAAGCCAAAAACAAGCAAGAGCCATAGAATTGTTTGGTTTCCATATCTTTTAGCAGGAAGTGCCATTGCCATGGTACTTGCCATGGCATTGACATGGCATGAGAGCAGACAGCCCATGGCCTGGTCACACGGGGCATCATGACTTGGAGCCTGTCACAATAAGCAGCATTTTACCCCCCACCTAAGCTCCTGAGCTGCTGAACATTGGATTTTGCCTCACTAGAAATAAGGCAGAGCAGCCTGCCTGGCACAAGGGCAGAAGAGGTGAGCTCCTCGTGCAGCACCATGGGGTTGGATCCTGAACACTCCACCACAGCCTGATGCTGGATTTGCCCAGAGGCAACACCTTTAGTCTTAAATAACTGTGCAGGCAGCACAGGAGAAGAACTGGCTGTGAAGGTCACAGCAAGGGCTGAACTCTCCCTATACCTTCTGTTTCCATTTACATCATCATCGACATCCACATCAGGATTTTAGATACTCATTGATTTATTTTTTTTTTCTGTGACCTGCTCTGAGGATTTGAATCCTTTTGGTGCTCTTGAATTTCCATTTGCTGCTGCCTTGGTGACTCAGTTTTAATTAACACCAAATTCTAAGCCTTACCTGGATAGCATGGGTAGGTACCCCTGATTGATGACAGGAATTTGACACGCTGAGAGGTTACCTCGGAAACCTCCTGGTTTGACTTCCGTTGAAGCCAATTCT
The DNA here is from genome assembly GCA_003676055.1 of Chloebia gouldiae. Taxonomy (NCBI): domain Eukaryota; kingdom Metazoa; phylum Chordata; class Aves; order Passeriformes; family Passeridae; genus Chloebia; species Chloebia gouldiae. The sequence continues at coordinate 1,009,805 of QUSF01000069.1, read as the reverse complement.
GTTCAGTAAATGACAGCTGCAACTCACAGCAGTCCAAACAGCAAGGACTGCAAGTAAGTTTTCCTTGCTAGGATTTTCTTTTGGAAAAAAACTAGCAGCACAGGCCCATTCTTTTGGGATGAGGTGCCATCTTACCTGCCAGCCTCAGGAAATGCTCAGAGTTACACTTCATCCCCTTTTTCCCAGCAAAACCCCCCAAAAAGAGCTCACTGCATTTTATCCTTTGCAGCCCCTGGGGTGATTCAAATTTAAAGGCTAACATGAGCTACTTCAATCTCCAGACACTTTCCTCCTACTAGAGGTACCTGCTACTGATAGAAGAGCAAAATAAAATGATATGAACTTGTCTTAATCACTGAGACGAAACAAAACAAAACAAAACCCCAATCAAACAAACCAAACAGCCCCAGGATCTTCTTTTCCCAATCCTGGAGCTCTGCAGAGTGGCCCAGCTCCCAGGCCAGGTGGATTGGCCCTCCTGCAACACGGGGGCTGGAACTCCAAAGCCAGAGGCTCAGGGGCAGCTGCTGCCACCACAAACTGCTCCGTATCTCAGCCCTGCCCACCCTGGGCAACAGCAGGAAGGTTGTTTCCAGCCGGCAGGTCCCTGGCATCCCCGGGATCCCCGGGCAGGCAGTGTTGTGCCCCCCCAGTAAATCAGGGCACCTCCAGGCGGTGGAAGCAGCATTCCAGCTCTCTCTCTCACACAGACACACACACGCAGACCTGTTGCTAGCCAAGCTCCCGCGGTTCTCCCCCAGCTCCCAGCCGCAGCAGGGAGGCAGGAGCAGCCCAGCCCCGGGCGAAGGCAGCCCCCAGCCCACTCCCCCCGGTGTTCCCCGCTTACAGCTCCGCCGCAGCCGCGGGTTCCGCGCAGGCAGGAGCGAGGCTGCAGCCCCTGCTCCCGGAGCCCCCGCAGCTCCTGCCTCAGGCAGGGAGGAGGGACAGGAGGAAGGAGGGAGCGGAGAGCCCGGCCCAAAGCCGGCGCCGAGCCCCGCGGCTTCAGGGCTGTCACCTGCAGCCGCGCTGCCTTTGCGGGCTGCCCGGTTGGAAGAGTTTCTGGGGTATGTTCCATTGCAGGGCCTCCCTGCTCTGCTGTGCTTCAGGCATCCCTTTGCCTTTGGGAAGCTCCTTCCCAGGGCCAGGAATTCAACTCGGCAGGTGGCACCCCTGACAACCCCCATCCATTAGAGTCTAGATTATTCCCAGTGCTCTGAGTACTCCCAGCACAGCGGCATCTCCCAGACTCTGCTCCCACCTGCTGAGCTCCAGGCTCTCCAGAGATTCCAGCTTTTATGTCAGGAACTTGGGGGAAAAATCAGCTTGTGTGGCCCAGGTGAAACCAGGTGGCCCCTGTAGCTGAAATGGCAGGTTTTGCCTTACCTGCCTCTGCATCAAGTTTTTCTGGAAAGAAAAACAGCATCCCAAGGACAGATTCTAGAACAGGCTTCCAAATAATGATTTGATGGATGTAGGAATTATTCTTTCTAATAATAAATTATCTATTTTTACACTCCCCTAAAAATCAATCATTTAACAAAGCATTTAATTTCGAGAGAACCAAACAATTATCCCAATATGAATTTAAACCAACAAATTCTTTTCCAACATAACTCAGTGTGGAATTATAACATCTCTGTATGGAATCATCACATGCTGTAAATGGAGGCTAAGAAGCTCCAGCCACACACAGACAATGCAGTAAGGACAGTTTTACCATGTGTGATGCAGCAGATGGAATTCCAGAATTCCAGGATGTTGGATTGGGGACCCGGAGCCAGATGCTTTAAAAAAGCCACAGATCGAGAAACCTCTGACCAAGAGAGGATCCTGAAAGCCCTGCATCCAAGTAAGAGGATTTTGTCCAAATTTCCTACCCCAGCTGTCACTGCACACACACTGCTGCAGTTCTCTGTCTCCCCATCACTTTCCCATATTCACATTCCCTCTGCCTGGAAGGCCAGAAGGCGACAAATTCACTTTGGAACCCAAAGAGCTTCAGATGGAGAGGTGTTACTCATGGAAACAACAAAATACCCACAACGCAGGGAATCGAGACTTGCAGGGAATCGCTTTCTGCTTCCCCCATGCCCCATGGAACGTCAACGTGGAATCTTCATCAGGGATTTATTGCAGAATATTGTCCTTTTAGTTTAAAAAATGGCTCAGTGAGCGGCAGGACACTTCCATCTCTTTTAAAGGCCGGCGGCACCATCTGCTGGGAGCAGAAGGAAGGACACGGTGCGAAATAAACTCAAGGAGAGCTCATGGAACCAACCGTCTGTGGAACCCCAGAAGGGTTTGGTTTGGGAGGGACCTCAAGGGTTATCCAGTACCACCTTGGAACCTGGTCAGGACAGGCTGCTGTCCATCGGCCCCTGATTGCAGCAGATAGATATGGAAGTGATGGAGGTGTTCAGGAAATGCTGGTTGTTTTTCCCTGTGTTGGCTAATCTGATCATTAAAAAGACTAACTGACCTCTTCTGGCAGGGAAGTATATAAGCAAGAGGCGCCAAAAAAAAAATGAGTTCCTGGGAAATTAAATCTGCAAAGTATCCAACTTTAAATTCCCCCTGGATTGTCACCAGTTTGATTTCCACGGACTGCTCACATTGCCCAGGTGCGTCCAGTTCTGCTGTCAATGCTTTTGTCCAGGGAGTAATTTCTATTTTGTTCCTTGAAAAGAGCATCTGGGTGATAGAGAGGCATGGAGGGGAAAGGAAGGGGAGCGACTCCCGGGACACAAATGCTCCTGTCCCAACCCACACACTTGAGCCCACCCCCTAGCTGGGGCTGCCTTTCTCCGCCCCCCAGGTCCCCCCATCTCTCACCAGGGTCTGCCCTGACCCCAAAAGGTGGGATTTGGGCTCTCTGATCAAAGCCTTCAAGTGCCTGGATGAGCCTCCATGCACACTCCCAGATGGGGCTGGAGTCTGTTTCACTGCCCTGAGACTGCCTGGCTCCAAGTGCCAACAACGTGGGACTTGCCTCCATTTCTGAGGCAAAGAAAATGCCTGATTTATTTTTTACAGGACCCTAAAACTGGCCAAATGAGCCTGGTGCCCCCTGAACACAGGTCTTGGTCTCTGTTTCCATAACATGAGGGTGCCTGGCCCAGGCTCACCAGGGGGTGCCCTGATCTTACCCCCAAAACCCCACATGACTCGGGCCACTTCTTTTCTAGCCATGTCTGGAGCTTCCAGCCATGGGAAATGGGGCTGGAAACAGGGAATTTGATCCCTGAACCCCCAGCCTGGACTCCCCCTGTAATGTCAGGACAGGCTGGAGAGCCAGTGGTGTTGGGACATGAGATAAAGAGGAGCATGGAGCATATCCAGGATATCACAGCACCCACGAACACCCCAAGGACCCCACTGTCCAGCCCCTCTCTGCTGCCCCAGTGTCAGGAATTGCAGAGGAGGAGTCTGACCACTGCCAGCCTTCTCCCAAACCACATCCATGGACCGTGCCAGCTCCCTCCACAGCTGGGCATGGCAGGAGACAGGCACCAGAGAGCAAAAGGCAGAGACTGGCCAACATCAGCGTGTTTACTTCCCACTCCACAGCAAGCCACAGCCACCTTACAGACACACTCTCCAGGCACCCACCCGGCAGTAAGGCACTTTGAAAAACAGGTGAAACATTTTTGCCAGCTGCAGCTGCCATCCCCGGGGTGTCCTCAGGCTCAGCGCAGCGTCACCAGCTCCTCGGCAGAAGTGGGGTGAATGGCAATGGTGTTGTCCAGGTCAGCCTTGGTGGCCCCCATTTTGATGGCCACGGCAAAGCCCTGCAGCATTTCGTCACAGCCCAGCCCTTGCATGTGCAATCCCACCACCTTTGGAGAAGAAGTGAGAGGCCAGGTAGGACCCAGAATCCAGGGTGAGCTCTTGGGCTTGGGGCTGGGGGAACTAGATCCCAGCCCAAGAGCTGACCACATGGGGACAAGAGGACAGCCAGCTGTGGTCCCCACTGTGCCCCCCAGTGCCCTGCACTCACCTTCTCCTCCTTGCCAGCACACACCAGCTTCATGACACACTTCACCTTCCTCTGGGTGACAGCGTGGTACAAGGGAGTGAAGGATGTGTTGTAGATCTTCACGTTGTCCTTCCCATGTATGGCCACAGCCTCCTCTGCAGCAGAAGTCACAGAACAGGTATCAGAGGGATGCACACAGGACATTCAGAAAGAGGAGTCAAAGCCTTTTGTCAAGGCTCACTTGCTGGAGATCAAAGCATCTCCAGCACCCAAGCAGCAGCTCTGAGCCAGTGTTCCCAGCCCCTTCTGTCCCCACCTTCAGTGAGCCCCACAGTGCCGATGGGTGGGTGGCTGAAAACGACTGTGGGGATGTTCCTGTAGTCCAGCCGGGAGTCCTGCTTGCCCTCGAAGAGCCTGTGGGCCAGCTTCCTGCCTGCTGCAATGGCCACTGCGGGGAGGGACAGGGAGCCTGAGCCACGGCACGGCGTGGTGGCACCGAGGGGCCGTGCAGGGAAACGGGCACAGCTGCAGTACCTGGAGTGAGGAGGGCTCTGCCACAGACATCCCCTATGGCATAGATCCCTCTCCTGGTGGTGTTCTGGTACTCATCCACAACCACGTGGCCCTTGGGGTCCACCCGCACGCCCTGCCAGGGCAAACAGCAGCCACATATGCTCCAGGAGGGATGGGACGGCTCATGGAGCACCTGTGACAGGCTCTGGAGACCCAAGGGAACCCCAAATACCCGTGGGACGCCCAGAGACCTGTGGGCATCCGCCCACCAGCACAGAGGGGACACGCTGCCATCTCACCACGCGGTCCAGGCACAGCCCCTCGGAGTTGGGCTCCCGCCCCACGGCCCACAGCAGGCAGTCCACGTCCCGGATCACCTCCTCCGTCGGCTTGTGGCCCGGCACAACCGAGGCCACCGTCACATCCAGCAGCCCACGTGAAGACTTGGTGACCTTCTTGACCTAAGGGGAACAGAAGCAGCAGGAGAAGGTACAGATTGGCTTTTGCCTTGCAACAAGCGACAGCAACCATGCTGCAGAAGCAAGGATGTTGCCAAAACCACAGCTCAGCAAGTAGCACCCAAAATGGCAGCTTTCCCCCAGCCCTGCCTCTGCAGGAGGGATGGGACAAGCCACAGGGATGCTCTGTGCTTTCCCACCTGTGTGTGCTTCCAGACATCCACGCCGGTGTTCTCCAGCTCCTGGGTGCAGTTGGAGCTGATCAGGGAGTCAAAGGTTCGCAGCACCTGGGCAAGGATCCCCCCCAACCCTGTCAGATGAGGGTTTGCAGGGAAAGGTACCACCTGGCAGCCCCTCTACTGGCATTTCCCTGCTCCTGGAACCCAAGAGGTTTGGGGTGCTTCTGGTTAACAAACTTCTCTGTTTGTTTTTCCATTATTTTCTTTTCCTTTCTTCCTCTTTTCAAGTCGTGACTTGAAATAAAGCTCAAGGGGACAGATGTGGTGACACGCACAACTGCAGAAACACTGGGCACGTGGGCGAGTGCTGCTAAAACACGTCCCCTCCACCTTGTCCACAGCTCCCATGCCACCATCCCCTGCATCACTATTCCTATGCCAACGCAGACCCTCCTTCACCAGCAACTGGCAGCCAGAAGTCAATCTGACCATCGGGCTGGGGTGTGGCAGCCGGGCAGGAAGCGCAGCTGGGGACAGGCGGTGGCACTACCTTGTCGTGGCGGATGAGCAGGGATGACTTGGAGCCCAGTGTGGAGAGGATCCCCACCATCTCCACCGCGATGTAGCCGGCCCCGACAACGACGCTGCGCCTGCAGAGAAGTGACAATGCCGTGTGCAGGCACCTGGAGCTGGCGCTGGTGGCTGTGGGGGATGAACCCCACTTTACCTGGGCAGCTCCTCCAGGTCGAAGAAGCCATCACTGGTCATCCCCAGACTGGCACCTGCAAAGCAGAGACCCCGTTTGCACCCTTCAGCTGTCCCCTTTCCCCTCCCAAAGCCTGCTTTGCTATGGCAGATCTCTCCCCAGCCTGGGAGCCTGGGGGATTTCAGGAGGCTCACCAGGAATTTCGCTGTCAGAAGGGATAGCCGGGCGCCCTCCCGTGGCTATAAGGATGTGAGGAGCCGTGTACTTTTTCCCATCCACTTCGATGGCTGGCTCGGGATCAGCGATGAACTTGCCATAGCCCCGGATGATGTCAATGCGAGCCTTAGGGGCAACAGTTATGGGGTTAACAGAGGGATGAGGTGAGGGAGACAGCTAACGGAGCCAGGGCTTCCACAGTCGGAGGACACCCATTAGGGCTGGAAAAGTGGCCAAAAATCCATCACTTCTCCCACTCGGATTGCAGGATAAACACATCCCACACTCACCTTCTTAACATTGTTCTCATAGATGTCATTGAGACGCCGCACATACGCATCACGCTTCTCCTTGATGGTCCTGGAACAGAGCAGGGAATGCCATCACTGCCAGCAGATGAGCCTTGGAGCTCAGGATGAACCTTGCACTCAGCGCTACAGTCCAGTTCCCAGGATGGTGACTGGTCAAATGTTAGACTCAATGACCTTAGAAGTCTTTTCCAACCTTAATGATTCTGTGAACTCAACCCCTTTAGCACGTGGCAGACATGCCACAAAACAAACCGGATCCCTGTGATCCTTTCCCCACCAAAGCAAGATTTCTGTGCCCGCCTTCCCTGCATTTGTCTTTTCCAGAGTCTCTTCCCACAGCCAGTTCTCCAAAACACAGCTGGCCCTGTGACCACCTCTGCACAACCCACAGGAGCCTGGAAGAGGGCACGGACCCCTTTGAAGTGGACAATGGGCTGCTCCTCACGGAATACTCACTGGAGCTGGTTTCCAACTGGCCCCTTCCATTCTTACCTCCAGTTGAACTTGACACTTGCTGTTTCAAAGCCATAGTCAGCGTGATCGTGGACAAACTCCGCATGGACTGCCGTGTTCCACATCACCTGCCCACACAAACTTCAGGTTGGCTCAGGAACACTGCTGTCATTCTGGGAAACCCTCTGCCAGGCTTCCTGATTCCCCACCTTGGCCCGGAGCGCCCACAGGACACAGGAGTGCCCACAGCATCCCAGTGACTCAATACCCTCAGAGGCCCTGCTTCTTCCCCACACCCTGTGCCAGCACCTCCCTCAAATTTGGCAGGCACCCACACCAGACTCAGCCCACGCCACCGGAGCCGGTGGCAAAACAGCCTCACCTTCTTTGGCACGCATCCAACATTGACCTGGGGGGAAATAAGAGCAAGTCTCAGTGTCAAGGCCCTGTTTTCCAAAGGCAGTGCTCCAGAGGGCATCTCGCATCAGGCTGGCACTGCATCTCCACTCTCTGCTTTGGAAAACAAAGGCAGGATTACAGGTTCCTGAAAAAAGAAGGGTGTAACTGCCCCAGGAGTTTCAAGGTCTTGCGGTTTGCCCGTTTTCCTTCACTTCCTTGAAAGAGAATATGGAAGGTGGAGCCTTCAAACACAGGGTGTTTTTTTCCACTGATATTCTAAAAATTATTTACTAGCAGAAAGGTGTTTGCCATCCCTTGCCTGCGCTTCTGGGAATATGGTAATTTCCCCAGCAGGATGCATTTAGGGCGTAAAACTAGAGCTTGTCCCTGGCTTGTCTGAGGAACCAATTTGTTTTTTTGGCTAGTTACCAGCCCACCATGCTCTTGAGTTCTGCTTTACCGCCTTGCAGTTGTGCTACACACATCCAGGATCCATCGGCATCCTGTCAGCTGCCTGAAGGCAGCGTGGAAAGGGCTAGGAAGAAGCTGTTGGAGACGAGGGATTGGGGGATCCGTCCTGCTTCAGCCTGATAAGGCAGGCACAACGCTCGGACACCGGGAAGGCGATTCCTTCTCTCCCACTCGCCGCACCGCGACCCTCCCCGGGGGCTCCGCCTCCACCCCAGACTCACCGGGGTCAGCGTGGGGGCACCGGCCCCGCGCCGCCCGTGCCCTGCCCCGTCCCTCCCCGCCCCGGGCGCGGATCCACCCGCAAGCGACTCACGCAGGTGCCGCCGAGGCGCTGCGGCTCCACCAGCGCCACCCGGGCGCCGAGCTCGGCCGCCCGGCGGGCCCCCGCCAGCCCCCCGGAGCCGCCACCCAGCACCAGCAGCTCGTAGGCGGCCGCCGCCATCGCTCCAGGCTCGGTCTGGCCCCGCCGCCCCGCCCCGGGACCGCCCCCGGCCCCGCCCGGCCCTGCACGACACCACGTGTTGGGGCTGACAACGGCGAGTTTATTGGTTCAGGTACAGCGAGGATTGCAAGCACTTCCAGGACAAATATACAGAGGGGAAGGCGGGGGGGGAATAACAAAAGAGAAAACAAAATAAACAAAATACCCCAAAACAATAATAAAAAAAAAGGGCAGGATCAGCACAGAACAGGAACAGAGCTAAAAAGGGAACGCTTTTATCTGGGTTATGACAACGTACTCCCAAGCAGGAATCACTTCCTTTCTCCAGTTAAGTTGAGCGGTCTTTCCAATAAAATAAAGAGTGGTGGGGGATGAAGTTAGTGTGCACTTCCCTGGAAAACAAACTCTAAATCATGCCAGTTAAACACTAGAACTAAAAATGTACAAAGAAGCGTCAGAGGAGATGAGTGTTGTTAAAGTGTTATCTTGTCCTCTCTGAACAGTCCAGAAGGAAAACAATGACTACAAATACAGCAGGCAAACTGACTTTTGGGCTGATGGGCATGGGACAGAGAGAGTGTCGTAAGGAATTCAGTCTCAAGTTGTGCTAAATGCTCTTCGTCCTCTGTATGGCACATTTTGGTCCATGATGGGGATTTGAGTTGAGACGAACCCTGATTTCTTACAGAAACGTGTAAATATTGTTGCTCTTTTAAAATGCCAGGTGTACTTCCTTCTACAAAGGTTGGGAGAGGTTTATAGGAAGTAGTCTGGGGTACGACGGGTAACATGAGGCTCTCCACGACGAGGTGCTGGGTCAAACTGGAGGCTGCAGGAAAGAAAAAGGGATCACTTACCCTCCTCCACAAGTCATTTTCCACTGCCTCGATAAATACCAGGCTTGTTCTTCTGCTGCTAGCGCATGTAAAACATTCCAAGCCCCAAAACAAGAACTCATGGGAGATAAAACTCAAGAGTGACCCAGCAGCCCGTCACCGCTTTCTCATGAGAGCACCTGAAAGCACAATTCAGACCCCCTCCCCCATCTTACAAAGCTCAGTGCTACCAAAGATGAAAATAAATATATAAATCCATGTGTTTTTACTCTTTCCATCAAGCTTAGGCAACAAAGAGATAGAAGTGCAAAAGCTCCAACTCTCCAGACAGCCAGGAACAGCAGCTTTTGGGAGCTTAACTCATTGCTTATTTTAAGGCAGAGCACACATTAATTCCAGAGTGATCTGAGCTGGCTTTTCATGGAAGAACCCCTTTGGGAATGATCAGCTATTCTTCACAGAGTGGTTAGAAAAAGAGCCCAGCCCAAGACAGGATACTCACAACGAATATTTTAAAGTGTCATCTAGTTCCATGATAGCAGCCTGGTTCCCACAGCGGTAGCAGTAATTGGGGGCACTGAAAATGGTAACCACATTCCGGTCGTGGCACCAGTTATAACCCTGCCAGGGGGAGAGAGAAAAACAAAAGGCCTCTGTTAAACCTCAGGCCCTCTCCAAAGTTCCTCTTCAGGCCTGAAGCTCTCTGAGGCACTTGTGAAACTGCCAACTGACTTAGTTTCATTTCAATATACATGCTTTACCACAAGAAGCAGCAGCAGGTACCTGGCAAAACCAGCCTCCAGCAGCCTACAGGAGATCATCCAGTCCTCACTTGTAAATTATGGACTGTACCACTAAAAAGCCTTGGGATTTTTAGGGATGCCTTCAGCTTTCCTGCACCACAAGTGACAATTTGCCTACTCAATGCCAGTGACTTCTGACACAATGGTTCGGCTTAAGGGATCTACCTGCACTAGATTTTAAAAAGGCATCTGCTCCATTGACCCACCTGGCATTTTTCCAGCAAGACATCCAAGAATAGCCTGTCGACAGCCAAAAATGGCATAATCCCTGTCACATCTGACTGCCGAGCACTATGGGACAGGCAGCAGCAGTCAGAGCAAGAACAATCTAGCATGTAAGAGGATTATTCCTGCCACAAAAGGGGCGTGACACAGCCCCTTTGGCAATTTACTGTGAGGGGAAATTTGCTTGGAAAGGCCAGAACATCCCCTTATTTAGGCTGCAGGTCAAAGCATGTCACTTTATGTTGCTGTTTTCACATAACTGAAGCCTCTCTTTGGTACTGACCTGTGTAAGATTTAGGTGTCAGCAAACCTGTGAGTGGAAGGTGTCCCAGAGGAGACCGCCATGGGCCCCTGTTTTGTTAGCCCTGGCTAGCAGAATGCTTGCCCTACCTCCATGACCAGCTGGTGAGCGCGGGAGACCAGTGTGAGACCATTGGCGTGGTTAAAGGTTTCGGAAATGTCCTGCCCGAAGGTGTAGCCAGCACCACGTGGAGAAATGCCCCAGCCGCCGCGGTCATCCGGATCCGACCACAACAGATCACACATTGGACCCTTGGGAAAGATTAGGAGCTCTCTGTTACATCACTGGTGAGGTGCTGAAACACAGCAGCAAGACTGCCAGCACGTCCTGCTCAGTGCAAGGCACGTGAGGAATTTACTGAACACACATCTGCGAGCCCCAGACATGCCCAACACAACTTCCAGCTGCCCCGGGAGCTCCGAGCGTTGTTCTTCAGCCCAGATTTCAGGCCCCAGGAAGCTGCAACAAGGTGCAACACCACAGGAGGGAGGCTGGGCTGCCTGGGGAGGAAGGATGGTGATACAGCGTGGCTCCACATGGTGGTTGTCAGTTCACAACCACATCTGTGAGGAGGCTGAAGATAGTAAACACCCTCCTCTGCCAAATCCTGCTCTTTTAGTCAGACTGAAAGCCCAAAAATCCCACAATTCTGGGGAAAACAGCTGTGAAACCCCCACAGCTCTCCTTATGTAGGCTGCTGTAATTAAAGCACACTGACTTAAGTGTGTTTTGCTGAAATGTTCATCTGCTCTAGCTCCTGGCAAGGCCATAATCCACATGTAACCACATGTTTAAATGGACTGCAATGTGAGAAAACATTTGCATTTTTCCCCCAGTGGATATTTAAGTTTCTGAAGCACTTCCTTTCCTATTACCTCGTGTGGAACTTCCTGCAGGCGGTCCAGAGCCCTGATATGATCCAGTGTATCTATGGATGGAGAGAGGCCACCATGGAGGCAAAATATCTGTTCCAGAAAGAAAAGAGCAACCCATTAAGTGGGAGGAAGGATCTCCAAACCAGCTGGGTTATCACTCATTCACAACCCCAGCCACCTCGCCCTCGGATCACAAGTTAAAGGAGCTTGTCTGGGACTGCTCCTCTGGATGTCAGACAACACAGCCTGCAGAAATCTACAGAAGGGAGGGTTTTCCTCATCCCAGACTCACCTGGCCGTCTACTAGAGCTGTGAGAGGAAGGTAATCAAACAGGTCTGTGAAGTACTTCCAGACGTTGGCGTTGCCGTACTTGCGCAGGCACTCGTCGTAGAAGCCGTAGACCTGTGTGATCTGCCTGCTCTCGTGGTTGCCCCTCAGTATCGTGATGCGCTCCGGGTACCGCACCTGGGGGCGGAGAGAACGCTTCCTTAGCATGGGCATGGAAACAAGGAGTGATGGAATATCAGCAACAGCAGCCAGGCACTCTGCTCCCAGCACGTGTCTGCTGACACGGATCCATTTACACCCGCTACGCGCGAGCCAACGGCAGCCTCACTGGGAGGAGAAAACAGCTCTCAGCTCCCAGGTTTTATCCCCAGTCCCCCAAGCCATACCTTCAGCGCCACCAGGAGAGTCACTGTCTCCACAGAGTAATAGCCTCTGTCCACATAGTCTCCCATGAACAGGTAGTTTGTATCTGGAGACTTCCCACCGATCCTGAAGAGCTCCATAAGGTCGTGGAACTGCCCGTGGACATCCCCGCAGACGGTGACGGGGCAGCGCACCTCTTGCACATTTGATTCCTTTGTAAGGATTTCTTTAGCCTGGCAAGGAAAGCATGTTTAGGACAACAAGGTAGGAAGCTCCTCCAGGAGCAGGTGATGTTATTCTGTTGCATTCCCACTGGAAACCCAGTTTCATCCCCACTGCTCAAGCCAACCACTGGAAAAACAGTTTGGTGGGTGAGCACAGACAAGGGGTGTTTCCCAAATCCCAGTGCACAGGGATGAACAGGTTTACTATGGCAAGACCAGATGCCCTTGCCCAGGGTACATTTTGCCCGTCAGAATTCCAATCCTCTTCCAGGCACTACAGTTCAGCAACTTCTACGGGCTAGTCACAACTGGAAAGCAGAGACAGAGGCAATTGGAACATATGGAGCCAAAACCAGCTTCCCTGGCTGTGCCCAGCTGGCAACAAAACGACCACAGATGGAGGGATGGCATCCCTGGATTTAGTCATCTCTTCTCCCACACCCAGCAGTTCCTCTGCTAATTACAACCATGCAATGTAGCCTATCCACACCACCTTATTATCCTTATCAAATACCAGGTTTGTTGTGCTGCCTGCAGCTCACTGACTGATGCTGAACAGTGCTCCTGGCACATCTGAGGCACAGGGAACACCCACAGGATGGCTCCATCTGATCCAAACAAAAGGGCTGGAAGATCACCAACACTAAGCAGTCACCAGCACGTGATGATCTGGGTATTCCCTGCCATATCCCTTAGCTCAGGATGAGCTACGGCTCACCCTGTGCTGCCAGAAGAGAACTGCTTCCAAATGATACCCTCTGTGGGCTTCCTGAGGATGCCTGCATTCCCATTCCAGTGCTTGCTGCCTTGCCTCTTTTAGGTAAAATATGTATTTGGAAGGAGTAACTACACCCCAAGCAGTTTGGACAGTTTGGACTGCATCCAGCATGCTCTCTGCACAGAACCTAACCTGAGGGATCCTTAAAGTCACATCCTGCCCGTGGATTTGATGAGTTGGGCTCTGCCTTGCACTTCTGGCATGACTGGGAACTGCTGAACATGTTGTATTTTAGTGCAGTAGTAGCACTCAAATTCTGCTCGCACGTCTTTAAAAGCATTTATAGTGCCTTCTGAGAGCTTCCACCCTCTGGGAGAGACAAATATAAACCCACAAAACAGCTGCTCCGTGTGTTCTGGCTGTTGCACAAAGCAACAGGCAGGGGTTTGTTCCAAGCTGAAGCTCAGCAGTGCTCCTTTTCCACAGGAACAGGGCAAACAGGCTCACTTTAAACCTACCCTAGGAATGGGGGCTAGCCCACGAACTGAAACGTTGGTGCTAGGAGATTCCAGAAGTTTCCCCTGATGAGGAAGGAGGAGCTGGCAGGTGACAGGAGCGGCTCCTTCCACTGCCAAGCAGCTGTTCCCCTGCAGCCCGTTTTAGCTCACGCTCTGGACACTCATCGGTGCACGTGGACAGATCCAGGCTGTCATTTGAACTCTGCCAAGCCAGCTTACATCAGGCTCGGGAGCCCCAGTTTGCCCTCACATGATGATCTTCTCATGCAGAACAAGACTTGCAAAATGCTCAGCATCGATAAAAACACCCCAGAAAAGCAGTTGACTAACCAGCGCATCTGCCTGCAGTGTAACACTGAAATCAAATTACTTAAAATAAGAAGCACTATTACAAAGCAAAAATAAAAACCTCTGATGCAAGCAGGCTGCCTGGCATCATCAGCACTTACTTAATCCAGAAGGCTAATAAATAACTATGACTTAGAAGTCAAAATTTAGCTACCTTTGTTGCAGAAAACAGTGACTAATGGTATCAGCCTCCTGTGCATCTGTCCCACTTGAGCTGGATGAAAACCATATCCAGGTCAGGACAAAAAGCAGCAGTCTTTACGTGTTTTTATTAAATAAACCTCCCTTGTATTAAGTAAACTGAGCCAATGGTTGCTTGACTGTGTTCAACTCCTGGGGTGCTTCTGAAGAGCCTCAGAGAGAGAAGAAACTCCATTCCTTCAGCAAGATTGATTCCCTCAGCTTGGTCTGACCCATAGAGACTTGTTCTCTGGGAACCTGAAGTTGGAGATCATCAAAATTCACCCGAACCTTCATCCCACCAATGGCCACAGACCAAACTACTGTACCAACAAGTGGGCTGAGGCTATCGAACCCCAGGGAGCTTGGCTGGAATGCCAACCAGCCAAGTGAGATGGAAGCTGGAGGGATGGCAGGGATGGAGCTGTCTCACCTTTCAGGAATGAGGCACCCAGAGCCTCTGCCAAGGTACCCAGGTGCTCCCAGAGGCACCTGATCCAGCACCCCCCGGGATGAGCATCAACAACAGAGAGATATAACACTGCCAGCCATGATACAACACAACGCAGGGAATTTCCTGTGTCCCCTCTCACACCTCCAAAGAACCGGGAGAGGAAAGAGCAGCTGCAAGGAGAGGGATGGTCATGGATGGCTGCCTGTTTAATTCAGGAGGCAGCCTTTTCCCTGCCTTCTTCCATAGCCCATTTGATCATCTTGGTGAAAAACCCTTTTGCCTGGATTAAGCAGGGTGGCTCTCAACTCTCTCACCTGCACCCCAAATGTGGAAGCTCGAGCAGTGATCAGAATTAATCCTTCTATCAGCCTCTGAATTTCTGCAGGATTTGAGCTAATTTTCCTTTTTAAACGCCAAGAGAATGGGAACAAGGTTACCACGTTGAGGAACAGCACCTCCCTCACCTGCTAGAACCACAGGGAGCTGATCAGATTCCTAAGGAGGCTGCCACTGGGCAGGTGAGGACAGAATGTCACTGCCACAGCTGCAAATTTCAACAACTTTTAAGAGTGCACAATCACTGGGCACACCTCCATTGTGTCCAATCCTCCCCTCATCACTGCCCTCTACGCCAGTACCTAAAACCAAAAATGACAAATGACCCACACAGATAGCTCTGGGATTTTGTTGGGGGTTTTTTTTTTCCCTTAATTTTGATTTTTTGTTTTAGTACTGAATTATTCCACAACTTGAAACCTGAGGCAAAAGGTACTACTGTCCTAGGCATCTCTGAAATCAGCCCCAAAAACAAGAGTGCTATGAAGTGTTCTGGAGAAGAGGATTCCTCCAAATATAATTTCAAGGAAACCAACTAAACCAGCTTTGTGGCAGTGGCGCACACCCAGAGATTTTTGTAAGCTCCTCTCCTGGGTGACACAACCACTCCCCAAAACTTAAACAAGCCAAGTCAGTGCAGGGCACAGTGCTTCCTTCATGCCCCAGCCCTTTCCCTCAGTTTCCAGCAGCCTGGAAGAATGAGGTGCTGTGACAGCTGACACACCTCCCTGTCACCTGCTTCCCGAAGGACAAACACCCTCCCCACCTACAGCTGAGCTCTCCTGTCAGCCTTCAGCTTCCCAAAACACAGCAGCCACAATTCCAGCGTCCCAAAGAGCCACAGTTCCATCACAACTGATGGGGCTCTGGAGAAAGAGTCACAAAACAAACAGATAGCCCCCAAACGGGACTGAGAAAACAAAAAGGAAGGGAAGAAAACAGAAGCTGTGGGGGGGTTAGGGAGTGTTAGGATCACTGTTGGAAAAACGTGCCAAGGAAAATCTTCCCTCGGTCACAGACCGCAGTGCTGAGGGAGTGTTCACAAAGTGCTACTGGACTGCTCAGACAACAACCAGCACAAGTCTAAGGACCTTTCCCCCGATGGGAAAAAAAGGCTTTTCCCAGTGCTCACTAAACAAATCCAAGCACTCATTTGCCAAGGCCTGTCCAAACCGCAGTCCAGAACAGCGGACAGTGTCCTTTATCCGACCATTCCTCTTTTTATTTTGGTCGCCTCAGCAGGCTGCGAGCCTGTTTGCGGCTCACCTCTGCTTCCCGAGATCCCACCTCGGAAGTCAGCGGGCTTCCTCACTGACTTGGGGTTGATTTTTCAGCGCCTGGCTCCTCCATGTTGTGTAGGACACCAGGACATCGGATACCCCACGGGCAGCACCCCGGTGTCCCAGCGCGGGACACTCCAGAGGGAGCACCCCGGTCACCCCATGTCCACTCTCACAGAAACCACCCCAAACATCCAACGGCGGATATCCCACAAACACCATCCCGTTCTCCTAAAACCCACAGGCACCACCCGCTTTCCCAAAGCCAATACCCCACAAGCATCACCCGCTTTCCCAGCGCCCGACATCCCAGCAGCAGCAACCCTGCCTCCCAAAACTCGATATCCCGCAGGCACCACCCGGCTCTCCCCACGCCCGGTATTCCAAAGGCACCACCCCGCCTCCCAGAGCCCGGTATCCCCCCGGCCACAAGCCGGCCTCCTAACGCCGGACACACCGCGGGCACCGTCCCGCCCTCCCAACGTCCGGGCCCCGCACTCACCTTCTCGCACAGGCTGCGGACCTGGCTCTCGCTCAGCTGCCGGCACTCGTTCAGCTGCTCGATCCACTGGTCCAGCTCCTTGGCGAAGCCCTTCTCCTCCATGGCGAGCGGGGCCGGGCGGGCCCCCCGAGGCCCGGGCCCGCCTGTGGGTGCCGGCGGCGGCCGGGGACGCGCGGCCCGCTCGGGGCTGCTCCGCTCCGCGTAATGGCGGCGCCCCCCGCCTGCCGCGGCTGCTGCGCACTTCCGGCCACGCCCACGGCCGCGCGCGCCGCCGCTTCCGGCGCGCAGAGTCGGCCTCAGAGCCGGGCCCCGCCCCTCGCCGTGGCCCCGCCCCCCGCCGTGGCCCCGCCCCCTCCGCTCCGCGCGGCGGGAGGCGGCGGCGGCTGCGCTCGTCCGCGTTCGCGCCGGCCCCGGAAAATGGAGTGAACTGCTCCCTTCCCGCCGAGGAAAAAGGATAAAATCACAATCGTTTTCGCTCGCTGTGGGTGTCGAGTCGCAAGCGTTGGTAGCAGGGCCCGGGAATGTGACAATCCCTGTCTGCCTTTCAATAAACGTGCGGTATCAATTCCTTTCGCCATATTCCCGTGAAATACTGTGGAGCAGTAATCACAACAGGAGCACGTGTACTGTGAAAAACGCATTTTTCACATGTACGATGATGTATTAAATATGACACATGATTAGTGAATATAAGCAGTAAAAATTAAAACATTTGCTACAATCTGGCACTCATCTTGCCCTCCGCTTTAAACTGTGACAGACCTGCAGAAATTCCTCCTTGCTGCTCTTTATTTATATAATCTCCTTTGGACTCGTTCTGCTGTCACCCCTGTACCCAAATGGAGCAGTAATATCATGACAGAGATGCAGTAACTGAGGCTACAACACTGCCACAATCTGGAGTGCCCAGGCCAGGAAGCAAGGACTGGCATTGGAGGAGATGAGGGAAAACTTCCCTGGGATTTTTAGCAGGATAAGATAGATCGAGTCCACGTGGTGTGGTTTTTTCATGTCAGATGGGAAAGCTGAGGTTTGCTAAGGTGCTGCTCAGGCTGGCCGACCAGGAACACTCATGTCGATCACAGGTCCCTTAATCTCCTCTGGGTAAAACAGATGGACTTGAGGACTTCACCCTGAACTGAGGAAAAAAAATGAAAGGATTCACAACATCGCGGCCCTGAAGTGAATTTTCTAACTGAAAATACAGCTAGCAAAGTAAAAGAGAGCAATTTACAAAAAACACAGCTTTGTAGCTACTGTTCTGGAGGACAATTGCTCGCCAGTCCAGTTCCCAGGAAAGATAGCTGCCAGGAACTATTTACGCTCCTCTGGATGTTTTATTTGCTGATTTGTTTTCCAGAAGGTCATTTCTAACCATGTTTTCCATGTTTGTGGCACTGCAGCAGAGAACGGCTATGGGATAAGGCAAATCCTGCCTCATGGCACTGGACAATAAATCTTCCCAGCCTGGAGCATACGGGAGAGCAGCACCCCCAATAAAAATCATCCCTGGCTTGTCCAAAATGACCCAAAAAAGGGTGTCCTGAGCCTCAGGAGGCCAGCCTTAAAACAAATGCTGAGCAGCTTTTATTCTGTCTTTCAGTTTCTGGAGGTTTCCCCATGATTTAATTTTAGGAAACAAAGCACGGACACGTGGATGTGCACGCTTTTGTGCTAAGTTTCTATTTACTGATTCCTTGCCACCATTAAAATGTTTAATAGGCGAAGCTTAAATGGAAAGATCCAGCTGAGATATTTCTCTTGGCTCCCCATCAGAAATAAAGAGGTTTCTGAGATATCGATCCGATGGCAGGTCCTTAGCAAAGCTCCAGCAAAATCTCACAGCCTGAGCCAGGACCTTCCTCAGAGCAACACGACGTGGTTTGCTGGAAAGAGGGAGCTCTTGGGATGAGCTGGGGATTTTCCTGCAAAGGAGTGGCAGGGACAGAGCCTGCGGAATCTCCCGGCAGCAGAGGGGGACATTCATCAGGCTCCCTGGCAGGGAAAACTGACAAGCCTCAGCGACAGGGAATTAATGAACGCAGGATTTTCCACCACCTTCTCTAAAATCTCATCATCTCTCTGCTAGAACCTTCTAAAAAGGCAATGCTGGTGGAGTGGCATGAAAGGCCACTTTATTAAAAAACACATTACTGTTGGCTGTGTAGCATTAAACCCCGCCATGGGGTACCTTGCTTTCTTATTCTTGTGACTTTTCCACTGAAACTTGGCTTTTTAGGGTGTGATACAAAACACAGGAGAAACAGGCAGAAAAAATTACTCATGGCCACCGTTGCCTATGGAAGGCACTGCCTGGGCTTATCCACTGCTTCCCAAAGGGTGCTGGATTCCTGTGTTTTAGAGAGGGGGAAAAAACCCACCCCCACAGTGCATAAATAAAATAAATCAGTAAAGTTCTTCCTTCTGCCAGCAGCTGAGGGAGCACAAACTCAGTGGGAGCTGCTCCAAGGACACCTGACCCCCGTGAGGGTGCAGTGGAGCTCCAGACCGCCCAGGGGTATGAGGATAAGGATCCTTAAAAGACATTTTAGAGTGCAGACACAGCATTTTTGTGGTGGATGGGAGGCAGACCTACCTGGCAGCAGCCTCCGTGGAGCCTGGATTCTTTCTCCCAGCGTTTCCCCACAGGATTTGTCTCCCTCCTTCCCATGGTGGCATCTATCACCATGGGCAGCACTGTGAGGAGCCGCAGGAAACATTACAACATCTTGATAAACTGGGAAAAAAAGCCAGGGAGAAGTCAGAGGAGAGGAAAGAGGCAAAGGGAGGGGGAATGATGCCAGGAGAAGGGAGATGAATCTCTGAAAATAGACTCTGTTGACATAATGTATGCACAGGGATGGATTCCAAAAGAAAGGAGAGTGACCAAACCCTCACAAGAATCCTCCCGAAATGTTCCTCTCAGACACAGCTGCATCTTTTAGGGAATAAAAAATGTCCTCCTGCAGCAGCAGTCCAGAAGAATTTTAATCCCCAAATAGCCGTTTTAAGCGAGGGGGGAGGAACCTCAAAACCTGCAAGCCTTGCAACAGGTTTTGTTTGCAAACGCAGGCGAATCTGGAATATTTGCTTATTCCTTTTATTGAACCTGCAGGCTGATTTGATTACCTCCCTGGAAACGCATGTGCAAATCGGTTTTCCAGCCTTTTGAGGGCACTGCCTTCCGCCGCGACGTCTCCAGTGACTGATGCCAACGTCTGGCTAATGCGATGTGCAGGAAGAGCCGGCGTTGGATGCCGACGCCGATGCCCGGAGCTCTGGGCCGCTGGCGGCCATAAATCCCTCCATTCCCAAATGCAAACCACTGCCGTCGGAAATGCCTCACCCCGAAAAAATGTGTCAGCAACAATTCAATGGCTCAAATGAGGTGGGCTGAGGCAGAGCCGTTCCTCTGCCACGAGCTTACACGGATAGAAGGAGCCGATGATGGAAGACTTGGGGGGAAAAGGGCATCAAATTGAAAAGCCCCGGGGAGATGAAAGGGAGATAACGGAGAGAAAAACATTTACAGGCTGAAATGATTCCCCCTCCCGGAAACATTTCCTTCTCGCCTCCCTGGGAAGTGCTCAAAGGAGTGCTGTGAAGCAGGCACTTTGGAACAGGGGTAAATCTGATGGTAAGAATCCGAGCAGACAGTTAAGACTACACAAGTAAGCAAATTTATTTGAAGACAGAACAAATATCGTGGCAAACAACAATATGCAAATTCAGTTGAGAACAGGGGTAAATATCAGACTTTGTTTTCAAATTGATATAAAATATAGTCAGATTTAATTTTGTCCAAAAAGCAGCTCGCATCGGGGTGGGGGGTTGGAGGGGATGGCGCTGTTCATGCCATCCAAGGTGCGTGTCACCTAAAAAACCTCAGGATTGGGAGGTAGCTCCTCTGCCAGTGGAGATGAGCCATGCTGGGAGGAGATGGAGGTGCCTTTGGGACTCTAAATTTCTACCTCCTTTCTCCTTAAAAGCCACTTTTTGCCACAAAGCAAGGGGCTGATTCATCCCCTCCAAGACCCTCAGTGCCCACCCACCTATGTTTGGATCATGCAGTCATGAGGATCCCAGCTGCTTTTTAGGGTTGGGCATCTTTGAAGGCACCTGCACCTCCTCTTCCTCACTGGCTCCTGATGGATCAACCTCCAGCGGCTGAGCCAGAAAAGCCAGCGAGGGAGCAGCTCACCTTGGATGCCAGAGGAGTGAACAGGACGAAATCCCCTCCCAGGGCGAAGGTGCTGGCGGGCTGCTTTCTAGAAAAACCATCCCAAAATAAAAGCAGACATAGAAAACATTAGATTGTCAATGAGGCTTTGAAACAAATTCAAGTTTATCCTTAATTTTTCTCATATGTGTGTGTGTGTCTGTGTGTGTGTGTGTGTGAGACTTGATACAAACAGACGAGAAAGACGTGGTGAACTTCAAGCTGGGGACGGGCATGTGGTCAGTTAGAGTCCGCAGGAGCACCATCGGATACGGAGGAGTTAGCACCAGAGAGTTTGGAGGACCCAACTGAGCACATGCGTCCTTTGGGAATGGGCAGTGGGGACACATGGAACAGTCCATTAGAAACAATACAAGGCAATTCATGAGTTTTCATACAGTACAATACAGTCACTGATCAATTAACCCTTTCAGTACAGTACATGACAAGTAACACTTTGCACCCTGTTAGCACTAGGAAAGGAGGGTTTGGGCTGGAGAGGGGTGGCTGGTGAGCTGTCCCTTCTGCCCTGGGATTTCAGGGACTGTGGATGCTTCGGCCGCTTTCCCACCCCAGCTCAGACAGCCCGACCCCAGCCGGTCTCTCTCCCGGGGGGATGCGCTGGTGGAGCATAATGCCACCAGTCCGTCCACCCACAGCGAGGGCTGCGCCCAAATCACAGAATCCTAGAATCCCAGAATGGAGGGGACCCCAAAGATCATCTAATTCCACCCTTCCTGCCATGGGCAGGGACACCTTTCACCAAACCAAGCTGCAAAATGGTCCTGGTTTGACGATGGGGATCGAAGAGCCACTCCTCTCTGCCCTGTGCCAGCCACCGAACCGATGAGAAAACCTCCAATTCAAGCTCCACCTGGCCAGTTCTGGTGCCAAAACACACAGAAAAGGGTTTAGGGGCTGCGTTCAGTCGGCCTCATGCCAAACCTGCTTCTTCCCTCAGGCATAGTGAGAACAGGGTCCATTGGAAAAGTGCTAAATTACAGTACATTGGCATTTCCATATGTCAACTATTGAACAGCAAAACAGATTATTTGAAAACAGAATCAGTATCGTACAGTAAGTTCACACTTAATTCTTCACCGTTTCTACACTTGTAACACATGCATTTTATTTCCATTAGTTTAATGCCAGTAGGACCAACATCCTCCAGAACAATGATCTAACATTAAACAAAACTTCCTAAGGAAAATATTAAGCATCACATAAAGTTTCAGGAAAAGACCTGTTAATTAGCATCACAAGGTACTCAGATTTACATTTAGGAATTTTCATGCCATGACTTTAAAACACCTTTTGGTTAATATCCTGGGGGTGGGGGAAAACAACCCAAAATAAAACCAAACAAAAACAAAAAAAAAAAAGAAAATATTAAAATAGGAATATTTTGGGAAATAATATATTTCTCTATGTGTATACACACCCAGAGACAAGCACGAACACACAGGCTGGTGCATGGGCGTGTGCACAATTTTGTTTTGATAAACTTGACTCATTTCAAGTGCATTTTCATGGGTCCAAAAAGACTTTCAAGGAAACGAAATCTAAACTACTGAAGCAAATTAAAAAGTCTCTCTTGGAGGAACAGAAAAGGTTGGTAAAGCATCGCCTTTGTGCTGTTACAATGCGCTTCCCCACGAGCTATCTGAAAACCCAAACAACTAAAAACCCTTTTTTACCACCTAAAAGGCCCTTCCAGAGCAAAGGGTGCTGTGCTAGGATTTGCATTCGGGCCTCAAGTGTGATGGGCAGGAGAAAACACGTCATTCTACCTTCCCAAAGGATGAGATGCCATCTCCAAGGGACAAAAAACTACACCTGGGGGGGAAAATAAGACGAAAAATACCTGTTCCACATCCCCCTTTCTCTCAAGCTTATTTTCAAGGACTCAGTGGGACTGGTGGGCTTGCTGGGAGTGGGGAATTTTCCAAATGGTTTGCCTTTATCCCGGTGACAGTGAGCGGGATGTGGGCTCTGAGTCACCAAGGTACTTTCTGAAGAGGCTGTTCCCTCAGCCACTATAATTTTGGGGGCTCAGATAGAGCAGCAGCATTGCCTGGTGCTATTTCTTTAAAGCTAAATTTGCAGGGATAATTTGGTGGGGATGGGAGGGGGGGAGGAAGGAAAAAACCCAACCCAACCCAAAATGTGGATTCTATTTCTGTTTTTACATCCAGTGATAGAGGATGTAAGAGCATAATACCTGGGGTTGCTCAAGATTCGGGGTTTTTAACCATCTTGGGTTCCCACTGAATATCCAAGCCCCTGAAGGTCTATTGAAGAAGGAAGCCAAGAAAACCAGCCACTAAAACTGGAGTTGTTTAGGAAAACTCCTCCATCTGCTGCAACAGGGAAACCCAGTACACCCATTTCTTTTTGTTGCTGAAGGTTATTTCCATACTGGCCCCCTGCTAGCAGCACTGAAGGAGAAGACCTAATTCCTTTCTCTGCATTCCCACTGATCATGCTGTACTGGCAGGGTTTATCCATCAAGCGTCACCAGGGAGAAACTCCCAAACTCCCATCATGGAGGAATGCCAGAGAAGGATTTGGATTGACTGTGGGCTCATCAAGGATGATGAGCAGCAGTCCTAAGAGTGGATACCCCGCCATGAAGAGAACACGGGGCTCTCACACCCACCACAATTTATTTGCTGCCATGGAAAACCCACAGGGGCTTTTAAAGAAGCAAAACCCTACCACATGGTTGGGAGTGGGTGGTTTGGGACACCAAAACCCAGATTATTCAGCATCCCAGGGATCACCATTTCGAATCCTAGAGATTTCTGACTATGTTTCCCAATAACTCTACCCTGCTGCTTTCTTGCTGGCGAGGGAGCTCTGATCCCTGGCCTTCCATAAGGAAATACCACAGGAATTTAATAGGAACAGCACATCTGAACTGCCTCTGAACACGAGAACTGAACAACTCCTAACAACATTTTCCAAATTCAACAGCAAACCCCAGGGTTATTGTGCTCCATCTTCTAAATGGTCTGTAGATATTTTTTACTTAAAAATACCTTTTGCAGTTGAAGCCCACGACCAATCCCAACAGCACTTCCAGTGCAGGCACAATGATGGCTTTTATTGCAATGGCTTGA
Organism: Chloebia gouldiae; assembly: GCA_003676055.1. Classification (NCBI taxonomy): domain Eukaryota; kingdom Metazoa; phylum Chordata; class Aves; order Passeriformes; family Passeridae; genus Chloebia; species Chloebia gouldiae. The sequence goes on along the minus strand of QUSF01000069.1, from coordinate 986,088 downwards.
GCGCAGCCTTTATTGGTACCAGGATCTCAGGCTGGTTTGAACTGGGCTGTCCCATGGACTAACCGGGGTCTCGCACCAGACACCAGAGCGTCTGCCCTGCGACTCCTGCTCTGCTCAGTTCCAGGTGTCAAGGAGATGATCTTGCACCATTCTAATCCCTTTTGAGACTTCTGTATCTTTGGTGTTTTTTAAAAGCCATGCCCTCAGGTCTCTGGGTGCCCTCGAAGTTTACAACAACCACCACGTCTGCCTGGACGTCAGTGATGTAGGTGTTGGTTCTGTTGTGTAAAATAAGCTTGAATGGGTAAATTCCCTACTCTCAGGTCGCTAATGGATATGTAATGGAAATCAGGCACTGGACAGTGGTCCAACACACCTCAAAATTTTCTTCTGATGGCCCCTATGTAATTAACACTGCGCCTAGGAGGGGAAATAGATGGGGAAAAGAAGAGAGTTCAAAACTCAGTGCTAACAGTACATACAAAAGTGCAGTGCTCAGTTTAGTCCAAAGCAAAGTGACTACTAGTACTTAAAGTGCTAGTCCCAACGTCGGTTTGGTTCAGTGTCCGAAACACGGGGGAACGCGGGGAGGGTACCCCGGGGGAAATTAAAAACAGCACTGCAACTGCACATGCCACACCAAAAGTGCTTCAAATCACGCCACGGCTCAGCTTGTGAACACACACGAGCAAACGACTGACACCTTTTAGGCTACTATAAACAACAGCTCCATCAACTCCATCACTACAAACCCGCTCAGGAAGCAAGTGGTCACAGCGCACAGAAAACAAAAGACGACCCCACTCCAAAACCAAGAGCCTTTAGGAACACTGACGAGCCTTTGCAACTAGGATACTCAAAGTCTAGCGAAAGCAGCCTTGCCCAGTGTCTGCAACAAGCTTGGCCGATGCTTATCATGCACTTTGCAGAGGCAGACTGCCTCCTCTTACACGCTATCTTACAGCTTAGCCTATTTACCTATTTATTTGTGGTCTGCTTCGTTAATTGTAGCTTTCTGACCATGCATTAAGCTGGCTTGTTTCTCTTAACCACCCTACCTGTCAAAGGACAATGAACACAAGGACGAGACGACGAAGGCGGTCTGGTGAACACTGATGTTACTAACGGCCCAGCTTCATTTTCATGAAGAACAAAGCTCCAGAGAAGGACTTTGGATCAACACACTCCTGGAAAGAGGCTGGGAAAGGAGGATTCATCCCAACAGACGACAGGAATACCGTTTTCTCTTGGTAAAACACACTTCCCACCAACTGCCCCATCAACCAGCCCGATCCTTACACAAAGCAGAACCTTCAGTTCTCACTATGTTTCAGCAAGCACCCCAAAAAAATGGTCACAGGACAGTAAAGTGGCTCCCCGGGCCCTGCATGCATTGCCACCAACTCTCCCAAGTGTTGTACAAGGCAACATCTGGCTGTGCAATCTCTGGTGTGTCCAAGGTGGGTGTGGATCTTTTTTGTGGAGAAAGCACTTTTTCTGTCAAAAGTATTAACTAGCCGGAGCTGGCAGGATATGTTGGGGATGCTGCAGGTACAGCTGCAGACATGTTTCTCATCAGGGATCAAGCACTAGGAAGATGGTTTTCCAGCAGCAGGGAACACTAATATCCCAGGAGTAAAAACAGAGCTACAAACTCACGTCATTTATTTCCATTACTGCCAGAAAGAGCTGGATTTAACATGCGAAGAGCAAGGTTGTGCATACAGGGGATATGGATGTAGGCACACAACTGGAAAGAAAGGAAAAGACGTGGGAGCTGGAGAAGTGCAGTGTGATATAGGCAGTGCCTCGCAGCGAGGAGGGCAACGAGGTGCAAGGTGGGTAAACACCACCATTTCAGTCCACCATCCAGACAAGAAACTTCTAGAGTGACATATCCAGCCTTGCTGCTTTAGCAAGTACACCAGTACGTGGATGTGGCCATGACCCTGCCACCCAGCAGGGAACAAGTCCACCACTCGGGAAAAGCATGCCAGCTTGCACACCATGGCTTTCCCTTAAGTGATGCTGGAGCCTTGTGGGACTAAAAGCAATCATGGAGCAATAGACTGCGCAAAGCATCTTCCAGGACTGCATTCCAGGAATGATCCTGCAAGGCTGGCACATCTCACCATGTGCCATATGTAGGCACTGGGATCATATTTGGTTGAAGTAGCGTTGACCTTAATGTTGAGACCAAACCCAAACACTAGAGGAATGGACAATGACCAGCCTGAAAACTCCCGTGCCAAAATGACTCCTTTTCCAAGTCTTTTTATAACATATTCTTTCCTGTCTTCAGATTGAAAGGATTTTTGGCAGATGATTTGGAAGTGGATAATAAATCTAATGCTAGGACACCGCGTCCAATTGCACAGTAATTTCCTGCACAGCTCTCACCAGGAAGTTTACGCCTCGTGCTGCATTTCTGCCGCCTTGGTTTCTCCTACGGATACACTGTCATTGTGTGTGACACTCCTTATAGTTCTGCCTCCACCTGGAGTGGCAACCCTGTTAAATTTTTCAAAAGAAAAGCTATTACAGGTTTTTTAGGAGAAAAAGCTGTCTGCTTGCCCATGACCTCACCTTTAACCTGAGCTCCAGAATTTAAAGGCATTTATAAAATCCTGCTCTGGCTGCTGCGCTACATTTTCACCTAAATATCCTCAGCAACTTTTCCAGTCTCCAAAAAACAACTGATTTGAAAGTTTATTAGGAGCAATAATTTATTTTTGGAGGCAGAGGCTTTTGCTGCATTGAAGCCTGCAGATATCCGTGCACTGGTTTTCAGTGGTGAATCAAATGATTCCCAGACACAGCCTATTTCCAAGGAAAACACCATCCCAGACTGCTCGGTACCAGAGACACTACAGTGCAAACTGAAGATGCAGGGCCATTTTTAATTTTATGCTAATTATCACAATAAAAACCAGATCCTGCAGCGGAAGACCCATTCTGGGAAGAAATAATCATCCATCTTTCGTAGCTGTAGCTGTGCTGCTGGAGAAGAAGCTTATTTACAAAATGGCAATCTCCAGAAAAAAAAACTGTTATGGCTGCGTGACAAAGTCATATATTCTGATACCTTCTGGGGGGCTCTGTCTGGGAAATTCTTCTTTGAAACCCAACACTGTAAACCTCAAATACAGAAAAACCCCATCCTGTTCAACAAAAGGCAGCTGTAGGGCTAATACAACCCACCGTGACACAGAAATGATGCTTGGAGATCCCTGCTTTGAAATCCCTACTTTTGGTTTAGAGCAGGAAAATCATATGACCTCTAAATTATTTATATGTGAAAAGACGGTTTTAATAAAAGCATCAATGGTGTGTAAACAAAACTGAAATTCCTAAAGCAGACTTTCCACATTTTATATGGTTACTTAAATGTGGATGAGAAACATCCTTTTTGCCCCCCGGATGAAAACATCCATGGAGGATGGCATGAAAATGCCCTTTTTTAGTATGCAGGAAACACAAAAAGCCAAATGAAGCCATGAACCTGCAGAGTGGTTGTGAAAAGGATGAAGAAAACCCAACCAAGCAGCAGGACCACAATCTGTTCCCGCTCCCCCCACGTGGCGCCGCGGTCCCTGAAGAGGCTCTCACACCAGATTGCAGTGCCAGACAATCTCATGGAGACGGGAACCTGCACTTGGGTCTCAGCCAAGCAAGACCCCCAGTGCCTCTTGCCTTGACTGCCAAGACACAATCCTCCTCCAAGAGCTGCTTGCACCCAGGCATGCCACCACCCATGGGAAGGGCTCTGCTCCACCTTCTCCATCTTTCCTTGCTGGGTATCCATGAGGCCTACATCCAGTATTCCCAGGCACGTTCCTGGGGAGCGGCAGAACAGCTCCGATACGTCGCCCCGCCGCAATGATGGAGCCTGAAGACGGGAACATTGGACCACAGGGACAGCATGTTGAAAGCAAAACATTTTATTACCATCGGTTAAGCTTCATAATGCACGCTTATGAGTAAGAGAGAGGTTATATGGAGATCACTTTGCTCCCTACCAACTGCAGCTTCTGGGATTAAATGCAGCAGCTGTTGAGCGGAGCGGAACAGGACCAGTGCAAAGAAAAGGAGAATAAAATACATTTGAAACGGTGGGGGGTAGCTTGGCAGAAAACAGGCCCCTGACTTGAAATTCAAAGAGAAAGGTTTATTTTCTTTTACTGCTGTACCAAAAGGCACGGCGTCCTGGACAACAGCTGGTGACCAAGCACTGCTCTGGAAATGCACCCCTCTAACTCAATACCCACCTCAGCAACCACCACCTGCTTGGGAGGTGGGTGGCGCCGCAGCTCCCACACAAGGCAGGAATGTCGGAGCGCAGTGCTTTTCCTTGGGGCCACAACACCTCTACAGTCTGTGGATCAATCCCAGGATGCTGCACAACCAGGAGCTCCTGACTAATCACACTCCCGCAGGCATCTGTGGGAAATTTTGGTGGCCATGGACCACCAGGAGGATGGATGACAACAGGGACCTATCCTGAATTCTGGATGGTTGGCTAGCTCAGCCACAGCGCCCTGCAAGGCTTGCCTGGGGCTGACTCAGACGTGTGATTTTTCGCTTGTTTTCTGTCCACTCCCATGAAACGTTTTTGACAGTAAATGCCAGCCTGGGATGGTTTCTAAAGAATGCAAGTTTCTTCCATCAGAAATTGCCCCTTCAATCTAAGATCAAAAATCCAGTTATCTTTCCTAGAGGTCAGAGACCATAAAAAAGCTATTTTGGACCATCTGCTGAAGAGTCACTAACACACTTTACCAGCACCATCTTTTTTAAGCCCAAATCAGTTTACCTTCCAGCCAATCTTCCACAAGCAGCTTCAAATTGTATCAAACCCCATCCAGAAGAACACTTTGCTTTCCCCTTTCCCGATATTACTGCTCTCATTTCACAATCATTTCTGCATTCAAACAGAATTCAAAGGAGAAAATGCCTGCGCTAGTGAAAGAGGACTCTGGTTATTGCTAGCACAAAGCTACCAATTTTTCTTCTAGCAAACAAACCGCTTGGCTAGAAAGGTGGGAAGCTCTTGGAAGACTGAGAGCCTGGAGGAGGCTGGTTTTCAGGCTGAGGCAAGTCAAAAATCCCCATATTGTGCCCTCTTGCTTGTTCTGCACAGCATCTTCAGGCTCGCTGAGAGGAAGAGGCCAGCAGGGGTTTTGAATAAGGAGAGAGAGCACCTCAAGGGCTATTGCAACAGCTCAAGGGCTGCAGTGGGGAGGAGGAGGTTAAACTTCCCTCTGTGAAGAGCCTGAGGAGGGAGGTTTAGGAAGGCTATCCCAGTTGTAGAAGGTGCCTCCTAGGAGCAGGAAAGAGGTGTGAAAAGCAGCAGGTTAAACTGCAGCTTGATGCTGCAGGCAGGAGTTAAATGGGCATCACCTCTGCCTCCTGCTCTGGATTGGGGGTTTTCTTGGGGTTTCATACATAACAGCACAAAAAACACACTGCCAAACAGATAGTTTTAAGCTCTTTTTAAAAGAAATGTCTCTGCAATATGCCTTCACCAAGGTAACCCGCAGTAAAGAGCTGGCAGCAACCATGAAAATGTTCATCAGATGACTACAGCACCTCCTCTTTTTTTATTTCTTTTTTTTAAATAAGACAGCTAGAAGGAACTTATTGGTGGTTAGCTCAAAGGGTTACCCCTGGCCGCGCTGAGGGATGACTGTGCTGACATCAGCAGTAAATGCTGCTGTGGAGAGGGGGCCGGGATGCATCAGGATTACGTGCACACTGCATGCTGGCACACGCTGATCCCAGGACAGACATGCCTCTAGGCGTCCCAGAGAGGATGTGCCAGGCAAGAGGTGAAAGTCCCAGAGACAGAAAAGGAAGGCTGAAAGAGTTGGACTCCTGTGGTATCTAGGATAAAGCTCTTGACACTTCCCTTCTGAGTTGTAATGGGATACACAGTACCTGTGAGTGGCCGTGCCTTGCCTAGCTCAGGTGTCTGCTGCCACTTTGACTCTGGTCCCTGGTCCTGGTGGCTCCCACTGCAGCAACTGGAGTCAGAACAGGACTGCAAGAAAGTAGACAGGAGCTTGGCAGAGGCACAGCTCTTATCTCCACATCTTCCTGCTTTGCTGTGGGCACGCTCATCCCACGTGCCTGAATTTACAAACCCACATCAAACCCCTGGGTCGGTTCCCAAACTGATTTGGAAGCATTTGCTATTACACATGCAGAGAAAAGCGACTCTAATTACTCTGCACCCCATTTAAATGTCCTGGGGAGAATGAAATCCTGGCACTGCTCAAAGAAACCAAATTGAGGTTACACATAACAAAGGATCCAGGCATGCCACTGAGTGGTGGGAAGGAAGAGCCTGAGCTCAGAGCAGCACTCGCAGCAGATGCAGCAAAGCTCATCCCTGGGGAAGCTGTCAGACATTGCCTACAAGCGAGATGGTGTGCGCCGGCTGCTCGGAGGAAGCAGCGAGTCTGCCACCAGCACAGGGGCAGATCTGCCCCAGGTAACTGCTTCATGCAGCCCTGCTCCACGTGGGAACCATCCCTGAGGGAATGGCTGACTGCAGGGTTAAAGAACTCCTGCTTTGCTGCAGCTTCACCCCAAGAATCTGCCCCAGCCTAGAGGTAACATCTGCCAGAGCTCCACCACCCATGCAACAGCTGCAGAAATATGTGAGAGCTGTAGAACAGGATCCCTGGAATGGTTGAGGCCAGAGCACACCAAAACAGACACGGAGCAAAACGACTGTCTGGGAAAAGTATAACCAGCTCCACATCTTTTTGTCCTACATTGGCTGCAGCAGTTAACAAATGCACAGTGAGGGAGGGAAGCAAGGCACATTAGGGCTTTGCACAACATTTCAAGAGGGATTCACAATGAAAGCTTAAGAAAAAGATGCTGAACTTCTAAGGAAAAACAGAGGTTTAGGGCTCTCAAGCCAGGTCATGCACAAGACATGAACTTGGTGATCCAACAGGGAAAAGGAACAACACTAGCAGGATCAGGAAAGTGAGAGGAGAATGTCCCTACACACTCAGCCATATAAACACCTACAGGGGCTTTTTCCTCTGCTGCTTTAGTGACCTTGATGTTTTGCAAGCAGATGGAACAAGAAATAAAATGCCAGCCTAAAGGATATGCTCTAAGGTAAGAGGCACAGAAGTTTGGTTCACCCTGTGAAACACGGTGCCTATTCTCAACTTACAGGTAAACATTTCAGCCAAAAAACTCTTTCCCTAATTTTATCAGGATGGGGGAGATTATTAAAAACGCTTAAATTAAAAAACTTCATCAGTTACTACAGGGATGTGCATATTAACTGAGTTGTTGAATCTAGGATAAAACCTACTGCCAAGAATTAAATCAAACCCTTGCCCTCTGTTCTTGGCTGTCAGGAGCCTCTGCTCACCCCTGCTGTGACATCTACCCGGGAAACTCTTTTCAAAGTGCCACCAGCACAATGCTCCACTTTCAAACACTTTGCCATGTTTATTGGAGTCTCAGGAGAGAGACCATCCTTGGAGGCAGCTCAGTTCCCTCACAGATTCCTGTTCTAGGCAGCCCTATAGATATCTCAGGAGTGTTCAAACATCTAGAAGGAAAGAAGAAGCAGCTGTACTGAAGATAACCAAAGAGAAAACACATCTACCTGTTGACTGCACACTGAGCTGCATTCACTCCAGAGCACTGCTCTGTCACCTCTCTCCCAGAGCCTAAGGTCTCTGGCCTTAGATTCCCCCTGCCAGCTTCCTGGGGGAGAGAGAGACTCTCTTTTTCCATCAGGTACTTTCCAAGCAGGCAGCAGCACAGCAACCTCCTCCCAAAGCAAGAATGACAATTTGCAAAACAGCCACAGGTCCAGGGGGAACTTCCAGAGACAAACCAGCTCCTGCTCAACACCAGTTGCCAAGGGAAGGGGTGGGAGCGATGCCAAGGCAAGGCTGGGCTCCCTGTGAGCCCTGAGGTTTGCTCTCATGCTGCAAAGCCATCGGGGCCTGCTGCTGCCAGCACACAACATGCTCCAGATCCCCCTCTGACATGGAACAGCAGGGATAATTGATTTATGTTAAAAATACCAGGGCTGCATTGGCACATCCAGCCTTTTCCTTAGGAAGAGGAGGGAAGAAATAGCTGCCTGACACACGTGCCCTTCTGGAAGCTGCTGGGATGAATATAAATCATATATTCATGTGGAGTGGTGACACTGTTAGACAGGAGGAGCTTATCTCTCGTTGGACCTACACAGAAGTCTCAGATCTCCTCACATTAAAAATGTTACTGAGAGAAAGTTCATGCCAATATTTCTGTGACTTCTCATATGATGACAACACACAATCCTGGAAGAGTTAGGAACATAAGGGAAAACCTGTATTTCCAAACATGCTGGCACAGGGAGCTTATATTGTCACTTAGTGCTTTCCTTACATTTGTGTTTGAAAAGACTCACCAGAAAGCAACAAGAACATGACCAGGGCTAAAAATTATGCTTGGTGGAAGGTTCTGTATTTCCTTTGGAAAGGATGCAGAACAGACCTGACAACAGCCTTTAATTATGTGTAAAAGCTGCAGCAGGGAAGAAACCAAACTGGTTTTATAACTCCTCTGGAGAGCATGGTCTGTAAGGCAAAAAGCAATAGAATTAGATGGAAGCAAGGGACACATGGACAGGAAAAGCATCTGAGAGGAAGTAGGGTGAAATAGCTTAGGGAGGGAAGCTGGGAATATCCAGCATGGGAGATTTGAAAGAGCAGATTTTCCCCAGGTTGCTCAACTCGGGAAAAATATGGATGCTTTTTGTTCTGTACGTGGCCCTGAAATGCACCATTAGAGGCACCCTTGCACTTGCAAATTCAAGTTTAGAGTCAGGTAGGTTCCAAACCTTCCAAGCACTACATGTCACCCCACATTTCTCCCTGTCTTGCTTTTGCATACCATCAGTATTGATCAGCATCAGACCATTGCAAGACCTGTCACACTCCTTTGAGGTAGGGAGGTATCATCCACCCCCTTTTAGTGGTGGACAACACAGGCACAGGCAGGATAAAGCCAAAGCAATCCCATCTCCATTATCAGGAAGCCCAGCTCCACACACTGACAGCTTTCCCAGAGTCCAGGCAATTACTCCAGCACTTCAGTGGCTCAAAGCACAGCTTTCAACAGCTGTTGACACTGACCCCTGCTGCACCTCAGACCTCAGAGGGGCAGGCCCAGGAACGCAAAGGCGGTACAAGTGGTGATCATCTGCAGAGTCTTGTTAGAAACAACACAAACCCCTTTGCAAAGGCAGGCATGAGATTGCTTCTTGAAAGCCACTTTCCCCTCTGATCCCCTCCAGCCTTCACCAACCCCTTTCCTTGGCAATGGAAAGAGCAGCTGCCCCATCACACAACACTCCATCACTCATTCCTGGAGTGGGAGGCAGCCGATGTAGGATGTGGAGCAAAGGTTCCGGTGAAAAGCACACGCAAACATCCATAAGTTGGGATGGCACCAGCAAACCTTACAGGCCACCAACAATTGAGTGCTCCTCTAAGCTTCTGCCTGTATTCCTGGGCAAGCTTCCCAGCTCAGCAAGAACCCAGCCACGTGAGCCTCCAAGAGCTGCAAAAGCAGTAACAGGACACGCAGGACATGCTTAGCCCTGGTGGGCTTGTTGGCAAGATCACATACTTGCAGAGTGTGTTACTGATCCCAAAGAGGAAGGAGAACCAGCCCAAAAGAACCACCCCAAAAAGGTCCCCAAAAAGAGCGTTAGGATCCAGGCTCTGTGTCTCCTTCCCCAGCTCTGCGGGACTCCCATGCTGAAGGTGCCGCCTATTCCTCCTACTACGGATACAACCATCACCGTGCTCTATGATTCCCTGGAGCACGCATCTTGTCCTCGCTTCCCTCCGCCCCCTCCTGCCTTTTCGTTCCTCTGCCTTGGTGGGAAGCGCTTATCTCTGCTCTTACTCCCCCTCTCCCTCTGCACTGTGCCAACAACATGTGCTCCCAACAAGGACCAGATGGGAATACTTGTAAGAGCCTGGGGTTAACCCGTGTCTTTTATCCCACATACTCTCTGCTGTTTTGAAATGCAGATTCTATTGCACACGCTTTGCAGTGTAAAGATTTAAGGTTAGTAGTAGAGTATGTTGATATTGCTTGTGAAACCCATCTTGCTCCTATTGCACGCTGAACGTGTCCAATATGGGAAACAGAAGAGACAGATAGTGTTTTAATGTCTCCAAGGGAAGGACCTATTGGTAACAGGGGGGAAATGAGTATTTGCAATATGTCCGTGCATATATATATCTAATATTCCTCTCTCCCTCGCCTCTGCGTTCATTTGTGCCCACACATGAATTCACAGATGTTGTGCCAGCGGGGCTGGGCATGAAGCCTCGGCTTTCTCCGGCTGCCAGCAGCCGCCACCAAGGGCCATCTTTGCCTCCAATTAATCTCTGTGTGGCAAATGATCAGGACCAAGAGCAGATGCAAACTCCCGCCTGCCGGATGGATTTCCCCCACTGCGGTCAAGAAATCCATCCGATTGTCTGGGTGTCCGACCAACAGCTCCAGGGCAGGAGCCATTACCCCTCCCAGTTTAGTACTGGTGTGTTGGATGGGTCTAAAACCCTGAAAAGACGGAATATGCCTTTTTAAATTTCGGCTCTGTGCAGAGCTAGCAATTTCCATGTGCCACTCCAAGCGTTTCTGTGCAGCCTAGCAATTAAGAAGATGAATTAGCAAGTCGTTAATGACGGTTTTATTGTGGGGGGGCAGCCAGGCCCCTGGAGGCTAGGCTGGTAGGAACACAACCACATTCACCAGACATGAGAAGCCAGCAGGCACCTGCACCTTTCTAGAAGTTGGTGCACACGAGAGAGCCCGGAGGCTGCGGGTTTGGGTTCCGCGTGACGCCTCCCTCCGCACGGGGAAGGAGCGATCTAATTACATCCATCACAGAAATGCCAAAACGACATCCGGCTTATAAAACCTCAATTTACGCTTTGACATTTCTGGAAAACCAATTTTTAATCCATGTCATCTATCAGGAGTTCTTGATATTTTACTTCACCTCGATGCTTTATATATACTGTTGCCTTTATTGAGGTGCAGGTGGGGAACTGAACACAGGCTGACAAAATATTAGGAAGAAAAATTGATGTCAGCCGGTGAAAGCTTCTGCAGGTTTTGGAGGAAGAGAACAGCAAAAGATCTGGCTTTAGCTTTTTCCAAATCCCCCAAATCCAGAAGCACCTTGCCCCCTAGCTGGGGCTTTTTTCCTGTGACAGGATTTGGACATTTTTAAGGCAAGACCAGATCACCCCAAACAATACATTTTGGCAAAGGCCGTGATGTGACAGCCTCACTTGGGTGTAGCTTATGGTGCAGCCTTTAATTCCACTCTTTCTTGAATAAACTAAATTTCAAACACAACCTTTACTTGAAATGAATGGAGGTGTGGGAGCGGAAAGGTGAATTTTAGACATCACAATGTCTAATGTTAAGTCATTAAAAATAAAGGGCAACTTAATTTTGGAGTAAGCAGCACAGAAAATTAAACAGAAAGTCTAATTTTCTTCAGGAATTCTTTCATAAATTGCATCTATCTAGTGTATGTACAGCAAAAGTGGGAATGCCATGAAACTGAAAAGGCTTATTATATAATTTTTGACCCGGTGCAAAATATGCCCAATAAAAATACACAATAATAAACTCCTTTCTACTATAAAAATTACTAAAATTGGAAAACAGGACTGGAAGTCACGCGAGCAGAAGGCTTCCTACCCACCAGCAGCTCCCTTCCCTGGGAGTTTAGGTCACTTCAATAGGCCATAGGGGAAAAAAATGATGCAATTATCAGACTAGGACATCTGTAGCTGAAAAAAAAAAGTGCTGACATTGATTTTGGTAATTGCTCGGGGGTTCTTTTTGTATAAAGGACTTGATTTTAATACTTCTGCTTGGGATTTTATGAACACAGCAGTCCAGATTTGCAGAGCCAGGGGTCGTAAAATGGCACGGAGACATGATGTGGCCGACAGCTGCCTCTTTACAGCTCTCACCTCGCCTCAACGACGCCTCCAAGGAAGAGCTTTGCCTTCTTTTAACTACGCTCTCCCTTGCAGCCTTGCCAAAAACCTATGGGAGTCTTACGAGGGCTGCGGCCAGAAGCTTGCACCCAGCCCTGGGTGGAATAACACATTTATCCAGACCGGTGGCAGGAGCAGACATCCCTTCCTCAGACTGCACTTCAGATAAATAAGGTTATTTCGCTACGAGCTACTACAGGCTACAATATACTCACATAAATATATTAATGCCTATACGTGGATATGAATCGGTATATATTGGATACAGATAAGAAACACTTACGACGACAAGTAGATACCAATAACCGCTGCAGCTTCTCGCTGGGTAAAGTCCACCATCCATCCAGGCTGCACGCGAGGAGCCCACGAGGGAGGGCTTCGCCGTCCCCCCGCAGCACCCGGTGGGTTGCCCTCTCTACACCCGTGCAAAATGCTTCCCAACCCTTCCATAGCTCTGTACTTTACCAGGAAAGCCAGCTCCGTGAGCCAGACCCAACACAACGTCCCTGCAGCTGCAATGCAGGGGAAGACCCCCAACCCCTTCCATCTGGGATAAGCTTTCATCCCACCTTTTGCACCAGCAGCAGGGAAAGCCAGGTAAGAGGCAGCTGCTGGACTTGGCTTTGTCAAGAGCACAAGCGCAAAACTTGATTTTAAGCCTTGACAGCAACACAGGGGAGCCCAGTTTGCAGAAGGGGCGAGGAGCCGCTGCGACGGCAGAGCTGAGGACGCTTAGCAGCTCTGCACATTGCAATGTAAAAAACCAAATCATCATCCCACTCTTGGTGGTTTGAGAGGATCCTCAATACAGCGCCTGTCCTCCTCTAACACACGAGCGGAGCTGGACCAAGCAGGATCAACAGGTCTCTAACAGACACGTGCATGCAGGAGACGGCTTCTCTCAGCATTAGACTACGTTACCAAAGCATCCCCTTACCGGAGCGGGAGCAGAAATGTGCTCCTAGCATTATTTACACAATATAAAGTGCATTAGAATTTAATAATTCAACTGACAGACTTTCTGCCGGGACCGTACAATTTCGAAACAGAGGTGAGGGCTTGAATAGGAAATTCTCTCATGAGAAAAAGAGGTTCAGACCGGTGCTCTTCACCCTGTCCTCCTAAGGATTGTTTTTGGCCGTTCTTTCTAGTGCAAATAAGCTTGAGTTTTCTCAAGTTTAAGGGACATGGCAGTTTCAGGGCGTCAGGAACGAACATTTAAAACACATCAGGGATTCAGTGTTCCCGAGCATCTCGCTGGGCCCTCCTGCGCACCAGCAGCCCACGTGGCCACTGCTCTGGGAAGCTGAAGACGCGCTGCCAAAATACAAAGGAACCCGTTTCCGAATCTCACCGTTCAAGTCTTGCATTGCTACACTCCAAGTGCATCCCTACTACCCTCCAGCCCAACATCTGGCTGCCATCACGTGGAAAGCCGTCATCCTCCAACTCAACACTGGTGCTTTCCATCGTGATGGAAACCCACAGCTGCTGGTCTACCCACGAGTGATCGGCAATGAACGTGAAGATCCCGATCCAGGTTTGGATACTAAGGTGCATCCCGTGCCAGGGGAGTAAATGCATTAGCAGATCCTACGGGATACCTGCGTGCCAGAACCCAGGCCGGCCCGGTAGCCGGCCGTCGCTGGATTCCTGGGTGACATTTACAATAAACTAACGGCATTGGAAGGCCAATTCATTAACAAAAGATAAAGGGGTTTTTAAAAAAAGGGGCAGCAATAAGGAAAGCAATTCTGCATCCTTTTTTGCATCTTTTAAAACGGTGAAGAAAACATCCCTTTCCAATCACGAGTAATTTCCTCACCAACACTACAGGAACACAGGGAAGGCGTGAGCACTTACAACACACGTGGCCACTCAGGCTAATTCCAACCCAGGAGCTTTTACTATCCCTTGAGGCAAAGGCGGGCAGGGATGGGAGATGCCACACTCACCAGGGAGGAATGCCACATAGGAATGGGAAGGAGAGCGTAAAAAGTTCGTACATTCATAGCTCCGGTTTGTTGGACTAGAAGAGAATTTTTTACCTCAGGCACTGTGACGGGCAGCAGCAGTCAGCGATACGCTAACGTATCAACGCATCAACCACTCATTCACTAAATTCTGGTTTCACACCGGAACAGGATGTGGAGTTCTTTTAATGTGGGGTTTTGTGGGTTTTTTTTTAATTAACCTGTTAAAACCATTGGGACAAAAGCTGTAAGAGCGAAGATGAACCAGGAACCCACACAATGCCCACTGATTCATCGCGGTCCACTGGCTGTTTAAGTGATGAAGCGAGAACATCTCTTCCAGGTTTGAAAAGGGACCTGAAAGAGCAACCTATGGAGAAAGGGATGGGAGTTTTTGACACTAAGCCAAAGGCTTGGTTGCTGTAACTGCTATATGTGGTTTTAAAGGGGGAATCACCTAAAACAGTGAAATTAACTTTCTTACTTCTTGTCACAACTGTAACATTTTCCTAAAGGTTCTTTGGTGACTTTGGTGCAAGCTGTTTTTTTTTTCTTTTTTTTTTTCCTTTTTTAAAGTTAAAACAGATTGACTAGTTTTAGTACCCAAGCTAAAATCCAGATTATCATCTTGGTTCCCAACCCTGTCTCCCCAGCCTTTCTCATTATGACATTAACAGGCATTCGGATTGAGCATGGCCATGCAGTGTGCAGGTGGCTCCAGACTCAGAGTGGTGAACAGTCTGCTTGGAGATAAAGATGTTTCTCAAAAGGTTAAAAAAAGAAAACAGGACATGGTTGCATGGAAAAATAGCTGGTCCACATGCACACTAGGCCACTCTGTAATGAAACCATTTGAGTGATTACAAATATCAGACATGGTAATGCCTGCTTAAAACAATCTTAAAGGTGAGCAACACGCTACTAGAAGTACCTGGAGCTCAAACTCCCGCTGGTTCAGGAGGAAGGAGCTGGTCATCCAAAGGCTGAACAAGCCCCTTATGTTATAAATATTCACATTTTAAGAAACACAAAATCTTTCACCAACCTCCCAACCAGGTAATTGCACACATTCTCCCTCCAGGCAGAGAGTTAGTATCACGAGATTTAAAATTTAAAATTTACATCACAAAGACTCCAGAATGACACCTAAACCAGATCGGGACTGGAGCAAGGACAGCTCCAGCTCTGAGCTGAGGGGAAAGGGGGTGATGGCAGGGCACAGATGTTGTCTCCCCAACACCATCCACAATCAACACAACAGAAAACCCAATGTGGCATCCACCACAGCTTCCGAAACGCGCCATGGGTGAGCACGAGAGATGCCTTTGTACAAGAATCCAGTTGTGCACCCAACACCCCAAAGGTCTTCCCCATTGAGGGAGGAGGAAAACACACAAATGCTTCCCTTGCACAGGTAAGGTCCCGAACCGTGTTAATCTGGGAGACAAGCTGGGAGCCTTGGTCGCGGCATTCCTTCCACCTCCCAACACCCACTCCACAGCCGCCTGCTGGAATGCCTAATACAAAAATACCTTCTGAAATTTTGGACAAAATGCATTAACAATAAAAAAAAAAATATTAAAAAAAAGGATCACCAGCCTCTAACGGCAGAACACAGAGATGAGGAGTGGGTTATTATTCACTGCCATTAATTCAGAAGGCTGAACACTCTGCTGTCCTGGGATACTCGGGTGATCTGGTCAGCACAAAACTACGGAATGGACATGAACGACAGATCTTCCGCCCTTCACCAGCACGTGACTGAGGTCTGCCGGGTCATTGAGACTTTGCCCATAAACAGACTATTGTTTCCAACTCAATAACCAGGAGACACCAACCTTAAAACCTCTCTCCCTCCTCACACACAGACCAGAGATTCACGTGGAGCTGATTTTTGCCATAAATGCTCTATGGCAATGCTGCTCAGCCTTTGGACTGGGCACAGGCAGAAGCCAGTCCTGAAAAACTCGTGATAAGCAGAAACTGATACATTTCATCGTAAGGTTCAGGGTGGGGATACTTTTGCATGGTGTTTAAGTGCAACAGAAGCCTTTTCTAGACTATTTAAAGGTCAGGGTGCCGGATTTTGTTTGTGCTGATACTCGTACTTCCACAGTCTCCAACACTCGAAGCAGCTGACTCATACGGACTCAGGAGGTTGGTCCTTTCCTAAGACACATGGAGACGTTTTGGGCATAGTTTTAACGTGGTAACCAGACTCCTATAACATTATGTACTGGAGTTAGCAAGAACTACCAGAAAAGGACTTTACAAAAAACTGGGGCAACTTGGAATTACTATAGGTCAGTCCCTCTCACCAATTTCTGCTTGCTTTGTTTGGTTAATTGTCCAATGCACTCTATTCCAGACCCTCTTGCTCTTCACCACTGTCCCCTCTGGCATCCATTCTTTTCTCTTTATGGCTGTTGTAAATTCTCCTCATCTCTTCTTCGTACTTGATAAAATTTTCCCCGAACCGTGTCCACGCTTTGTAGGGAACTGTGATGGTGTTACGGTAGGGCGGCCTCACCTCACTTACCTTCAGGAAGATGCCGTACCTGTTGGATCCCACGTCGAAGTAGAAGCGCTTGTTGTCCACTCGGAAGGAGGTGCCCTCGGGGAGCTCCGGGGGCTCGTCACCTCCCCCCCGGCGATCCTCTATGTCCCCCTCGCCATATTCTTCAATCAGCTGCACCAAAGCATCCCTGAACTCGATCATCCCTTGCGCCGGGAGGACGATCGTCTGCTCCTGTCCCAAGCTGTGGCCGAAGTAACCCATCATGCCAGGTCCCCTGCTCATGGTCTGCCTAATCCGCAGGAAGCGCCCGCGCTGGTTCTCCTTCAGGTCCAGGTAGTACTTCCTGTTGTCCCTCTCGATGTACTCCGTTTTGAGGACGCTGTGAGGGGGCTCTTCAGAGCCCACGGACACCGGGGGCGAGGGCGGCGGGTGCTGCGGCCGCCTCCGGGGATGCTGCTCCTTGTCGTTGCTGTGCTCGTGCCGGTGGCCATGGCCACCCTTCAGGCCCAGATGGGCGTAGTGCTCGATGAAGTCCCCCAAGCAGTCCTTCAGCTCAGCAGCCACGGACAAGGAGAGGGTCAGCTTGCTCTTCCTGATGTTGTCCTGCCTGCCCCTTCCTATCCAGACCTCGGCGATCTTCAGGAAGCGGCCTCGGGAACTCTGTTTCACATCCAGGTAAAACCGCTTCTTCTGGATGTCCACCCTCTTGGAGGCCAGCTCCTGGATCTCCATGCAGCTCCCCTGGGAGGAGGCCGGGTAGTGGTACTGCTGCTGGGACTGGGAATAAATATTCCTGTGCAAGCCAGAGCCTCCCAGGTTCCTTCCTCCTCCTCCTCCTCCTCCTCCTCCTCCTCTCCCTCTTTCCATCTTTACCAATCAGCTGGAAATAATATACAACAGAGACACAGATGACAACATCAGCACCAGGGGCCTGCTCAGCTCCTCGGCAGCGGCTCCGCTCGGCGCCGCTCTCCCTACAAAGGCTCCTGCATCCCCCTCCGCTGCCACTGGCACGCAGCATCGCAGCCCGAGGATCCCAGGCGCTCTTCCCCTCCCGTGCTCCGGCTCCCGGACAAGGGAGCCCCGCTTTCAGCGGCACTCCCCGGCAGCACTCCCTGCCCTGCAGCCCCTGTCCTGCCCCTGTGGTGCTACAGCCCCTCCAGCTGCCCCACGGGGGCGGGTTATGGTGCCCTGCTTCGGGGGGCACTCCCCCCTCTGCCAGGGCTCCCCTCGGCAGGGTCTGTCCCTGTGCCTCCATCACCCCCTCTGCTCTTCCTCCCAGGGCACGGGGCGGGCATTGGGGTTCCCCCCAGCACTGCCCTCCGCTACCCACCGAGCCCCTGCTGCCGCTGCATCTCCTGCCCCAGTGCCCCCCGGGCTTCAGTTCCTTCCTGCCCCGTACTGCCCCACTGCCTCCCCGGCCCCCTCACAGTCCTCCAGTGCCCGCAGTGCTGCCGCCGGTAGTGCCCTCCTGCCCTCCCCTCTGCCCCAGTACTGCCCCCCCGGCCCCCAGCGCCCCACTATTACCCCCCAGTGCTCCCCATCACTACACCTCCTGCCCCAGCGCTCCCACAACTTCGCTCCTTGCCCCCCAGTGCCCCAGAATTGTCCCCCAGCCCTCCCAGCAGCGTCCCCGGGCGCTCTCGGTACTGCCCCCAGAGCCCCAAAAGTGCCCCCCAGTGCTGCCAGTGCCGCCCCCGAGCGCTCCCGGTGCCCCAGCGCGGCCCCCCCAGCGCCCCCCAGCACAGAACCTCCCGCCCCATCACTGCCCCCCCTTACCCCGCCGCCCCTCCGCGCCCCCCAGCGCCGCGCTCCCCACGCCCGGTCACTCACCCCGCAGCGCCCATCTCCGCCGCTGCCCTTCAGCCGCCGCCGCCGCCACCGCCCGCAGCCGGCGGCCCCGCCGCCCCCCCCGCCGCGCAGAGCCACGGGCTGGCGCTCCCCCGCCACCCGCTCCGCCCCGCCCCGGCCCTCCCCGGCCCGCCCCGGCCCCGCCCGGCCGAGATCGGCGGCGGCGGCAGCGCGGGGGGCGCCGGGGGCTGCGCGGCCCTCACGGCCGCGGGACTACAACACCCACAGTGCCCCGCGGCCGCCGCGGCATCGCGCGTGCGCGTCACCTCGGGTAACCCGAGCGAAGGCGGGCCGCCATCTGTGGCGCATTTGCGGCGCGACGCGGCGTGACGCGCAATGTGCGCGCAGCGCGGGCTCCGGGAGGGAGGCGGGCGCGCCCAGGCACCGGGCGCGGAGAGGCCGCGGTGGCGGGACGGGCCCGTTCCGAGCCCCTGGCAGAGCTCGGGGCTGCTGAGCTGGAGAACAACACGTGAAGCGGTGAGGGCACTGGGAGCCCTGCGGGACAGCCGCTCCCAGGGGGCCCCGGCACCCGCCCAGCGCTGAGGGTGCTCTTTGCTGTGGCAAGTCGGGCATGCTAGCTGTTGTGTGAGGGCGTGTCGGCGGCTCCGTGCCCCTTGCCGGTTATCCCGAGGAGTCCCGGGCTGGCTGGCCGCTCGCCGTCGGGTGCTGAGCGATCCCGAGTTCCGCAGGTTGGCGTCGGTCTGGCCAGGTGGGTGCGGCTGTTGCGGGATTGTTTGTGGGTATCAGGAGTGCTCTGGAACTTCCAGCTGGTTTGGGAGCGGTGGGTGCTGCAGGGTGTCTTTTATTTTCAGCTTCTGCACTGATCTCTTCTCTTCCCGGCAGTCCCAGTCTAATAAAGTGAGTGGCTATAAAGGAGAGCTATTGCCACGTTTTGGTGTCAAAATCCTTTTTGGCGTTGAAATGGTTGTGCTGCTGCACCCCAAGGGAGAAGTCTGCTCAGCCTTGAAAATCAATTTAAAAATTAAAATATTTCCATCACCTTGTTCAGGCCTAATGATAGTGATAGCTGACCTCCACATGAGCTGCAGACTGTTCTGATTTCTTGTTTTTCTCTTCATTCATCACAGAAATGTGCCAAAAATGGATGTGGTAGCTGCTGGCCTGCGGGGTAAGTATCCCCAGTGGATGCTCACAGAGAGCCAGGAGGAAGCTTTAGGGCACAAAAAGGTAGGTCCTGGTTCTTTTGCAGGCTGCAGAACAGCCCAGCTCTGGAGAATGTGCTTTTGGTTAGGCTTGTGCCTCCAAGGGAATTTTGATGTTCCTGCTGTTCTCCCAGGAATGTGGGCTCTACATTAGTGAGGGTGGGGGATTTCTCCTCCCTTCAAGTTGGGGAGTTGGTTCTGGGAAGGCCCTTCTGGTGGCCTTGACATGTTAAATATTCCAGGGTGGTTTGCAGCTGTGTCAGCTGAATTAATTGCTCATCAGTTTTTGATGTCCCCTAAGTGTTCCTTGTTCTGCCTTTTTTTTTTTTCCTGTGTGCGTGAGCAGTTCAGTATAAAAATGTCCTCAGGGAGGGACCATCCCTGTGATACCTGAAACAGCTTCAACAGTTAGATAATTAATTAATTAATGAGGGAGAGGGAAAGCAGAGGGTGCAGTTCAGCAGCTTTCATTCCACAAAGTGGGAATAAAGGATTAGGTGTTAAGTGGTTAGCAACTTGGATTTTCAAAGTTATCAGGTGAAACAACAGCAATTTTGACTTTTTATTCACTGAGTGCTCAGAGTTCAATGGAGAAGCTGGGGTAGGAGCCCAAATGTTTTGATGAAGGGGCTGTGGGATGGATGTCCCTGGTGAGGACAGGTGTGGCAGATAACCAGTCTCTCCCAAATTTGGTTTGCCAGAAGCCTGGTGCCCAGAAGAGTGTTCTGGAGGATGGGCTGCCATTCCTGGAGTTCCATGGCTCTGTTGTTTATAGCTACGAAGCCAGTGACTGTTCTCTTCTCTCAGAAGATATCAGGTAACGGCTCATATTCCATTTTTTTCCTTCTTTCCTTTGAGTGCTTCTTTCTTTTTGGAAGGGACTGGGCTCTTGGGAGTATTTTCCCATTTGGCCTTGTTGGTGGGAGATGGCATTGCTGAACCTTTCTGTCCCTCAGAGCAGAAGCTGTGAAGGCTCCAGTATCAGATGGATTGCCTTTCATAGAATGGGTAATTCCATGAGCTTCAGTGACTTCATGGAGAAATGTTCATTCCTAACTTGGGACTGTATGTGTAAAGAAAATAAAGTCAATTTATTTATGGTGCAAATCCATTATTATTTTTCCCTTTTTTTGTGTAGCACAGCTCATGTTGCTGGGGGAAAAGAATTCTGTATAAAACTTCCAGTGCTGTGGGGTAAATAAAGGACTGTTGTTCAAGGGGTGAAACAAGAAGAACAGTTCCAAGGAATAAAATCCATTCCATCATCTTTTCCCTCTGGCTGTCCCTGAGGCCTGTGTGGCCAAGTTTTAGTAGTGGGGGTTAAAGGTTCTCTCCCTGTTGTGCTGCTGAGGGGGCAGGAGGTAGGAAATTTGGGAGTCCAGGGCAGAAGGGGGTGGTGTGGGAAAGGTGTTTGGAGATGGTTTTATTTCCCATTGCCCTGCTCTGCTGTGAGTGGCAAGAAATCAGTTCATTTTGACATGCTTGCTTTGCCCTGCTGGTGATTTCTGAGTGTCCTCTCCCTGTCCTCCTCTTCACCCACCACCTGCAGATATTTACCAGCACTGTGCTAGTCTTAGCAGGCAGATCTGCAGGGCTCTGGAGCATTTCAGGTGGCTCTGTGGGCCAGCACCAAGTGCTCAGAGTTGTGAAAAGCTTCCCGTGCCTTGCACGTGTGACGTGGGTAGAGTGACAGCAGGTAAATGTGGGGGGTGTCTGCTCCTTTCCAGGCAGAGTTTGTCAGATGGGGCTGCTGTTGGCTTTGACATCGAGTGGCCACCAGCATACACCAAAGGGAGGATGGCCAAAACAGCTGTAATCCAGATGTGTGTCGCTGAGGACAAGTGTTACTTGTTTCACGTCTCCTCCATGGCAGGTACTGTACCTCTGCTCATACTTAGGGCATGAACTGCTCACTGTTTCTCATGGTTATCTTTGAACTGAAGCCTTGAGCAATGGCCAATATATCCTATCACATGAGACAGTAAAAATCCTTCCTTTTTCTCCCCTTTCCCACCTATAATAAAGGGATTTATTCTTTGAGGAGTGCCTGTATATTAAGACAATCTTAGCTTGCCAGGTGTGCTTGAAAACAGGGTGTGGGTTCTGAACAGGGGAGAAGAGTCTTATTTGGGGATTGTTTTTCTCTGGGTGAGACTATTTTATTCCAGTTTTCAAAATTTAATTCCCTGCTCCTATAACGAGTTTTCTGTTTAGTGCCAAAATAAACAGTGAACCTAAATAGAGCGGGCTGTGCGTTTTTTTGGTTTATTTTTTTGTTTGGTTTTTTTTGTGTTTTTTTTTTTCATTTGGCTTCAACAAGAAGCCTCAAAAATGATGGCTCTTGTGTTCTTTATTCCCAATTCCTGCATTATATTATATTGGGAAAGATATCTGGATATCTGGTATGGTACAGATGTGGGGAGAGAAGGGGGTGTGCTTAGCAGAGGCTGAATTCATTATGGATGTGAATAAAAGCTTCCAAATAGGGAAAATAGGGATGAGGGAAGGAGCTGGCAATTTTATAACCTTTGGTTTAAAATGTTAGATTAAAACTATGCCTGTGAGAGGTTTCTGATTTCCCTGGGGGACTCATGCTGAGGTATAATAGCGATCATTTTAATGTTGGTGTTCAATCCTTTGTCATTTAGAGCAAATGGGGTGGAAAATTTAATTGCTGGAGGCCATTCCATCCGGGAGGCTGGGGAGCACAAAGGAAAATGATGTGAGGAGAGGAAGCTGAGGGAGCAAGAGCCATAAAGAGCTGGAATGCTTCTGATTCTGGCAGGGAAGATGTTTGTGTGGCTGCTGTGGTACAGCAAAAGGTGGTGTTTCCCTCTGGATGGTTTTCTGAAGTGCCTGCTCTTGCCAATGGAGGATGCACTTTGAACTGAGTGACTTGTGCAGGGACCAGAGCCAGTTTCTGCTTGTTATGGCAGTGTATGTGATCTGCAGAAATGCTGGCCAAACCACAATAAAAAGCAGTAAGTCCTAGTGAAAAAGCTTTCTCCTGCAGGAGGAATTGGCTGTTCTTGGACTGTGTATAGATGGCAAAACCACGTTTATTTATTTGTCAGGAAGATTGTTCATAATTTTTCATTTTTTTAGTGTTTTTTTTTCATTTCCTGACAGATTTCTCAAAATGTGACCTGTTTCTCAGATTGTAGCTTTTGCACAGTCTTCAAGTTAGATTTTTGTTTTTTGTTAGTCACTTTTCTAAGAATGAGGTGGTGGAAATGGGGCAGGAGTTCTCCACTGGGGAGTGCCCATCCTGGAAGGTCGTAATGATGATTCCCTTAGGTGGAAACGGTGGAAACCCCTTGTACAGCAAGCCTCTGTGTATGCTGCAGGCTTTTATTTGATTGAATCCTCTCTATATGTGGAGGATTTTCCATCTTTTCCTATAGCTCACGTGCTTTGGGAATGCTGTGCTTTGTCTGCCTCTCACAGCACCAGGCTGCTACTGTTTGGGGGGCGGGGGGGTTACCAGTTATTTTTTAATGCTTTGGGGGTGGCTCTGTGATTTCCCAGTCCACAGCATAGCTGACTGTGGCTGTAGCTGCAAATCTACCTGTACAGTGGCAGCCATCAAAGGGCAGAGATAATTAATGCACACAAAAAAAAAAAATAGTGCACAAATAAAATCCGTAGTGCCAAGTGTTTGTTGGAGTACATAAATGCATATTGCAGGGCTGAGAAAAGGTGATGTTTGAAATGAAACCCAAGGCAGATGAGCACTGTGTGCCTGTGCAGTTGTGTGTTTGCAAGTACTAGATTTGCACTTGAGACTAATTCAGAGTATCCAGCTGTGGGGTCCTGAAGGTATGGATTTAAATAAGATGCTCTGAATTTTAAATGGGAGCAAACACACGGGGGAGGAAAAGGCTGTTATTGTTCAAGGATGAAGTGTCTGGGGCTGTTCTTCCTGTAGAAAATGAGATGAGAAAACTGCCTGCTTTAATTCACTCCTGTAAGCTTGAAAATACCCTTTGATCCAGGTTTGCTGTGCCATCAGTTTGGGAGAAATCAAAATACAATACTCAGTATCTGTGTGCATCTTGGAACATTGTGGGTTTTTGATTGCTGACAAGACTGACATGTTTGGGCCTGGCACAGCATCTGGTTGGTGGATTCTGTTTTCCAAATGCTGTTGTTGGAGCAGCCCAGCCTTAGCTCTGAGTTTGTCTCCAGAGAGTCTGTGCTTCTGGTGATTTCCCATGCTTATGGTTTCAACTGTTGCCCAGAAATGTGAAATAGCAAAAACTGTGAAGAAATTATGGGGGAAATAGTAAAATAATATTGGATTTCATGTAATGAACACTGAATTTTGAGAATTAAAGTATCTTTAGGTTGTTTTTGTTTTGGTTTTTTCTTTTAACTTTGTTTGTTTCCAGGTGCAGGATGATTTGTGTATTTCAGCTGTTTCCTTCTTGCTTGTCTGCAGATGACCCATCACAACCAGTTGAAGTTTTCAGTCATTCCAGAGAGAAATCAGATAAACAGAGGTGGCTTTTCCCTTAAAAGCCCAGGATTTTGCAGATGGCCTTTGTGCTTGGATTTTGTCATTTCCATTAGATTTTCTGGCATCTTCCAGTATTTAGTTTCTCATGTTTGGGCTTAATCTATTTTAGGTTTTCCCAAGGGACTCAAAAGGCTGCTCGAAGATGAAACAATTAAAAAGGTTGGCGTAGGAATTGAGGGAGATCAATGGAAGCTGATGAGTGACTTTGAAATCAAACTGAAGAGCTTTGTGGAGCTGGCTGACGTTGCTAATGAGAAAGTAAAAGTCTAAAACCTTTTTGTTGTGGGAGGGAATCTTGTTATGGTGCTGCTGTGCAAAAGGAGGCTTCCTTGTCCTGGTTGGAGTTCCATTCCAATAGTAAAGGTGCTCTGTGGAATAAAGCAGAGATCTGTTGTAACTTATTCAGAAACTGTTTAAAAACACCTCTGAAACTCTGCAGAACCAAGTGCTGTCTTTCAGTGAGCCAGTTTTTAATCAACATTTGTCCCCTCTCAGCTCTGTTCACTTCAGGTATTCACAAGATGTACCTTCTGAGTTCAGCTTTTCCTTTAATTCTTGGTGATGGAGATGGGCCAGGTAGTTCTGCTGGCAGTGGTGTCATTGTCCCAGCAATGGCTGAACCTCATCAACAGGCTACCAGAAGGCAGCCCTGCTGCCGTGGCTTGCTGGGTGCTAGAGGGAGGCATCAAGGTCTTCCTTGAAGCCCTTCCTGCAGAGGTGTTTCTGCCACACAATCTGGGAATAGATTTTCTGTAGGATTATCTCTAGTCCTATGATTCTCAGGCTGGTGTCACTTCAGCTCTGCTCTGGGTGCTGTTTCCAGCAACTGGTGAGCTGCTGTTTACAAGTTGTGCTGCCTTTGGCATGCCCTGAGTGTCAGTTTTGTGTCAGAGATGGTTTGATGCAGGGCCACCTGTGCTGTCTTTTTAGGTAAAGGAGCCAAAGTCTTCTTATTTCTAGCACATCCCTTAAAGCTTTTTTTTTCTGTGTGCACCTTACTTGTGCTTGGTCTCTCCACACATTTCTCTTTCCTTCTGTGGTGCTGCACAGTGCTTTCCATAGGAGCCAATGCAGAGTTTGGTTTGGAAATGATGCAAATTAGCTGTTTTGCTCAAGCAATAAGAGGAGCTGTTATTTCTTCAAGTTGGAGTTTCCTCAGTCACCCCACTTTTTTTTTTATCCCCTCATTCAACTTGGGATAATTTGTTGTGAAGATGAGCAATGTGATCTCTGATAGCAGCTTAAAAGTCTTCTGCTGAAGAGAAAACAAACCGAAAATAAACTTGAAAGAGAACAAAAGAACAGGGTTATATATAACGGCACAACGGGAGGGGAAGGGCTGGGGGAGCCTAAAAAGAACAGTTGGGAGGGTTTTTTTTATACCAGACTCAAGGCAATGAGCTGCTAATGCTGCACTGCTGCTGTTCAGCTCCCCAGCTGGGCACATTTTCCAAGCTGTAATAGCAGCAGGCTGTGCCCTTGAGGCCTGGATCCTTGGGCTCTGGAGGAAAGTTTCTCAGACTGGCTCTGGACACAGCTGAGTGCAGCCACTGGGGCTGACAAGGAATTGCAAAGGCAATTGGAGGCAGCAGCGTGCTGGGGTGGCTTTTGGAAACTTGAGACTCGTGGGCTAGAGCTGTGCTCTTCTGCTTTGTGCTTGGCTTCAGCCTGACAAAAGATGTCCAACATGCACAGGCAGGCTTTAATATTCCTGTGGTTTTATTACATAAATCCCTGGTGCTGGATACTGAGTTTTTCTAATTAGAAAGGCAAATAACAGGAAAATCCTGGAGGAGAGAGGGGGTGCTGTTTAAGTCTAGGGCTTTTATTTTATCAACCAAGAGGTTGTTTTGTACAGATGCCTTGTATTTTTAATAGTGTGACAGCACTGAGAAGAATTACTGCTTTGAAAAACTAAGTATGCTTTGACTAACCCAGAGCTCTTGGCTGCTAACAAGGGATTGAGTATGCTTTGCTCTTTTTGGGGAGGTGCAGATGCTTTCCTTTTTAAACAAATCCCCTGCTTCTGGTGTTTTGTTGGGTTTTTTTTCCTCCAGCTGAAGTGCAAGGAGACGTGGAGTCTAAATGGCTTGGTGAAGCACCTTTTTGGCAGGCAGCTGTTGAAGGATCAGTCTGTCCGCTGCAGCAACTGGGGGCAGTTTCCACTCAACGAGGAGCAGAAGCTCTATGCAGCCACAGATGCCTATGTATGTACCACAGGGGGTCAGCATTCCAACCTCTGGGAGTGCATCCCTTCTCCAGTGTGCTCCTAGCTGCTGGTATTTTTTTTTAGTCCCTTGTCTGCAGGTGTTCCCTGCAGCTTGATACCGCTTTTGGATGTATTTCCCTCTGTTTTTGTCTTCTCTCTTAGCTGCTAATGAAGCCAAATCTTGTTAAATGTAGTATGGGAGGTGAAATTCAAAAGCAACTTGGGAGGAACACAGCCTTCATTTGTGGCTAATACAGGTGAACCACAATATGGATTTTCAGGAAGAGCTCAGTTGCATATGAGTTTTGTGCTTCTCCAGAAGTCCCTGTTATTTCAGTATTCTGCATGAGTTTTGGTTTATCTGCAGTTCTGTGGAGGGTTTCACCAATATGCTATCAATTGCCACCTGCTTCCTGGGAGAAAATAAAGGGAAAAATCCTTTCAGTCTCTTATTTCTAGGCTTAGAGGAAGGGAAGAGGGACAGTGGTTTCTTTTATGACTTCTAGTTTAGTTAGAAGTTCAGCCATGGAGGGTTTAGCACCTGTGAAGACACAAAACAGTACAAAAAAACATTTTCCATTTTTTTGTGCCTTGTTCAGCTTTTGTAGCCATTTTTTCCAGGCAGTGCATCTTTCCCACTATGCTCTGTTCACCTGGCCTGCCTTTTGGAGCCTCCCAGGAAAACATGAAGGAGTAACTTGTTTCTTTTTCAACACGTGTAGCCTAATTAGCACATTGCTGGCTTTAGGCTGTGTTTTTCTGTTAGAACTCATTATTCATACCAAGGGAAATACTAAACACACAGAATCCATCTTGGTGTGTTTGTAGCTCTTCTCCTGGAGCACGGCATGAAATCTGAATGAGGTGAGCAGATGGTGGGACTGGGAGCTGAGCACTGAGAGCCTTCTGTGTGCAGCCAGCTTGCTGAGATGACCCATTCTGGGACCTGTCTAAGAGTATCCATTCCAGGGGGAGTCCCAAGTCAGCATTTGGCCCTTTGTGCAGCATTCTGTAACATGTAACCTGGTCCTGATGGACAGTGGAGTCAGGGTAGTAATTAGTGTCATTAGATGGGAGCTTTGGATTTCTGCTGGTCACGCTGTATTGGTGCCATGATTTGCCTGATTAACTCCTGATAAGGTTTTTTGGTACTATTTTTTTTCTCTGTAGAGTATAGAATACTAATAGTTTCTTCTCCCTCCTAGGCTGGCTACATTGTTTATGAAAAACTGAAAAATATGAGTATGAGTGACCATAAATTACTTGGAGTGAGCAAAGGTAAGTTGTCCATCCAGGCATAAGGAATTTATTCCATGCACAATTGCATATTCCATTTCCCAGCAGATATTTTAATAGTTTCAGGTTTGTTTGGCTTCTTGATGATTACAGATGACTTGCAGAGGGAGCACATAGGAAGAGGTCTTGGATGCCCAGGTTAACCAAACTCTGTGGCTGTTTTCCATAGGATGTAGGAAGGTACTCCTAGGATAATTTTTTGTTTATCTCTGCTGTACACAGAGATGGGAAGAATTCCTGCTGTCATTTTGGTTTGTTTATGGTAACACTTCAGTGAGTTAATTTCAGTGCTGCTGAGGCAGGGACAAATACCTAATTTAAGATTAAATAGGGCTACAAAACAAACCATGTTAGCAAGTAATGTTCTTACTGGGGCATATCAATAGGACCCAAATGTTTTAGAGCAGTTTAACATTATTTACTTTGTCAGAGGAGATTTTAAAATCTTAGTTGTTATTCAGTTCTGTGTTTGATAAAGATATTGTAGGTAGCTTAAGGCTGAAAAAGAGATGGTGAGGGGTTTGTTTCCTTTTTGTTTTGGCTGAATTTTACTTCCCTGTCAAAAGTGGCAGTGTTGTTCCCTTGATCAGAGGTGCAGGGTTTGGCCTTGGTTTAGTCAGCATGTCTGTGTTAGCAGCTCTTTTCTGGGAGCTGGGAGCGACTGCTTTGTTCCCATGGGTGTACCTGTTTTCCCTGAGCTTGTGTAATGGAAGAGAAGCAATGCTGGAATACTTGGAAGCTTGGCCCAATTCTCTGTACTTGATTTTTGAGCCCTGGAAAATGCTGTCTTCCCAGCTGTAGATGTAGGAATGCAGTCGCAGGAGTGTGAGTTCTTTAGGTGGAGACCCCAATTATTACAAAATAACCAGTTGTTGCACTGCTTACAGATGCCACATCTGAGGGTGTGAAGGAGCGCTTGGCTTCCCTGGCTGAAGAGATAACAGACCTGGCTTCTCACATCCTTGACTCTTCTGGACAACTGGAAAACTTCCAGAGGTCAGTTTTGTGCTGACTTGTCTCTAGCTCTGCAATCAGTGTTTTGCTTTTGGTCTCCCAGGTCCCACACAACAAAGTACCTATATTTGAGCACGCAT
This sequence comes from Chloebia gouldiae, assembly GCA_003676055.1. Lineage (NCBI taxonomy): Eukaryota > Metazoa > Chordata > Aves > Passeriformes > Passeridae > Chloebia > Chloebia gouldiae. The sequence goes on along the minus strand of QUSF01000069.1, from coordinate 957,397 downwards.
CTGTTACCTGATTGTTGTTTTTCAAGAAAATGTATTTTTTTATATGTATTTTCACCTGTCTGACTGCAAGGGATTTGACACTGAAGTTGGCCGAATTTTGCTCTGAAGGGTAGTAACTGCCTCTTGAATTTTGCTTTATCTTCCTTGGTTTTACCTCCTAGGGCTGCAGAAATACTAACAACGATATCAGAGAACATCAGTGCTTTGAAAACCACCCTGTTTGGCTCAAGTTTCCCTTCTGGACTGGAAAGGAGCTGTGCTGCAAACAGAACACATTTTGTAGCCAAGTCAGCAAACGTCCAAGCACAAAAAGCAGAATGTGCTGAGCAACCTGAAGGTGACCTCAACATCTGCTCTGATGCTACGCTGGCTGGCCTCTGGGAGGAAGAAATGAGTGGAGAGGAGGCACAGAGAGGTAACACTGCTCTGGAAAACAGAGCTCCAGCAGCCAGATTTATAGATGAAGAGGACAGGGATGACTTCATGTCCCTGGACATTACTGAGCAAGAGCTTCAGGTCCTGGAGCATCAGGCTGCGAAGGAATTGGTCAGTGAAGCTGCACCTGAGGTAATGAGCACTTGTTAACTTCTAACATTTCTTTCACATGTTTTTAATGGACAGGCCCCAGAGCTGAATGTTGAGCTTAATTATCTTCGGTAAGAAGTTAAAGCACATGAATAAGTGGCTTGTAGGAGGTTCAAAAGGTTGGAAGGTAGTGGGTGAAATAGAAATTACTTTGCTCCTAAGAGAATCATGTTGATTTTGTAGGAGGCATGTTCTACAGACAATGAACAAAATGTGTCCTCTGTCATAGAGAGTGATGAAGAGCTGGAAATGGAAATGCTGAAGGTGAGTGCCTCAGGGTTTATTTTTCAGTTTTTTTTCTAATGATGCTGCTCTGGGATCACAGTGGAGTGGAGCATGGTTAAGGGGAGGGAATATGAAGCAAAAAGGTGTGGCTTACAGAAGCAGGACAGAATAAACACATGGATACCTAAAGAATTCAATTTGCTGGGGTTAGACTGGAGTATCATTGGCCTCCTGTGTCATCTTTACTTCATCAGCTTGGACTTGATCCACCTGTTGGATTAAAGTTGTTATAACTGGATTCAAAATTGGTTACCATATCATATTACCCGAGAGAGACATTTTATCTGCTCTTCCATGCTCCAGAGTAACTTTTTTTGTTTTTTCTTAATTGCTCAGTCTCTAAAAGATGTAGATGACTGTGAAGGAGTTCTACCAGAAGGAGAGTCCAGTAAAGCCAGGAAAACTCCTGACACAGAGGTGGATGTAGCACCAGATGGTGATGAAGATGAAGGCATCGAGGAAGAGGAGGAGGAATGTTTGGGTATGGTTTTTTAAAAGTCTTAGTGCATGATGAAATAAATTTTTAAAAATCACTGTCTGTTGAAGCAGCCATAGAAGCACAGTGACTTTTAGGGGTTGATTTCTCAAAATGGGAAGGTACAGCTTGCCTGAATTTCTAAGGGGGACTTAGACTGTGTCAAGATGAAAATACAGAGGTGTGCTTGGCAAGAGAGAATTAAGTTCTGCCGTGGTCAGCTGATGTCTGCTTCATGAGAGTAAAACTGACTTGGGGTTGTGGGGGACACCTCCCCTGTCTGCCTGTGCTCTTCTCCTGTTGCTGCTTAGTGGCAGAATTCAGAAGTTGGGCCTTGGGGGTGATTTTTGACTTGCTTTGGGGTTGTCCCTGTGGAGACAAATCAAAGTGGGGAAAGCAGCTGAAATGTGAGGAGGACCACACCTTGACTGGTTTGGATGAACGTGTTCCAGATGATGCAGTTAGGCATTGCAGTCCTATTGCTTTATCTCATTAATGAAGCCATATGTTCTCCTCCTCATGAAGGGTCTCTGAGGAGCCTCTTTGCTTTTTTAATCCTTCATTTCAGCCTGAAAATATCTCGAGTTTGTCTTTCTTTTCACTGGAATTGCCCAAATTCTAACCCCTGGGCGTCATGAACCGTGAGCAGACTGTTGTTTGTGGAGACAGTGCTTTATCTTTCTAAAATTTAATCCCAAATTAGTGTTCTCTCCTCTCTCCCAATAAAGATCCACTCCTGCCAGAGCCTGGAGAAAGCCACATCATGTGTCTGAAGACCTATTTTGGGCATTCTTCATTTAAACCGTGAGTACGTTTTCTGTTAAAGTGGACACTCTGGTATGGGTTCTTGCCCTTCCTTCAGCCTGGATGATGTTTTTGTTACTGCTCGCTTGAAAAAAATGGCAACAAACAAATCCAGGTCTTGTTCACACTCTGTGTTGGAGATAAGTGATCCACAAGCACTGTGAAAACTGCAGGTGTTATTTGTCATCTCCTGTGTGTGTCTGCTTCAAGTGCTGCTTGCCTGAGTCCTGTTAGAGATCCCCACTCTGGCGCTCATGGCCCTGCCTGCAGTGTTTGGTGTCTTGAGTGCTGCAGTGTGCAAAGACTCTGAGGCAGCCTCAAGGGTCCCTTTAGCCCACAATTCCACAGAATATGCAGTTTCATACAATTTACTTGTTATCTGTGGTGGCCAAAATCAAATACTGCCCTTTGTTTAATTTAAAGGGTCCAGTGGAAAGTGATCAATTCTCTTTTGGAAGACAGAAGAGATAATCTTGTTGTCATGGCAACTGGTGAGTTACCACTGCATCCTAAGAAACAATAGAAAGCTGTTCCCTTTTTGGGGGAGAGCAGTACAACAAAGATGGCTTGGTTTTTTGGGGTGTTAGACTTATTTGTTGTAGCTGCATAGAAAGCATGATGTCTCTTGTGCTTTTTTTTCCCCTCTCAGGCTATGGAAAAAGCTTGTGCTACCAGTTTCCTCCTGTTTACACTGGACACACAGGAGTTGTCATCTGCCCCCTCATCTCCCTGATGGAGGACCAGGTGCTGCAGCTGACGTAAGTGACGTGGTGGCAGTGCCAGGCTGCTGCTGGATTGTTCATGGACACACGTGGGTCCTGCCTGTGGCCTTCCTGGGTGTCTCCCATTTGCAGCAGGCTGTTCGTGTGTCAGCTGCAGGGCATGTGTTTCTCAAGGAGCACACACAGCCCCTTTCAGCAGTCTCAGATCCCTGAATTTGCCACATAGGTGAACCAGAGGCTGAGGCTGCAAAGGATGGATGTTGGTGAGAGGATTCTGAAGGCACTTATTTATTTCTGGATTCACAGGCCTTTTGTGTCCACACCGAAGTGATGGGGGAGCTGTTTGAGGCTATCAGACTCGTGTCAAAGTTTAGTAGGGCTTGCTTTGGGTCTGAGCAGTGACATCTGAACCCGGTATAGCTGGAAGCTGTAGGCAATCCAGATCAAAGCTGCAGCACGGGCTTTCAAGAGGGACAGTGTAGTAGGTCTCCTAACACCTGGCCTCTTCACTTCTTCAGAGATCAGAGGGGGGAACTTGTGGGTGACACCAAATCACTCAGATGTGAGGTTTTTAGGTGTTGTTGAGATAAATCTTTGATTTTTTTAATAGCTGATAATGCTTTCCCCACGTGTCTTCTCTTCCTATTGTAAGAGCTATACACTTCTGACACTTTTGCACTGAAGCTGTGGGACTCACGCTGAGTTGTGTGGTTCATTCCTGCTTTGTCCACCTTGGGAAGAAGGAGTTTTTTTGTGAGAGAGGGGAAATGAAGATGTTTTGAAGTGAAGAACATCAATTAGATGTGGTGTTTTCTGCTGCACATCGTGGCTGTGTGCAGATGAATGGCTAGACAGCCTAAGCTTCTTGACTGTTACTCAGCAGGGTGTCTGTGTGACTTCTCCACTGTTTTCCTCAGTGGAAGGGCTTTATTCATTGCCTTCCCAGAGGGTCATTCATTTTGGAGGCCGAGGAGTCTGAATCTCTCCAAACTGCAGCAGTTTGTCTGTCTGCAGTTTGGAATGAGCAGCTGTGGAAACCAAGGGCTCTGGGACAGTGCTGCAAATCACCAAGTTAAGAGGTAAAATATCAATCGGTTGGCCTGGTAATTATTATGTCATTAAAAACCAGCCACCTGATCTAAAATTAGCAGATGCAACATCAGTAGCTCACAAATGATTAAGCAAGGTGAAAAATAGTGGGCTAGCAAGGCTTACATCCAAATGTGAGGAACTGCTGCAGTGAAGAGTTAAAGAAAATATGTGTAGCATATTCTGTTGGTATTTAAGTTTAAGTACTTGTGAACTTATGCAAAGAAAACCACCTTCCTTTCTCTGATTCCTACTAATCCAGTGTGTGTCTTGTGGAGACTGCTGGAGGGGAAGTGGAAGAGCGTTTGGGTGGCAGGAAGAGCCGTGCACCACTCTTACTTTTTCAAAAGGTGTTTCACACAAAGATCCTTGAAGAAAGTAGTCTCTGACCTTGCAGCTTGAACTTCCTTTAGAAATGCTGGCACAGGCTGGAAGCTAAAGCTTGGAGAGTGAGTCTGTTCATGACTGTGCTTTTTTATTTCTGCAGAATGACAGGGATTCCAGCTTGCTTCCTTGGTTCTGCTCAGACAAAACAGGTCAAGGATTCCGTCAGAGGGTGAGTTTTAGCCAAGCTGTCTGGTACTCTGGGCTGTGACAGAGGGGTACTGGAGGGGGTAGGAGGTCTCCCTGCTCCATCACCACTGAAACTCCTGGTTCAGGCCCAGCCCTGGGACCTGGCACTCAAGATCTTGTTTGCATTCACCCAGGCTGAGTGTGTGGGAGGCTACAGCCACCCTCCTGTGCTTTTTGGCTGGGGAAGTGGAGCTTATTGACTCAGCTGTGTTCTGATTTACACCTGATTTTAGTCAGGTTTTAGACCTGTCAGCAGCACAAGAGTCCCTTCTTATTCTAAAGGCTGGCAAATCTGGCTTTCCTATTGCTGTAATGCCTCGCTTTCCTGTGGTTCTGAAATGTTTTTTGTTGTCTTCACTTAATTCTTCTTGTTTGCCATCAGAAATCTGTTGTTCTCAAATTGTTTTTCAATCATGACTTCATTGAATTGTGTGGAATCTTCTCTTCTGTGTCAGTGTATTTTCTCCTGGTTTTTCAGGGGTCAGTACAGAGTTATATACATGACTCCAGAGTTCTGTTCAGGGAACTTAAAGTTACTTCAGGACCTCAACCAAACTGTTGGTAAGTTGGAGGTAAGACTGTGGGTGAGTTGCCATGCAGCTTAAACTGGTCATTATGTTGAAGCCTTTTTGATAGTTGGAGACTTCTCACTCATTTCTTGGTGAGAGTAGTGACACCATTTATTCCCATTCATCACACAAGATGCTGTTACTGATGAAAAAAATCATATATGAGTGTTTGTCTGAGACAATCAGGCTTTGTATTACAATACAGGAAATATAACAAATGACATATGTAATTCTGTCTTGTGACTGTGGTTGAGAAGCAATGAGTGGGAAAAGGTCCTGTTGGAGCTATCTTGATATTTTGACCCATGTGAGGGATGTTGGATGTCTGGAGCTTGGATTGTGGTGGGGGGAGACTGTAAAAGCTCCTGGGCCTTTTTTATGAAAGAGGCCTTAAAGGTGGTGCAGCAGAATGCATTCCAGGAAGAATAACCTAAGCGCTGCTGGTGGCCTCTCAGGAAAGCTGGAGCTTGCTGTGCTGTGATTTGTCCCCCAGGTATCACCCTCATAGCTGTGGATGAAGCTCATTGCATCTCCGAGTGGGGCCATGACTTCAGGAGCTCCTTCAGAAATTTAGGCATGTTAAAGAAAGCTCTGCCATCGGTGAGGTTTGCCTGTATTGGGTTTCTGATACAAGAAGAGGGGTTTGTGTGGCAGTTTGGAAATATCAGCCTTTTAATGTCGTGCTCTGGGTGTACTGACTGTGCTGGTTGGGAGTTGGAGCTGTCAGTGACTGGGCTTTGTAGATTTTTTTCCCAGTGTTTAAACTAAGGGTGTTCTGAACTTGGACTACCAGAAACTTAGGAAATTTAAATTGCTTTAAATCCCTATGCTGAGGAAGATGTTGTCCCTAAGCTTTTGGTTTAATATTGGAGCACTTTGTCTTACCTGACCAAGTGACTTGTAGGAGCATGCCACTGATTTCTAGACACTCCTCAAGCACTTAGTGCATAAGCTTAGAAATTTAGACCTGAACTTAACATGCTTTTATTGAGAGTGTCATCCTATACTCCCTAAATTTAGCTAATCACATCAGTGAATTACTGTGGACTCGTGGAAGATACATTCAGAATAAAACTTTGTATTTCAAGTGTTCTGTTCCTGTCTGTGCGCTCAAGAGCTTTGGTCTAAAATGTTCAAGAAGCTCAATATTAACTATATTTTTCAAATGACTGAACTTACCCAATGATCAACACATTCAAGTGCCTCTTGAGGTTCTGTATGAGTAGACTTGAGGTTTTTGGTGTAAAAAATGATCAGTGAGAGGTCATGAATGTTATTCTACATCTCTTTGCAGGTCCCCATTATTGCTTTGACTGCAACTGCCAGTCCCTCGATCAGAGAGGACATAGTGAAATGCCTGCACCTGAGGAATCCCCAGGTCACCTGTACCAGTTTTGACAGACCTAACCTGTACTTGGAAGTTGGACAGCAAACTGGAGACATCTGTAGGGATTTGAAGCAGTTCCTAATTAGGAAAGGAAGGTAAGGATTTAAGCCTAGTTTTGATCCCTCAGATGTGTTTTTTACAGGCAGGTGGGTTTTTTTTATTCTGTATCTTTAGATGTTGTTGTTGTTATTTTCAGCAGTTCTATGTATGAGTTTGAAGGCCCCACTATCATCTACTGTCCTACAAGAAAGGCCACTGAGCAGGTGGTGTGTGCACTGAATAAACTCAACGTGGCCTGTGGTACCTACCATGCTGGCATGGGGAGCAAGCAGAGGAGAGACACTCACCACCAGTTCATGAGGGATGAAATTCAGGTACTTTTAGGTCCTATTTAGAATTGCAGAGTTTTTGGTGGAAGAAAATTTTGGAATATCAACCTGTGTTCTTCATGTTCTTCACTCAGAACTGTCTGCAGTTCTGGGTGAAGAAATTGCTGGTCTGTGCTGACAGGAATAAGATTCCTGGCTTATCTTTGGAGTTTCTCTAGTAATTCCCTTAAACATGCATGGTATCCAAGGAAAATGGAGGTAGCTGGAACAAGAGCACAACTGGTGGGAGCTGCTGCTTTCTGGAGCAGCAGAGATATCCTGGGGCTGCTTGCGTTCCCTTTCATGACCTGCTTTGTGCCTGTTGAGAGCAGCTACTGGAAAACACTCCTGCATCTGCCATGGCACATCCCTCTCATGATTATGATCCTATGGCTGTGCTCTGGCCAAACTCAGCACCAAAAGCACGTGGCTGCTGTTTTGCAGTGCGTTGTGGCCACGGTGGCCTTCGGCATGGGCATCAATAAAGCTGACATCCGGCTGGTGATCCACTACGGCGCCCCCAAGGAGATGGAATCCTATTACCAGGAAATGGGGAGAGCCGGGCGCGACGGCCTTCCTGCGGCCTGCCACGTCCTCTGGGCTGCCACAGACCTGGTCTCTAACAGGTACAGCTCTGGACACTGCCCTTCTCTCCCTCCTCAGAGCTTTTTGCCATGGCTCTCTGCAGTTCAGAAGCCTGTGGGCTTGGAAGGACCTCTCTGTCTCTCTCCTGTTCTAGCCTCTTTGGGATAATGTTTGGAAGAATATGAAATGCTCTCCTGAGTATGCCCCGTGGTGGGGAAGCAGGCAGGCAGCTTGGGTCTGGTTTTAGTAGGATAATTTTTCTATCTCTTCCTGGAGAATAGGAGGGCATTGTCTGGCATATTTCATATTTTCATTTTCATAGTGGTCAACATTTAAGGCTGTGCATTTTTTGCTTCTGTCTCAGACGCCTCCTGGGCGAGATCCGCAACGAGGCGTTCCGGCTGTACAAGCTGAAGATGTTGGCAAAGATGGAGAAGTACCTGGTGTCCAATAACTGCAGGAGGAAGTGAGTGCTGGAGCCTATTTAGTGCTTTGTCACTGCAGGCAGCTTTGGTAAGAGCTGCAGGGACTCAGGCACAGCTGGGGGCTGTAACCAGAAGGCAGCTCAGACTCACAATGTGTTCTCCAAGCACAGAACATTCCATTCTATATTAATAAGCAATATCAAAAGTACATCCTTCAGCACATTTATACATTTCCTTGTTTGCTTATTTTCAAAAAACACTTTTTCTTTAGAGGAATCAAGGCTAAATAATTGGTTCCCCAGTGAATTAATTAATGATGCTGATTTTGACTCCATTTTCTGCAATAAATGTCACGTGTAAATTCTTGGTCTTGTATTGAATTCTTTTTGTTCCCTTGGGTAGAATCATCCTGTCTCATTTTGAAGACAGACAACTCCGAAAGGTTTCCTCTGGCATCATGGGCACAGAAGAATGCTGTGATAATTGCAGGTCCAGGTAAGCTTTCTTCCCTGAAGGCTGATCCTAGAGGTTATGTTCTCTCAGCCTGACTTACAAGGCAAATTATCTAAAAGAATTGACTTTCATGCATCTCATCTTGCAGCTGTTCAGCTTGAGGTTTATTTTTGAACATCTCTCTAACCTTTTCCAGTGAGTTGAGCAAACTGTGATAAGCTCCAAATGAGGCTGTGGGAAAGCCTGGAAGCAGAGCAGGATCACAGTTCCTAAAAGGGGTTTAGAGCAACACTCAGTGAAAAGCACTTCTATTCATCAGTTTAAGCCCTGTTAGGTAATTAATCCCAGAAGACAACACTTGCAAATGGTGTGTGGTACCAGGTGTCTAAGGCTAAATTGCCCCAGTGTCCAGGGAGTTGTTCTCCTGTGCTGACATGTGCTCTTTTAACCTTGCTAATAATCTCATGCATGTGCTGTGGGGGACTCAGGAGGCTGATAGGCACGGAGGCATGAGCAGAAACACCTTTGTCACTTCCTTCTGTAGCTGGAATAAAGCTTTCCCTGAAGTTACATTGAAGCGTTCCTTGCTCTTGCTGTTAGCCTGCTGCTTTCTGATCCCAGGCAAGGTGCTAGGCTGTGGTGCTTTCTGGAGAAGTGTTACCAGTTTAGCTACTGAATTTCTGTATGTCAAGGATTAGGACATCTTTGCCTGGCCTCTACTACAACTAAGTCTAAAACAAATTTAAAAGATCATAATTGCCTTCTTTGCAGTCACATTGCAGTGCCAAAAAGCCAGGTAGTGAGGTTTTTTTTTTGCAGAACTGAAATCACTAGAAATAGATAATTTTCATTTTATCTCTTTAGAAGTGGTTTGTGCCGGTAATTTTTCAGTGGGTTCTTTCAGTCAGTAAGACATGCATTAACAAACCTTACATAGCCTTTAGTGGGGTTGCTCTTACTGCTGGTTTTTGTTTTTTTCTTTACGTTTTTAAAGAAACAGGAGAAAGTTTTCAAGTGCGGTTAAAGAAATGTTGTGCACGCCCAAATCAATACAAATATTTAAATATTGAATTTCAATTTGCTGAGACAATGCTCTTAACTGCAGGTGTGGTGGAGACCTTACTGTAGGGTTGGGGAGTTGTCTGAGAATTTACATGGATAGAAATATAAATGTGTCTTGAAGTTACCTTGATGCAAACATTTAAATGTATAAAACTAGGACTGACATTGCAGACTAAGCACAAGTAATCCCTTGTGGTTATTTCATTTAATTATTTAATTAATCACTGGGTTGACAGCATCTGGAGCAAGGGAGAGGGGGCTTGGTTTGTTTGTGTTAAGCTTGGCTTCCTTTGTGCCTTCCAGCGGCTCCTGCCTTGCAGTCCCCAGTGACTTTGAGGGCGGATTGCAGGACTTTGGGAAGCAAGCACACCAGCTGCTGTCTGCAGTGAGTGCCCTGGATGAGAAGTTTGGGACCAGAATGCCAATTCTGCTCCTTCGAGGGTCTGTAAGTGATGGGGCAGCTCCTTGTGTGTGTTCTGAGGGGAGGGGCTGTGACAGTGTCTCTCTTGATTGACTTGTCAGTCAGGACATGCATATGCATAACGTCCATGTGTGTGTACCCTTTTTCTTGGAGAGATGGAGGTTTGTGTAGAGAGACAGTCTTGACTTTAGGAAGCTGCTCAGCTCCACTCCCCATGCAACAAGCAAGATGATTGTCCTCTAACTTTTTGCAAAAATGCCTCATTTTTATTATCTTGCAAGAAACAGCCTTTTCAGAATTAAGGATAAACATTTTGGCTCAATTAGCTAGCTTATGTTTGAATAAAGCAAAGGGTGGCTTCCACTGTAGCTGTCTGACTGTGCTGCTTTCTGACTTGAAGTACTGAAGTAGGGTACCAGAGTAAATGTAAATTAATAACCATACACCTTTAATTATAATTGTTTTGAAATAGTAAGCAACAAACTCACTGGAAATAAATTAGAATAAGAACAAAGTACTTTTAATGCTTACAAACTGAAGAGAAAAGGAATGACCTGTAGTACTTAATTCACCCAGTTTTATTATGTTCTTTGTTTAACCTTTTAATGCAGTTAAGCTGCTGATTGTCACACAAGTGTATCTAGGGAAAAATGAACTTGGCAGGAAGTAGGAGTGGAACAGGTCAGAGGAGGCTCCTCATTCATATACTGAGCTTTTGGTTTACTGATTGTGTTTGAAGCTTCCCTGTGCAAGGAGTGGACAAATCTGACAGGTTCTTTCAAACCTTCCAGTGCTCCCAACGCTTGCCAGACCGGTACCGGAGGCACCCTCTCTTTGGCTGTGGAAAAGAGTGGCCAGAGAACTGGTGGAAACTGCTCTGCCAGCAGCTGATCATGGAAGGGTTCCTCAAAGAGGTCTCGGCCCAAACCAACAAGTTTGCAACCATTTGTGTGCTCACCCCGAAGGTACTTTTGGTAGAGATATGACCCACTGAGAGCTCCTCTGGAGTAGCCCACAGCTAAGCCATGAGGTTTATTTCTTACAGGGTAGGAATTGGCTGTCCAAAGAAGTATCTGCCTCAAATCCAAGTCTTCTGTTACAGTCCAGTGAAGACCTTAATCTGCAGAGACCTTCTGCCAGGTAATTGTAGCACATGTGTTCTCTTGAATGTTTCCTTGCTACCATCAGATCTGTCTCCGAACCCTGCTTTTGGAGAAGGCAGGGTTGGACAGCCGAAGCTTTTGAGATCCTCAGTGTTCTGTTTGGTTTTTTTTTCATGAAGAATGACGATTGTAATGATTAATCAAAGACTTTATTTGCCAAATACATCCTTGTACCAACTTGAAATCAGTTTATATAGCAAAATGTTATTTTTTGTTCACTATACAATGGATTTAAGATATAATTAATTGCATTACAGCAGCAGGCGTTCGCCTCTGCTCTCCAGGCAGCGCTCCCCAGGCACAAAAGGAACAGCACAGTCACCAGGCAAGCAGGTCTGTACCAGTACAACCCTCCTGCTGTGTGATCCATCCTTGCTCATGTTAAAAAAAATCCAACTCAACTTACCACAAGTTAGTGTTTTGTCAACAGCAAACTCGTTGAAAAGATGGTAAATCGTCATTGTCTTGTTCTTCTGGTTTTTCTTAGATATCTCTGTATGAGATGTTCTCCTGTTATAGAAAAGATCAAACTCCTCCAAGAAGCACTAACATGGTTAAGAGGTACAGTATTTGAAATAAAATGGAGTTAGCTAATTTTGATTGTGTTAATGTGGATACTGCTTATCAAGGGATCATTAAAATGAGCATTTTCCTGTGCAATGGATGTGGAAATGCTTAATGCATTAAAAAAAGACAAGTGCCTAAAACTTGCTGTACACTGCATTACATTTCAAAATATATTGTATTTACAAGATTTCACAGTTCACATCAGGGAGCATGGAGGGCTCTGCCTTTCCACACTGGTCTGGAGAAGACTGAGACCAACCTGAGGCTCCCTCAGGTCAAAAGAAATCAAATAACCTCTTGCAAAAAGCAGACCAAGTAATTTGTTTTCTGGGCTCTTGTGCTGCTTCAGATCAAATGCACCTTGCATTTCTCAATGCATTCGTCCTTCAGGCCACCATTCTGGTGCTGGCAGGTGACAGGAAGAGGCTCTGTCACTTAGGTGAATTGTTGCCACTGCAGCCATGTGAAGGCAGATGATTTTAGGGGCAGTTAAAATCCAAACCAAAGTTACTTTGCGCTGTGCTTAGCAAAGGAGTCTCTTGGTCCAACTTGAGTGCTAAGAGATGTTGCAGTATAATCCTGGCAGTCCAGTCAAGGGTAGATGTCCCTGAGGTCGTGTAAGTCTGGATACTGCTGGTTGTACCCCAACCAGCTCCAGTCCTGCCTGGGTGCAGAGCTGGCAAAATAAGTTGGGCCTTAAACCAAGTCCTTGAATAAACTGATCTAATGCAAGGCTTGCTTCACACTTGATTTTTTTGTTAGTGTTTCAGGGCGCTCACCACTGAAATCTCCTTTGAAGCCCCAAGGACCAGGTGTTCCATCCCGAGAAAAAGAACTAGAGGTGAGCTTTGCTGGGATTGGGAGGATATCTCTGAGTTGCAGTCAGCCTGTTCTGTGTTTGGGCAGCTCTTAAAATTACTAAGTTGTTTTGAGCAGAGGTCTCAGAATAGGACTGAAATACACAAGGAGGGGTTAATGGATGGCAGGGTTTTTGTGTGTTATTGGGAAGATGAGGGAGGTGATAACTTTTGCTCTTGTAACAATTATACCTATGAGTGATGTTGAGCTGCTTCCTGACAATTTGGCTCCTTCCTTCCCAGACTGCTTTGTATGGCAAGCTGCTGACTGCTAGACAGAAGGTAGCTAATGAGAAGGAAATTCCTCCAGCTGTCTTGGCAACCAATAAGATCCTGGTGGAGATGGCCCGGATAAGGTAAAGCCAGCATGCAGACATGTTGTACAGAGTGGGCAGCTTGCAAGCCAAGTCACAAATCCCTCTCCTGCTTGTGCTGGGGGAGTGGAGGCATCTGAAGTGCCTCCTCCAGCTACTAAAAGGCAGCAATATTTTGGGATTGTCTTATGTTGTTGCATTCTTCACCTTAAACCAGGCCTACAAGCATCGAGAACCTGAAGAAAATTGATGGTGTGTCTGAAGCCAAGTCCACCATGCTGATGCCTCTTCTGGCTGATATTAAGGACTTCTGCCAAGCAAATGGTTTGCAGGTATGATGAACTCAAGTGTCTTCTCCTGGGCAGGAGCCTTAAGGATGGGATTTGTTCTGCAGCTATTGGACTCTATGGAGTTGTCCTTCTGTTTCACAAAAAAAAAAATACTTTGATCAAGCAAGGGGAACCAAAAGAATGTAGAGTTTTTTAGTTGTTTTCAGGGAGTCTGTGTTGAGAAAGTTTAGCTCAAATTGAGAAATGTCCCATGCAGACTGCATGCCATAGTTTGTTCTGATGGAATAGTTTCACATGGAATGAGGAATACCTAGGAGAGTGTGTTGGCCTGGCACTTTGTTCTGGCTGGTGTTCTTTTCCAAGTTCCTTGGATGATGCCATGCTTGTTTTAGTAAGGTGGGGAAGATGTGGGTGTCCATCTGAATTCCCTCCTTGCTTTAGTTTTCCCTCCCTTCTTTACTTTTTTTTTAGAACATGGAGTTGTTGGTCAAAACCAACCTCCAGAGAGATGAAGGATTCTGTTAGTGTTACCTTGTCAGATAATGGAAGGGTGATCAGTGGGTTGTCACTGAGATACAATTAATTTAATTCTGCTTTATCTCATTCAGACCGATGCATTCCCCACATCTGAATCTAAGGTTCAGAAAGAAGCATCTCCCTGGAAGTGTGCTAGAGCTCTTTCTCCCTCAGAGGAGGTCACATATATCCTGTTCCAAGAGAAAAATTACTCTCTGGTAAGCTCTGGACTGTGGAGGCTTTTGCTTTACTGCAAACTGACAGCAGGGAGGCTTTGTCTAGAGGAGGGCGATGTGCAAGTTCTCTTAAATCCTCTGCAGAGTGCTGGGTAGGTTACTTTAAACCTCTGATGCAGTACTTTCCCTGGGAAATGGCAGATCCTCTTACTGACCTCTGAAATAGTGGTATGGAAAACTGAGGTGGGATACAGTGAGTTTTTAATTCCACAGAAAGTGACTCGAGTTGATTTGGCTTGTTTTGTCCCTTCCAAAAGTATGGGCCAGGTGGTCCCCAAGGTGAAAGTGTACCTAAGGATGAATTAACAAGAAATAGCTGTACAATTATTAATGGGCAGCTTGATGTTCTCTATCCCCTAATCCTGATGAAAAGTACAGTGTGTGTATCCTTTGTGGAGAAATGAGTAGAAACTTGAAAAGTGCTTTTTTGAAGAGTACAAGATTCCAGTTGGAAATCTGTCCGTGAGAAAAACAAATTTGGGTCAATCAAGTTTGAGAAACTTTTCTTCAAGGCGAATGTTTTAAGAGGAGAGAATTCATCCGTGTGAAAATGAGGGGGAATTTGTTTTGGTGCTGTTAGCTATGTTCTGCATGAATGTTTTGTGGGCCCAAGAGGTCAGGTGTGCCTCAGCTCCTTTGTCTCAACTAAGTTCAAGGTGAAGTGTTGCACTCCAGCTGTGAAGTTTTGAGAGAGAAGCACTTGGAAAATGAGACAGCTGATAAGAGCAATGAGGTGTTTTGGGGAACTTTGTGCTGCCTTGTGCTGGAGTCTGGTTTGTTCTTTGGCAATGACACTTCTGCCCTGTGAATCCCCTGTGCCTTTGTTTCCCCAGAGGGCCATAAGTGAGAGCAGATCTCTGCCCCTTGCTGTGGTTGGCACTCACCTGTGCCAGGCCCTGGCAGCGGGCCGCACGGTGAGCCTGGAGCGAGCGGGTTTGACTCCTGCAGTGCAGCGTGTCATTAGGGACGTGATCCGCAACCCTCCCGTTCTCTCAGGTGAGTGTCACTGGCCCTACCTGCAGCTGCTCATCCCAGGTAGACCCCCATCACTCCTGGAAGGCTGGGCCAGTGCCAGGGCACTGCTTTCCTTTCAGAGTTCAGTTGTAAAACAAGTTCATTGTGATCCATAACAATAGGGCAGACCTTGAAAAATTCTTTGACTCGGTTGTATGGAAATGATTGAGACATCCCTCTTAAATCTGGGTTTACTGAAATGTTTTGGGGAAAAGAAAAAACCTGACAAAGTATTCTTGTAAGTACTGGCATCCTCAGAAAACATGCTGGGAATTTATCACATGACCTTACAAGTCAAATGCATACGTTTTCATCTTGTTACTTTTTTCTATGCCTTAATCCATCCTGTGCTTTAATGAGGTGCAATGAATTATACAATATAGGAAAACTGAATCGTGGGCAAGAAGCTTAAACAACTTACATTATATTTGTTTTTTCCAAGATACTACCAAAATTCAAGAAATTAGAAAACTTACTCCTGCCAATATTGAGCTGTATCTGATCAAGATGGTAATTGCACTGTTGGAGAAAGAGAATAGAAATAAATCTCAGGATGGCTTAGGTTTCAAAAGGAGGTTGGTGTGGCCTGAAGGGCAGCAGGGAAAAACAGGAGCGGATCAAGCAAGCAGGGAAGGTGCCTCGTGGAATAAAAAAGAGGTTAGTAAAAGAAGGTTGTAAAACTGTTGATCTGTAAAATCATGCATTCTTGGTAGGAACAGATTAACAGAATGTTGTTGGTGTTTCCAGCTGTGCTTAGTGTCTCATCTTGCCAATCCATCTCTCCACTGGTTTTAAGTAGAGCTGCTTACTCCTCAGAGGAATGCTCAGAGTGGAAACTGAGGATTCTTTTGGGATAAGTATAAGGAAGAGGTCAGAGCTATGCAGCTTAGCTGTGATTTGTTACACACAAGTTATTCCCAGTGAAAACTTGGATATGCTCATTCCTTCATAGCAACCAAATCCAGGTTGTGCCCTGGCTTTGTTTCTGTGCACTGGGATGTGGGCAAAGAGATTCTTCTGTGATGCAGGAAGCAGAAAGGTTTAGAGGATGAAAAACGCAGAGGCAATTCCAGCCAGGGATGTCTGTCTTGGGGTTCAGGGTTCTTGTATTGCTTGAAACTGCTGGGCACAGCCTGATAACAAGTGTCTCCAGGAGGACAAATCTTGGGAAATAAGGAGATCTTTGCTGCTGTTTGACAAAATCCAGGGTAGTGTGAGCCCTCTGCTGGCCTCTGTGACCCCATGTCCCAGTTCAGCACCTTGTACAAAGGACACCCTGCACTGAGTAGCATGTGGTGGAAATGGGAAAAAGAAATACCATATTCCAAATCCTGCCACGTGTGCTGGGATTTCATGTCTGTTCCTTACAGGGCTTGGGGCTGATTTCTTAAACACTGACTTAAACAATTTTTCCAGCATTGCCCTTTTGCCAAATGGATTTTCTTGCCTTCCTGAGTGCTCTTTTGTTTCTACAATATCTGTGTCGGAGCCTTCTTTGTCCTGTAGATGACCTCATGGCAGTGCAATTGCCTGAGCTCTGATCAGCCTGCTCCTATTAGTTCCTGGAGCTAAAAGTGGGAATGATATGCTGTGAGTAATCAAATTAATATAATCCAAAGGAACAGACTGCAAATCCAAAAGCTAATCCTAACAGTCTTTATTTGCTTCTCCTTCAGAAGATAGACTGGTTCTAATAATTCTCTATAGCAAGCAATGCTAAATCTCTTAATGGATGTTCTTGGATTTGAATGGCCTGACACTGCTGCTGCTGCTTTTACAGGGTAATGGGATCAATCCAGCACCCAAGGAAGGAGCAGGGAAAACCCATCTGCATGTGGTGCCTTTAGCTTGGCTAAACAGGCGTTCTCACTAATAAAGCATGTGGTAAACCTGCCATTAGTGAGGATTTTGATAACACAGGGAGGTGTAACTGATGCAAAAATGTCAGCGTGACTGCTGCAACCTGTGACCAGCAGGATGGTATAAAAAACATGAGTTCCTATCTTGGTGCCTGCTGTGCTGTTTTTAACTGACACTTTAGCTGTAAAAACACATTTGAAAATACAACACTCGAGAGACTGAAGTAACTATTTCAAGTTTCCAGAGCCATAGGGGTGGAGGAAGTGTTTTTTCCACTTAAAAAAAAGTACAATTTCCAGTTGCCGTGTGTTTGAAATGCACAATCTTCACTTGCTGAGATTTTATTGTGGTGAAATGACTAAGTAGGCAGTGCCCTCACTAAGCAGAGGTGTTGGAACTTTGCTGAGGGCCTGTGACCCAGGTAACCTTGTGCTTCCTTTCTGTCCCCTGGGAAGGCTGCAGGCAGCGTGGATGCCAGCCAGGCAGGGAGCAGGGGGCCAGCAGGCCCCTTGAAGCCCATCACCCCGGCCTCCTCCAAGCAGCCTGCCCTTGATCCCAAGGAGGAGGAGTTCTTTGCAGACTCTCAGCCCAAGGTGAGAAGGCAAGAGCACAGCCCAGACCTGGTGATGAGGGTGGGGATCTTCAACAACCCAATTCTCAGCTTCTGCCTGGCTCACAGACTGTGTCTAAAACCTTGCCCTGGCTTTTGCCAGCCCATTTCTCTCATCGACACCCCTGAGGCAGTGGTGCCATGTTGCTTTTGTTGTCCTGGCTGTGTCCAGATATCCCACTTGGACAGCAATAGGCTCCTACAGAAAACTTTTCCCCCAGTACATTTTTTCAGCTCTCTCGTGGCAGATGCATCTGACATTTTAAGAGGACATTTGGTTCCTTTTTTTTTCTCTTTTAAGTACAGGGCTCTGTGAGGCTGTGCCCATCACATTAAGGCTTTTTGCACTGGTGTCTATAGGAACACAAGCTGTATGAGCAGAGATTAAGAGGTTTTTTTTAAAAAGGACCTCATATCTCTGACCAGCACCACTTCTTCAACACCTTGCTTCAGTTTGAAGCTGGCTATTGTTGTGAGTGCAATTCTTTGTCAGCCTTGATTCTCGGAGTTTAAGGCTTAATCCCTTAGCTACTTAATTAAGGCGTTGGATTTCAGTGAGGCATAAGCCTTCTGTGAACAATTTGGTCAGTTTGTGGCTCCAGCTGAGTGTGAATTTGGGGCATAGAGCTGTGCCAGTGAGACAGGCTGTCAGTGTGCATGTCCTTCCATGTTTGTGCCTTTGTTTCGTTCCAGAACTCACATCCACCTGCTAAGAGGAGGGTGCCAGAATGGTTTGGGACCTCGGCAGCGACAGCCGGAACTGTAACCCAGACCAAGAAATGCAAAACAGAAACCAGAAAAGGGATTTTCAGTTGAATGTGGAAATCAAGATGACTTGTTTCTTAATCGTCTTTCCCACCACTGTGAGCATTATCTGCAGACTGTTGCTTCACAGGGGCTTTCATTGCCCCTACTCTGCCCTATTCCTGCTGCTGCCTCCTCTCTTCCTCAAGCAGCACTTTTAGGACTTTTTTTTTTTTTTTCACTGTGTGAAATGGGATGTTAATAAAAACATTTGAATAAATAAAAAGATGCGTGCGAGGGGGCTGAGGGCGGGCAGGCCCGGGCCGCGTTGCCATGGCGACGGGCGGGCCGCTTCCGGGGCGGGCCGCGCGGGGGCTGCCGGGAGCGGCATGGCTCGCTAGGCGGCGGCGCGCGGGTGAGCGGGCGGGGGCCGCCCTGAGGGGACGGGGCCAGCCCCGCCATCGGCGGCACCGGGGCGGGAGCGGACAGGGGGATGTGGGAGCGCCCGCCCCGCTCTGAGCACGGGTTTAGGGGCGGCGAGGCGCCGGCATCCTCCGGCCGGTGGTTTCCGGCCGCCGCGCTGCCACTTTGTTCCGTCCTGCCGCTGGCCGTGCCTCGTTAGGCTGGCACCCGGCTCTTCTAGCCCTGCTCGGCATTGCCGTGCACACTCCTTAAGGTTGCGGTCGTGCGCTGGCGCCTTTGCGCTGTTACTGAAGTCCGTACTGGGGAAAAGGAGGAGCGAACAAGCAATAAATTGCTCCCCGGGGATGTGGTCACGGCAGCAACCCTGCCACAGCTCACGGGACGCTCGGACAACACTCCCCGGCCCAGAGTGGGGTTCTTGGCCTGTCCTCTGTAGGGCTGAGCTGGACTCGGTGGTGGGACCCTGTGGCTCCCATCCGACTCGGCGTATTCCGTGATAAATAGCTGCTTCTGCTCCTAAATACCTCGGTGACGCCGACACCTTTTTCTCGCCTTTTCCCCGCGGCAGAATCATGGACCCCAGCTTGCTGAGGGAGCGGGAGCTGTTCAAAAAGCGAGCCCTCTCCACGCCGGCCGTAGAGAAACGCCCAGCGCTCTCCTCGGACTCCGCTGCTTCCAAGAAGAAGAAGGCCAAGGTAGAACAAGGGGGCTCCTCCAGCTCAAAACAAAACACAGGTGGGTGGAAGTCTCCTGTCCAGCAGCTGCTCGGTGTTTCCTGCTGCTTGCCCTTAAGCCCTGGTTTACTCCTGTGAATAACTGTATCTGTGAGTTTTGCTGGTTGCTGTTGTAATTTTTTTTCTCTTCAGTTACCACTTTTGTTAAAAAAGTCACTTGCCACAGTGTGAAAAACCCATTCCCTACGCATCTGCCTTAAGTCTCATCCTGTGGCTTGTTTGCTGTTGTTCTGTTGGAGGAATCGCTACTGCCAAAATTATTGATGTGAAACTGTGCTTTGGATGTGCTTTTGGAAACTGTGAATTTCAGTTCTTAACAGACAGGCAGCAGCAATGGTGCCATTCATTTTCCCTGCGTTTGCCGTGTTGGACAGGGCCTGGAGCAACCTGGTCTAGTGGAAGGTGTCCCCATGGCAGGGGGTTGGAACTGCATAAGCTTTGGGCTCCCTTCCAGCCCAAACCATTCCTGATTCTGTGATTAATTCTGGAAAGAGAACACCTAAAACATTTAAGTAACTGAAAGTTGGAGGGTATTCATACCTGAGATGGATTTTGCCAGGTGCATCATGTTTGGCTTGCATGTTGAAATTAGCAGTTTCACCTGGGAGCTAAGCTTTGCTCATGAGCACCAGGCATTCTAGGGGTTTCTGCCTGTTTTACTGAGGAGTTGTGGCATTTCCCTGGGTGGTGGCACTAATAATGAGTCTCCCAGTATCAAATAAACAGTTAATAAAGCAGCACCAAAAATAGTGGGAATGTGTGGAAAGTGCAGCACCGGGGAGAGGATTTGCTCCGAAAGCACTGGCAGTTCTCTAGTGCACTTTTAAGGTCAGATCAAATGCCAGGAGTTATTAAACCACAAAATACCCTGTTGTGCAAACTAAATTCACACTCATATTTTAAATAATACCACACATAGCTCTCTCCTAAACTCCAGAAGAAACAATAGGGCTAAAAACAACAGAGTTTGGGAGGAGTGAAGCATCTTCTGTCCGAGGGGAAGAGTTGGGAATTTGGGTATGTGTCTGCAGCTTCTCAGGCACCAAATAAAGTATCAGCCAGACATTCTGAAATAAATCAAGGGAGGCCAGGTTTCCATTCATCCCTTTTTCACACTCTCCAAATAAAACAAAATCCTGCGTGGAATATCTTAGGCTGCAGCACTGGGGTGAGCAGGGTTTACTGGGAAGAAGGGATGGGGAGTCAGGAAGAGGGCAGAGGGTACAAATGTGAGCCTGATCTGGAGGATTTGAGCAGCTAAAGAAGGTTTCATTTTGTTTCTGTAGTTTTCGTGGGCTGAGGGTTTCTTTAAGTGCTTTTGTGGCTGTCAGACAATTCACTTACACAAAGAAGGACCCAGTGTGGCTCTGAGGAGATAAACTTGATCTTTTATGCTACTGGCTGTGTTCCAGGCAGTACCAGAGAGGAGGTTCCAGGGTTCCTACAACACTTTCATGCTGCAGAGTTAAAATCCATCACTTCAAAACCTGCTTTTTATTTCACTTGCCAGATGAGCAGATGTCTGTCAGGATATGTGGGTGTCAGAGACAGGAGGTGGAGTAAAAACCTGATGTTGGGAAATCCCTGTCCCACCACCCCAAAAGGACAGCAACTAGGATGGCCAGTCCTAGTTTTGTTGTGCAGTGGCCACAGAGGTGATGAGGGGAGTCACAAGTGTTTGTGTGATAGTCCCTGGGTGTGCAGTGCCTCCCTCACTCTGAGGTTCTGTGACTCAGAGAGCCAGCCAGCCCTGACACTTTTTGGGGGAGGAGAGGTATGGAGACCATGCTAATCTTCCAGAGACTGCACAGCTAAATCTGGCCTGTCTGTGAAGTCTGCCTCTAAGCTTCCCACTTCTCCTTCCCTGATTACTGTACAGGTATTACTATCGTTATTTCAAATCATTATTTCAACAAGTTATTTGAAAAAATTCAGAGCTAGTTGACTCAGTTCAGAATAGGAACTGGAAAATAAATGAAATGGATCAAATATGTTTGATTAGTTTTATTAATCAATAGTAAATTGTGGCTGTGGTCTTCATCTTAAGACCTTTGTCTCAGTGGTCTCCACCGACAGTCGTCAAGAGCCAGAATCTTCAGGGGCTGTTTTGTGGGAAAGAATCATCCTGAGTCTTCTCTGGTACTGTGCAAGGGGACACCTTTGCCTTCTGTTCCTTGTGCCCACACCCATTCCCCTTTGTAGACCTGTGAAATAAAAAGCTGGGATAAGTCCCAAGATTTGTGATTCCATGTGCTTCTCGGGAAGGCATTACCAGTGCAGCAGAGGCTGGCATGTTGCACACACTGCCCTCTTGTGTGTGCAGCCATTATGGGCATTTTGTAGGAATGCTGCAAGTGTCCAGAGCATTCCTTTTAGGAGAGAGGCAGGATTTAATTCGGTGCCTCTTGAGCAGGATTTCCCAGTCTGATGCTGTTCACACAGCAGAAGGTGACATGTCATCCTTATCACCACTGGCATTATCTTCATCATACATTGCACTCCTAAATGATCTTGTACTTGGGGCACTGGCTTCCATCAATTGTGCTTTTGATTTTGAGCTTGAAGCATTCTCTGCACGGGGGAGTGGTCCTTGCCAAACTTCACTGTAAGAAGTGTGTCTGACGTGAATGGTTGTGAGGATTTGTGACTGCAGGAGGGAGTTTGCTTCTCCAGGTGAATCACTGGACTAGCTCTGCTAGTTCTTTGTGCCCTAGATGTCTTGTGTCTCCATCTCCCCAACCAGGAGCAGCACGTGTCAATTAGCAAGTCTTCCACTTTGTTCAGATCTTCTGGACCTTAGTCATGCTCAATCTGAGAGAGGGATTTGATATATGTAAAAAAAGGGGATCATTATAGGTACTGGCCAAGGTTTTTTGGATGTGGATGGACTGTGAGGTCACTTAGCTTTGGCCATTTAGGTGGGTTTTGTTTCCTTCCTGACAGGAGTGTTTTCTGGGGTTAATACAGTTAAATAACTTGTCCCACATGTAGCTTTGCTCTGGGACATTTCTGTGGGAGTTCAGGCATATGAAGGACTTGCCAGGAGTTACTGATGGCTACACTGTTGGACACTATTATTACAATTGTCACTTGTTGCTGCAAAACTTGAATGGTTTTAAAAATCAAGGACATAGCACAGCTACAGAGGACTGGTGAGCCAGAGGTGTGAGAGTTCTGTGGTCAGGACATGAGGAAGAGGTGAGTGTGAACTCTGGGATGTGTCAGCAGGCAGATGAAGTGAAGTAAGTCACTTGAAATTCTCTTGTGCAAAGTGCTGAAAGCTGCACCTGGGCTCGGTGACATCCCCCTCTGCAGTGTGGGAGGTCTGTGGCCCATCTCCCCGTGTTCTTGGCAAGAACTCCACCAGTTCCAGTTTGGCTTTGAAACTTTGGGATCGGAATGATAGATCCACCGTGTCCCACTCCCTGTAGTGTTGTGGTTGCCACAGAAGCAGCAGCCTTGGGCCAGAGAATTGTCCCTGTTCATTTCCAGCAGGATCTTTGGAAAGGGTCAGATATTCTGAAGGTGATGGGTTATGCAGGTCTCAACACACAGAAACTGTTGGCCAGACTGCATACAGCTCCCTGGAACTGGAGAATTGGGGGAAGAAAGGGTCAAACTACCCTTTTAGGAGGACTAGAAAAGACTATTCTAGGGATATATTTCTTGTTGGCATAGTCTCCCTCCCACCACCCTCTCTTCTAAAAGCAAAAAACCCTTAATAAAAAGTGGTGCCAAAGACTAGAACACGCACAATCCTCTCCTGCCTGAAGGGTCTCTTGCATTCAACCCTCCTGCCCCAACTTCTTTCTTACCCCTTGTCTGTCTGTCCTGTCCCTCTGTGGTTGACTCAGGGAGACAACACTGCTGTCTTTGCTTGGAATGTGATCAAACTGTTGGACATTTTATAAATGTTTTCTTCAGTTAAGCAACACAGTTTTATGCATATTAGGCAGCATTTTTTTGGTCAGGTAGACAAAATTCTATGCTAGTCACTCAATATAAACAGCAAAAGTTCATCTAAAACCAGAAATCTTTTTCCCTCCCATAACACTGCAACAGATTGTCTTTCTGCTAAGCACTTGGAAAGCCTTTGCCAATTATTCCAGCTCACATCCAGATATAAAATTGCCACTGTGGATATTTAAGTCCAAAAGAAAAAAGCACATGACTTGCTCGTTTGTAAGGTACAGGAGGCTTCATTTGAGAGGTCAAATCAAGTTCTCCAAGTGCAGGTGCTCAGTGCTTCCTACACCACTTCTGTGTCACGCTTCCTGAAGCTGTTCATCATTGCTCTGACGGGATTAGGCTCGTTCTCCAAGTCTTTCACAGTTTTGTTCTTCACACAGCAGCAGCAGTCCAGCAGCTCATACAGGAAAGCCAAGACCACCAAAGAAACTACAGTGAAGATGAATATGATCAGGATAACAAAGCAGGCAGTGTTCCAGTTGTCATGGAAAGGGTAAATTTTTTGCACTTGGAAGCCCAGATACTGTGAAATGGATGTAGTAGTCTCATTCCAGTGGGTGCTGTTGAGGGTTGCCATTCTTTAAGAGCTGTCTTGAGTATGCTCCCTGGCACAGATTTGGGAGCTGAAACACAAAAACAAAGCTGTTGAGGACTCTGTCAATCAAGGACATGCTGTGATATTTAGCACAAATTGGAACTACTTAAACTCAGAGTAAGTGCTCAAAGTTTCTACAAACACGGATTGTTGCATACTCATATTTGCTCACCAAAATATCAAACTCCAGATGTGTAAGTTTGTGATAGGACCAGAACATTTATTTTGGCAGTATCTGGTTCATGCAGGCATCATGTGGTGTAAGTGATTCAGGAATGAGAGAGCTTTCCTTCTTTATTTCAATTATATGCACAAACAGAAAGCTTACAAACTAGATTTTCAAGGTGTGCAGTGGTTTCAACCACTTGTCCATCATCAGTCTTGAGGCTGCCACTTGCGTGGTGTGAAAGGCCTTATTATTTTGGAATTGCCTGTCAGCACAGACTTGTTCACCTGGAAAACTCTGGACTTCAGGAGGGCAGATTTCCTGACCTGTTCATTCCCCTGCTCTTGCACTGCTGAGTAGTTTGTGCTGGAGAAACCGGGCTGCCCAGATGGCACTGGGAGCATTTGGAAATCTTGTTTGTGGTGCTGTAGTGATTGGGGTGGATAACAAGGAAAATCCAACTCTTTCTGAGGAGTTCTTACTTCTTATTTTCAACTCTGCCTAACCCTGGGTTGGCACCTGGCAGAGGAAGAGGCTGCTCTGTGGTGTGGAGGTGATGAAGCAAGAAGTTGACTCCAGCAGATCTGCCTTTGCTCTATAATGTAATAAAAAAATGTCCAAGGATCTATGGCAACTTCTAGGATGTCATAATAGCCTTTGAATCCCTCAGGCAATTTAAAACTGGGTGTGGGAGGAGGAGCTCAAGTCAGGTCTCCATATTTCCTTGAGGAAATAGCAAGGAGTTTTTAGGTGGAACATGGTGGTGATGGTGTCTACTAAAGCAGTCTGAGCACCTGTCCTTATTTCTGTGAAATATTAAAGAAAAGGATATGGTGAAAATGAGGATCACACTGCCAAGCTAGCTTGTGATCTATGTCTTATTTTTATTGTTCTAATATGAAACATTTTGTTCTTTATCCTTCTGTCTTCTATGGATTTAAATTGAAACAAAAGAGCTTTGTTGTTGGGAAGGTCCTTGGCATTTGTGTTCCATACAGACATTTACTGGAGCAGTTGCAGTAACTTACTGTTTCCTCTGTTAAATCTGTACCGAGTACACAAATTAGTAATTGAACATGCAATGTATGACTGAGATGGATGGGATTAATTAAATTGTTGGTGGTTTTTTTTCTTTAAACAAAAGTTTACAGAGCAGATCCAAGCTAAAAATACTCCTGGCTTGAGTCAGGTCCTGACTTCAAGAGAGTGGCTTGATTTGATCACAATCTGGGAAGGAAACTCAGCCAAACTGTTACGGGGCTAAAAGTCATGAGGGTTTTTGAAGGGGTGGCTTGAAGACTTATTTGAAAATAATCCATGAGAGAAAGAGAGAGGGGGGAGCTGATTAAAAGGATTTGGAGTCCCCTTTGAGGAGTAATTAAAATAAGCAGGATTTAATTGTGTATTTTAAGTGGCAAGAGGATACCTTTGGGAAAGAAAGAAGTTTTGTTTTGAACTTTATAAACAAATTTCTAGGACTGAGGGTTTTGTTGGAATCTGTTACATGTAAGTTTGCTTGCTCTGTAAACACCAGACACAAAACCAGACTGTTTCTGTGATGCAAAATTTAGTAAGTTTTGGTGTTTTTTTTTCTTTTTTAATTTATATTGCTCAAAGTGATCAAGGTCTGGGGCCACTGGAGGGATTGGTCAGATCTGCTCTGTGTGGCAAGGACCCTTTGCCAGCATAGCTCTATGCCAAGGCAGTAGCTCTGTTCCCAAGAGTAGAGGAGCATCTTGGGCAGGCTAGAGCTGTGCTGGCAGCATGGCACAGTGCAGCAGCCATTCCCT